>JAJPGS010000439.1:0-600000 GCA_028654335.1 Alnus rubra | reverse complement strand
CCACTCACATAAGGAATACTACACATGAATCATGGCGGTAAAACTTTATATAATAAGTTGTCCCTTCCATGTATTACATATAAAATATTCCCTAAATGAGTACTATATGGGCAATCAAACTTTATGAATAAACTTCCTATAAGTTATTCGGGTCCAACTTTAATTTTATCCCCATGGATAATGTAACAAATGTGCACAAACTTTATTAATAATAACTTGATGTCTATAGACAAATTAGAAAGAACTAAGTACAAAATGAATCAATGAGTCCCATATGCTCCACATGACTTTTAAACAGCTTTACCGGTAAACCTTTAGTCATAGGATCCGCAATCATCAATTCAGTACTAATATGCTCAATGAGCACTTCATTTCTTTTGATGTTCTCTCTCACACGAAGATACTTGATGTCGATATGCTTACTTCTGCTTCCACTTTTATTATTCTTAGAAAAGAATATGGCAGCACGATTATCGCAGAAGATCTTGATTGGTCTCGCTATAGAATCGACAATTTTGAGACCACCAACAAAATTTCTTAACCATAGCGCCTGTGTAGTGGCTTCATAGCACGCAATAAATTCTGCTTCCATTGTAGATGTAGCAACTATAGTTTGCTTGTTACTTCTCCAGGATATAGCCCCTCCAGCCAAGAGAAAGATATACCCTGAAGTAGATTTTCTACTATCTACACATCCAGCAAAATCTGAATCTGAATACCCAACCACCTCCAAATGGTCAGTGTGTCTGAATGTTAAACCGTAGTCCTTTGTTCCTTGCAAATACCGCATGACTTTCTTTGCAGCTTTCCAATGTTCCATCCCTGGGTTGCTTTGATATCGACCCAACATTCCAACTGCCATCGCAATGTCAGGTCTCGTGCAAACTTGTGCATACAATAGACTGCCAATTGCAGATGCATATGGAATGTTCTTCATCTGCTCCTGTTCCAATGCATTTCGGGGACACTGATCATTACTGAATTTGTCTCCTTTAATGATAGGTGCTACAGAAGCCGAACAGTTCTTCATTCTGAATCTTTCCAAAACTTTTTCAATGTAGGCCTTTTGAGACAGTTTTAATATTTTCTGTTTTCTGTCTCTGTGAATCTCTATGCCAATGACATAAGAGGCTTCACCCAAATCCTTCATTTCAAAATTTTGAGAAAGAAACTGTTTGGTTTCATGTAGCAAACCTAAATCATTACTTGCAAGTAAAATATCATCTACATATAGGACTAAAAATATGACTTTACTCCCACTGACCTTAAGGTATATACATTGATCAACAAAGTTCTCAATAAAACCAAATGAGGTAATAACTTTGTGAAATTTAATATACCATTGACGGGAGGCTTGTTTTAGTCCATAAATAGATTTATTTAGTTTGCAAGCTTTCTGAGTGTTATCATCAAAACCTTCAGGTTGTTTCATGTAAACCTTTTCTTCAAGATCCCCATTCAAAAAGGCTGTTTTCACATCCATTTGATGTAGCTCTAGATCAAAATGAGCTACTAATGCCATGATTATCCTAAATGAATCCTTCTTGGATACTGGAGAGAAGGTTTCATGATAATCAATACCTTCTTTTTGTGTGAAACCCTTGGCCACAAGTCTAGCTTTATATCGTTCAACATTACCAGAAGCATCCCTTTTGGTTTTGTAAACCCATTTGCAGCCTATGGCTACAGCTTTCTCTGGTAAGTCAACAAGATCCCAGACTTGATTTTTAGCCATGGATTCCATTTCTTCCTTCATGGCATTTAACCATAATGTGGAGTGTTCCCCACTCATGGCTTGTGAAAATGAATTTGGATCATCTTTAGGCCCAACATCAAAATCGGACTCTTGGAGGTATACAATATAATCACTAGAGATTGCTGGTCTAATTATTCTAGAAGATCTTCTTAATCCTACCTCCTCCTCATTTTGAGGGGGTTGAGTAGGTTCAATATGAACTTGTTCCTCATGAGTTGACTGTTCTGAAATTGATTGTGGTTCAAGGCAATCTGTTTGGATTTCCTTAAACATAATCAAACGTCCTTTAGATAAAGGAGCATCAGTCAACTCTTGTGCTTCTTCTAATTCAATCCTTTGAGGATAAGCACTCCCACTATGTTCAAGATCCTCTAAGAATTTTGCATTCATAGATTCAACAATTCTAGTATTATTAGAAGGACAATAAAACCTAAATCCTTTGGAGTTGACTGCATAGCCGATAAAATGACCGCTGGTTGTCCTTGGGTCTAATTTCTTTATATTTGGATTGTAAATCCTCACTTCAGCAGGACAACCCCATATGTGTAAGTGATTTAAACTTGGTTTCCATCCATTCCATAATTCAAAAGGTGTCTTAGGAACAGCCTTGGATGGTACCCGATTTAATACATACACAGCAGTTTTTAATGCTTCACTCCATAGAAATAAAGGTAACTCAGAATTACTGAGCATGCTCCTTACCATGTCCATAAGTGTGCGATTTCTCCTTTCTGCAACACCATTTTGTTGTGGTGTGCCAGGCATTGTGTATTGAGCAACAATGCCTTCTTCTTCAAGAAATTGCGCAAATGGACCTATCATTTGTCCCTTTTCTGTGTACCTTCCATAGTACTCTCCGCCTCTATCAGATCTCACGATCTTGATTTTCTTGTCCTTTTGTTTCTCTACTTCTACCTTATAGGTCTTGAAAGCATTGAGTGCTTCAGCCTTATCATTTAGAAAGTAGAGATACATGTACCGTGTATGGTCATCAATAAAAGATATAAAATATCTTTGACCATTTAGGCAGGGAGTAGAAAAAGGTCCACAAATATCTGTATGTATGATTTCAAGAATCTCAGAACTCCTTCTGGCACCTTTAGTGGTCTTGTTGGTTTGCTTTCCCTTTATGCAATCCACACAAGTACCAAAATCAGTAAAATCAAGAGTTTTTAAGACTCCATCATTTACTAATCTTTTGATTCTCTCTATGGAGATATGTCCCAATCTCCTGTGCCATAACAAAGCGGAGTTTTCATTCACAAGGCTCCTCTTTATGCCAACACTAGAATGCAATGATAAATGATTGTTTTCAAAGTCGGGATCTAGATCAATTTTGAATAAACCATCAATTTTGGTTCCACCACCAATAAAATTTTCACCTTTAAAAATACTAAAGGTAGAGTTTATAAACCAAAAACTAAAACCAATAACATCAAGTTTAGAAACCGAAATTAAGTTTCTAGAGAAACATGGAATAAAAAATACATTTTCCAAATCTAAAATATAACCAGTTTTCAAAATTAATCTAAAGGTCCCAACCGCTTCCACATGTGAAAACAACTTATTTCCGGAATAGACTCGTTGCTCATTGCTTGCCGGTTTCCTTGTGTTGAGAAAACCCTGCATTGTATTAACAATATGGATTGTAGAACCAGAATCAATCCACCATGTATTACAAGGAGCCTCAACAAAAAAAAGATTCATGACATACTAGAGATATGATATTACCTTTCTTTTCAAGCCATCTTTTGTACTTTTGGCAATCCTTCTTCATATGCCCCCCTTTCTTGCAGAAGAAACAAGTATCCTTATTGTCATTTTTCTTGATTGACAACTTGTTATCTTTCTTGAGATGCGGAGCACTTTTGCCTCTTTTACTCTTTCCCTTATCATGAGTAGCCACAAAGTGAACACTCTGTGGTTTCTCCTGCTTTAACCTTTCCTCCTCCTGAACACACATGGTCAGAAGTTCATTCACTGACCATTTATCCTTATGTGTGTTATAGGATATCTTAAAAGGAGAGTACTCAGTCGGGAGTGAGTTCAAGATGAAATGAACTAAGAAGGAATCAGAAATATCAACCTCTAGGGACTTCAGTTGAGCTGCCATGTCCCTCATTTCCATAATGTGCTCTCGCACACTTCTGGATCTGTCAAAGGTTTTGCTTGAGAGTTTCTTCATTAGGGTGCTTGCCAATGCCTTATCGGAACTTACAAATTGTTCCTCAACAGCCCGCATGAACTCTGTTGCCTTTTTGCATTCAGGGATAGAACCCCTAATGCCTTTAGTTACGTGAGACTTCATAAACATGAGACTTAGGCGATTAGATCGCTCCCACCTCTCATGCTTCGTAACTTCTAATGGCGTACTAGTATCCGTGAGGACAGGTGGTTCGTCCTCACGGAGCGCTAAATCAAGTTCTAAGCACCCCAAATAGAAAAGTAAATTTTCTTTCCACTCAGAAAAATTGTTCCCATTAAGCATTGGAACAGTACTTTCTAGAATAGCAGTAGTAGAAATAGCTGCAATAATCAAGGAAAAAATTTTAATGCTATGAAACTTTATTTTAAATTAACCAATGCTAATTTAATAGTAAATAGTAAATTTCAACCTACCTGTGGGCAAAGGTTGCATCACGCATGAAATTTACCCTTTATTAATAAGACTAATAAATTTAAATATTAATAAATAAAATTCTCCGTACCTGTGGGCCTAAGAGAAATTTTATTTTTAACATTAAATTTATTATCTTATTCTAATTAAATCATAAAAATAAAAACTTCCCTGTGGGGATTAGCAATTAAATTTATGAATTAATTACATAGTCGATGTTAATTTTTCTATATGAAGTTCATGTGTATAACCTTGATGTAATTATTATTCTAAAATTGGGATGCTGTGGCCCTCCCAAAAATATTATAATAATTACTACTTCATTAACATCTATTAACTGTATAGATGCTCATAAAGTCCCAAGAATATAACAAACCAACACCTAAATGGGGTAAACAGTAATTTTCCAAGGTGCAACCAGGTGAGTTCCCAGGAAAGTGAGGGGGGTCACAACGGACACACTTAAATCCCAAGACTTTCCTTAGCCAGAACTTTTCTAGACATTGCATTCTTGGATATTACTGTAAACACTCCAGCATGTATGGTATTGTTAATTATTCTTAGGTCTAGGCATCAAACCAATTATATTTAAACAATATAATTAAAAAATTAATTCTATTCCTAAGTTCAAGTATTAAATAAGCAATAATTAAATAATATTGAATAATGGAAATATAAGACAAATAAAATTGCAATATAAAAAATTAATAAAACTTATGACCCAATGGTCTTAGTAGTTTTAGACCCTTTAGAGAGCCCAAGTTCTAAACCCCACACCACATAAGCACAATTTTTTTTTTTTTTTTTGGGCTGACCCAATCGGGTCAAACCATATCCAAACCACATTAAAAGTATCAGCCCGACCCGAATTTTCTAGATGGATCAAAACTCTACTCGGATTCCTAAACCCATTAACCCGAAAAAATTATCCCTGCGCCATCACACTCCTTCTTCCTCAGAATTTCCTTTTTTTTTTTTTTTAAATCCGGACGCCGCCCGTCGGCTTGCTGCCGCCTTATGCAGTAGCCACGGTGGGCTGCTGCTTGACAGCAACGGTGACCCAGAGGGGTCACCGTTTGCCCAGGAAATAGGTGGCCCTTACGGACCACTAGTTTCAGTGACGGAGAGGCCGGCCTTACAGGCCGATGCCTTCTGCATGCGGCGAAAACCCGCTCAGCCTTATGCGGGTTTTCGCCAGCGAATGGCTGCTGAGGATCGGCCGGTGACTGAGGAAGGGCTATGGATCCGAACAGTGGAGGCAGTGGGTTTCGGCCCGTTCGTGTTTTTGCAGCAAATTTCATAATGGCAAAAACTGTAAATATGAATTAAAAATTTTCATAATTTTTCATGCTTTACAATGCAATTATCCAGACAAAACAGTGTGGGTTTCTGTGCACAATATGGTAGTTTTATTGCTTTACAGTGTTCACGCTTTTCTTAAGGATTTTTAGGCACATATGTAAAACAGTAAAACAATACAAATAATAAACAAGAAACAGAGATAATTTTATGCACAGAAAATTTACATAATCTAAAACTAGAAGCTGAACAAATTGGCATAGAGGCTAGCTCTGATACCACATGTAAGCATAATATTTGAAATAAAATGCTATAAAATAAATAAGCAGCGGAATTATAAATACCTCCAGCCATATTTTGTTCAAGCTTGATGAAGAACGAAGAACGAAGAAGTTTTCTACAACACCAAAATCTGTAAAAACAAAATTCAGAGAGTTCTTCTGGCCTATGCCTATGAGTGTGCCAATAGATGGATACACAGGGCTCTATATATAGGTAGGCTAGGGACCCTCATCATCAATAGATAGCTGATTATTCTCCTCCCATCAAGGATAATAAATCAGAAAATTTAATATAAAAACCGTTATTTTCATGAACCATAATGTGGAATATAAAAAACCGTTTAAATCATATTGAATACATTTATTATAATTACCGTTACAGTAATTAAAAGCCGTAACCGTTACATCAAATTAAATATGACATAAGGGACATTTATGTAATTTCTTACAAGTTGTTGAGTGAAAATGCCTCATCTAATTTGGTTAGTAATTTCAGTCATCAAATTTTTTTGGTTAAAATGGTGAGGCTGCTGGGAGTGGTTTTTCAGGATTTTCATCAAATTGGCTCACCAAAATAGCTAAAAAACTATTTTGGTGAGGCTACTAGGAATGCACAACAATTAATACCAACAAAAAAACAGTGCATTTTCTCTCCTATTAGGAGACTCTAGAACTCTAGCATAGAATTAAAAAAAGAAGAAGTATAAAGTGCAATACAAATGCAAAGAGAAACCACCCAAACCCAAAAGCCCTATCACATCATTATCTAACTCTCACACAACAAAAGGAACTAAATACAAAAGAGAAAACCTCTCTTAGCACACAGGAGAAATAGTGAGAAATACAAGTAGAGAACAAAAAAGAGACTCATCCCTTTCCCAAAGAGTGCTGCCATTCACTGCTGCTCGAGTTCCTCTTATTCTTGTCTGAAGAATGTGTCTCTCGCACACGACAAAGAGGACCCAAAAATGTGTCTTCTATCGCACATTTCCTTTAAGGCCCGAAGTTGCTTTAGCTTTTCAACAAAAGCTTTTTTCTCCACATTTTTTTTCTTCCACAAAGCTTCAACGAGAAGCTTCTCAAATCAACTAAAAGAATGTGGACTATAAAGAAACCAATGAAGAGAGAATCAACTAAAAGAATGTGAACTATAAAGAAGCCAATGAAGAGAGTTGATCGAGCCCATGAAAAAAGACTACGATGAAGCCAATGAAGAGGTTTTCAATAAATCAGGTTCTATTCTTCCTTTATTATAGTTTCATATTATAGATGATGTTTCTTTTATATATATATATGTTCCTAAAAATATGTATTTGGATATATAAAAATGTTTAAAAAACAGAAGAACAATAATTGAAACTCAATATAAAAATGTCTCGTTTAAAATTTTTACTTTAAGCCCAAAATATATCGAGCTGGCCTTGAGTAAGAGTGGCCAACCACTTCGTTGAAAATGAGAGAGTAGTTGGTTATTTCTTTAAAGGTAGTTCGACCACCTCTTTAAAAATAAAAGGGCCGATCACCCCCTTACCCCCGAGTGGGTTGTCGAACATTTTCTTAAATATAGCGACCTTAATTTTGTTGGTTTTTTATTCATTTTAAATGCCTTTGTACAATACAGGCAAAATGAACGCCTAAATTGAATGAATTGCAATTGCAAAAGGTCTCAATCAATTTGGATCTCATAAAACTTAATTTTTTTTAATTTTTTTTTAATTTTTTTAAAGAAATGGTTCAATTCTGTCCGAATGATAGACTTAAATCCATCCAACTGAAAATAGAATTGGATCGTAATAATTGGTTTTATGACATATTTATTGATTTTTTTTTTATTTTACTGTCATATCACATCAAAATACTTTACAAAATACATTAACATCATTATTATATAGTTTTCCAGACCCATTAAAATCAAGTTTATGAATTCAAGCAAGAAGTTTTGTAGATAAAAAAAAAACAAAAAACAAAAAACAAAAAAAAATCGGAATGCATACCCACGTAAAGAAGGCACATAAATTTGTCATAGTTAGAATGTTCATGTCACACATGGCTTAGTCTACCATACACCCCTAGTGCGCAGTTTAGCACCTCTTCACCCCCTTCAGAACGTATATATACCCAAACCACTCTTATTCTCTCAAAATTCCACGATCCCTCTCAAAACTCAAAAGCCATGCCAAACCAGTTGGCCATTCTCCTCCTTCTCAGTCTACCCTTCATCATTTCCCCAAATCCCCAATTCATCCGCGTCGCCGGGGCCTCAAACCGAAGGGTCCACATCACGGACGATCTCGACGATGTCGTCGACGACGAGGAGGACGACGCCTGGAAGCAATGGGGCAAGAAATCGACGCCCTCGCCGGATCTCGATCTCCGGCCCTCCGATTTGTCGGGCATGTCGGCTCCGGAGATCCAGGCCGAGATGATGAAGCGGCATTCCGGGCCCACTTTCGGGTTCGTTAAGCTCCGACCGGGCGGTCGCCGGTCCCGGGTAATGAAAAGTTTGGTTCTTGATTGGATTGAAGCTGAAATGTGAACTGGGTTTGTGATTTTGTGAGTAATTATTTCTGGGTTTTGGTTTTTGTGACTTGTTTATTTATTATTGTTTGTTTTGTAATATATTAATCTTGTTTGATATGTATATGAGCTGCAATTGTGAACGACTATAGTGAAAGTAACTGAATATTGTTTTGTAATTGGAGTAAAGGTTTGCGAGTTTTCGAGCCAATTAGGTAGACTGAGATTTTGACATGAAATTGGATCTAAATTTAGTTTCCTTTTTTTATTTATTAAATTATGCGAAATTAGAGTAATAATTGGCGAATTGAATATTATTCTCAATTTAGGATCTGGATTAGGAATTACCTTAAAAGAAAAGGTTTGGATATTCGAATTACCTTAAAAGTTAAGAGTTGTGGTTGTTTGTATTGGGATGTGTTAATATAACTTATAGCTTTTCTATGGTGAGTACTTTGCTGGTTACGAGTATAGACAGACTAATTTGACTCCCATATAATTGGGATGACATGATAGTGAAAATTAATCCTTAATTTTTTTTTTTTTTACAACTGCTGATCTAATGGTTGATTTTTACTGCCACATTATTCCTTCTATATATGTTTTACGGTTCTTGTTTTAGTCTCTCTTTTCTTATCTTTGTCTCAGGTGGTAAATTATGCTAAAGTGATGATGGCTTTATAGTTTGTGGAAAAGAAGAGCAAAAAGAACGTTTAATTTTTATTTGCAATATATATATACACACACACACACACACTATGCAAATAGAGGGAGGTTTGTTGATTCAACTGAGTAGGAAATCTTTTAATGGTGTTCTGCTCTTGTTTTCTTCAGGATATGGTAGCTGAGACTGCTATGAAATGGACAAAAGTTCTGAGAACCGGAGCTGTTGAGGTGAAGTTCATGGGTGTTGATCTGAGCACAATCATGTTCACTATGGAAAGAGGCCAAGATACAGTTGAGGTATGCTTTTGTTCTCCAAGTCCAAAGAGGTTAAGATCCATTAACTGCTGAGATTTTTTGACTATGTCCACTGAAGAACTTGGTCATCAATATTTAGATGTGCTGCACATTTGGAGAACATTCTTTTTCGCAAACAAACAAACAAAACCTTCAGCAATCTTTCTTTTCACAGTTAAAGAAATGAGAAGCACAATTATCTCTCCCATAGGAGCCAAGTGGTCTTTATCATTAACAAGAATCAATTTACTTGTGACAATCATTAACAGTTGCATATATGTTTTGGGCTAGAATAATAGCTTGCTTCTTTTGGTTTGATGCATTTTTTACTGTCTACACTGAGTTTCTGATATTTATTTATGTTCTCATAATACTTAACATTTTCCCAGTTGAAGGATTTTGTGTTGAACCAACCAGAGGCATATGAGATCAAGATTGGGGATCAAGTTTTTCGAAGGCCTGGAGATCCTCCTTTGGAGGAAGTTCTTGCAGAGCTCCACAATGAGAAAAGCCAGCTGGATAATGCCAGTCCTTCGGAGAAAGAGGATTTTAAAGAAGAGTTGTAGTTGATTAGTAATCCTCCTGGTATGAAACTATAATTACAGACTAATGCTCTTCTTATTAACTTTGTAGCCTCTGATTGTAGCACCTTCAGGCACTCTTCTTCTTTTTACATCTTATTGACCATTGAACTCATTCAAGATATTATTTACTGCAACCTTTTGTTCAATTGCTTCTTGGCTCCATCCTTGAGCTTCATAATTTCGTTATTACATTTTTACCCACCGTATAATAGTACTTTTTGTTGCATTAATCAGACTATGCTTTAGCGAGTTCTTCCTATATAAGCTTAATTGTATGCGCTTTCTACGACTAAAATAATAATTATTTTTTTTAAAAAAAAGGGGAGAATTTAAGGACTTTCTTGTGCTTTATGTGATTTTGAATTTTAAACCTTAGTTTTAATTTTGTAAAGTTAAGCCCTGAGTTCATGAAGATTTTAAATTTTTTGCCTATCTTTTGCTCAAATAAATAATAAAAATGGCTAAAAATACAATTATATTATTTATATTCAAAGAATCAAAATAGAAAAGGGACCAGACCGCCGCAAAGAGGGGTGCTAACATATTTTCCCTTTCCCAATGGAAAAATGGCATAAATTGTGAAAGACGGATGAAAGCTACTCAGCCTACTCTAGTCTAGACTCCCCCTCCCTCTGAACAGAAAGCCTGTGCCTCCCGTAATAGCATCTCCAGCAAGAGTGCTATTTTAACCAAAAAGTTAAATTTAGCTATTTTTCTCTCTTTTTCTTCCTCCAGCAGAATAGCTATTTTAATTTTTTTTCCTAATTTCATGAACAGTAAATAGTTACTATTAGCTATTCCCTATTCATCGGTTATTTAATTTTTTAATATATTTTCTCTTTCTCTCACCCTCTCTCCCATTTCATTCTCTCTCTTGCTCGCTCATTTCTCATCTCCGTCCCTCTCTTTCCAATCCTGCATCTCCCCCACTTCCCCACGGGTTCGACGAAGAAGGAAGGAGAAGAATCGAAGAGAAGGAGATCTGAGAAAGGTAGGTCGACGGAGGAGAGGCGCCGATTTTCGGCGAGCAGAAGTGCCGATTTCCGTCGAGCAAAGGCGAGCTGATTTTCCTGCGAGTCGTCGTCCAACTGTTGAAGAGCAATTTCCGACGACTTCCAGCGGTTGAAATGGGTTTTTCTGTGGATTTTTCCTTAGTTAGCCAATTGGGTGTGTTCCCTGTGGTGGTGTTAGTAATTTTCGGTTGTGTGTGTTGGCTATGTTGTGGACATCCGGCCGTGTGTGTGTGTGTGTGTGAATCTCTTGTTGGATTTTAGACAAACTCATGAGATTTGTGAATTTGAGTTTGATCAATTTTTGACATAATTGGTGTTTGTTGTTGTTTTGGCCGAAAGTTGATTGGGTGTGGAATTATGATGAACCCACCGGGGAGGAGGAGTGACCGGAGAGAGAGAGAGAGAGAGAGATAAGAGGGAGAGAGAAAATAAAACAATAAAAAAAATATTAAAAAATATTATTTAAAGAAAATGAAGAGTGGAATAGAGATTATTGTTGGAGTGTTTTTAAGATAGCTAGTGGTTAAAGTAGATATTGATACTTTTTGAGTAGCTATTTTAACTCCAACTGCTGAAAATGCTCTAAAGGTTAAAGCCTCGCAGCGGTAGTGATCAGCCACAAAGAAACCATAAACCCAACCCAAAGTATCAGGATGGCAGTTGGGTAGTAAGCCTTCATGCAGACGCAAAACAGGGGAAGACCATAAGAAATGAGGAGATTGTGGGGGTAATAATATATATTTAGCTATTATGAACTACTTTATCCTCCTATATGCTTCAAAATAGAACATTTCCATTTATTTTGCTACGTGAAATTTCATATATAAAAGTTCGTCGTAACACCTTTTAGTCATTTTTTATTCTTCTCTCCCCTCTCTCTCCCTCTTCCTCAACTTTCACAATAACAAATACATTGAAAAATAATATTTAAAGAAAGTAGAGCATGAGATAAATAATCTTTTTTGAGTTTGTATTAAAAAACTAGTAGCTAAAATAAAAAAATAAAAAAAAAAAATTATTTTTATTTTTATTTTGAGTAGCTAAAATAACCACTATTGCTAGAGATGCTCTAATGGGTAACGTGGAAAGCATAAAGGGCGTACAGGGCTACATGGGTTACGCAACTAGAATTTGCATTATATGCATCCTTGTTTGTTTAGAGTAGAACACAAATTGGATTATATAGATGAGCTGAGTGTCATATGCAACGGACCATCTTTTGGGCATGAAATTGTTGACTAAGGAATTACAATTCCCTCACCTACGACCATGAACCAGTTGAATGACCAGAAGAATCAAACTCTACTAATTACTTGTGCATAATGCTGGCAATAATAGAAAGTTCCTTTATTTGCTGAAGTTCAAATAGCTGCGGTCGACAGTTCCATATGAAAGAAAAGGAGAAAGCATTTCAGACTTCATTCATGGTAAGTGAAAAGGGAGATTTTTCATCTAAAGGACGGCTATTTCAGCTTCTTAGTAAAGTCAGAGAGCTCGAGAATACGAATCCTGGGAATGGTAGCAGCTTCCTCTCGCTCTTTCCGAGTGTTGTACCCCCAATCCCCTGCTCCAAATAACCCAGCAGAGCATTTAGACCCCCAAGAGTTTTTAACAAAATAATGCGCTAAATGGAAACCAAAAGAGACAAGGAGGAAGAAGTATGAAGAGCGCATCTGCTGTGAGTGAGAGGGAGAGAGAGAGAGAGAGGATTACCTAGATACAAATTCCAGCCGTCTAGTTCAGGCTCCTTAATGACATTTTTTAAGGTTGCAAGTCGATCTTCCACAAAGCTGGTTAAAATAGAATCGGATTGATTTCAGTCAAACTTTTCCAGACAACTGGCAACAAATTGGTCAAGTATGAAGTGGTACCGGTACGATTATCACAATAGAAAACTTTATTCCATGTGTTTAATTCAGTAGAGTGTAAGCAGCAAAATATCTTACTGTAGTGTCAGTCCTTGGTGCTCTGGTTTCTTCTGAAGCTGCTTCAGCACTTCTACCTTGGGACTGGAAAGAGCATTTAGGAATCAGGAGAAAAAGAAGAAATCAAAAAAGGAGATCAATTTTGTGTTTATTGTAAAGAAATAGAAACAATTTCCTAAGTACAGAAGTAATATGCATACTAACCCGGTGCCAAGACCATATATTCTTTCAGGTGGTATTATTACTCCTGCAAGCTCCCGGAGTAAAGCATCTGCAAATCGGCTCTGAAAATAGGCAGAAGGAGGGGGGTAGATGACACAGGAAAAAAACATATCTAATTTCTAAGAATGAAATTTGCAAATTGCGCATTTATTATATATTGGCAAATAGGAGGGGCAATCTGAGGCATTAAAACTGCTCTAGTGCCAATAGTGCCTCCTTTACCATGAGCGGGGGAGGCCATACCTGTTTCGTAGTGACTATATATAACCTTGAGCTTGCAAATTTCAGTGCATCAGGAACACCTGGATAGAATCTGGAGAGATGCATCTGATGATCAATTATGTGGATATTATGCAACAAGAGTAATAGAAGTTATTTGGTTCATGATATGCAAATATATGGTGGACAGACAACTAGAGCTCTAAAAAGATTGGTTCGCAGCTTATAATGTCAATACACTTTTACATGTAGCAAGCATATACTGCACTGAGCTTCTCTGGACATCACAACTCTATACCAAGGGCCAAACATCGTTACATGAAAATATACCTTATTTAAATCAAACACAAATCTAGTAAAAGCAAAACTCTTCAATGTCGTACATAATAGTGAATGTTTGGATATTGAGTGATTTCTTATATCAAAGTTCTATAAAGAAAATAAAACGAATCCCAGTGTAACCCACAAAAGCCGGCATACACATGGACACACATAATGATATTCCATAAGACTAGCACTATGAAAAAGAGGGTCTGAAACTCAATCTCAAAAAACTCGTTGAACCATAACGAGTATCCATTTCTTTAAAGACATTTCAATTATTGTATATTAGCCCCTGGATGCAACAAGTTATAACCCTCAACAAGTACGCACATACCACTAGTGCTTAGCCAAAATGGTCAAAACTCAAACTTTATAAGCTCTTCCGGAGATGCCAATGATCCAATAGATACTACTTTTCAACCAAAACCAGTTTGCAACTTTCTTCTAAGAATTTAAAAAATTATTATAAAGTTTGCTTCTATCTCCATGTACTTTACTTTTTGTTAATGGTATGCCTACGAGGAGAGTTACATACTTGATCCTATCTCAAAAATCTTGATTACCTATTTGCACCAATCCAAGTTGGCAAGTCCTTCTCCATCCATTCATCCCTGATCTTTCCAAAAAGATCTACCAGAGGATCCCTATTCTCAGCCCATTCTTCCATAATGACAAGCTTTAACTTTGACCAATTCTCCAATATACCATCAACTGTGAGTCCCTCTGCAACCTTGCCAATAGCAGCATGATCATCAGAACCATAAATGTTAGGTGCAATCTAACAAACTTCCAGACCGGTGCTATAGTGAGCAAGAATAAATCTGAAATGATAACAAGAGTCTCCATATCCAATGGACAATTCATGGCAGATTCTGAGTGCATATATATACCCACCGAGGACTTCCGAATGGAAGGTATTCTCATCTCCAATAATAACCTCACAAGTAAGAGGTTTTCATATCCAGTTTCCACCACAGGTCGCACCTGCCACAGTGTAAAACATGAATCTGTTTTGACATCACAATTATTGACATTAATTTGAAGTGAATATGTCCATGACCACCATGTAAAGTAATTGATGATGAAAATTCTACAGCACAGTTAATCATCATAACATGGGAAACAAACTGATTGGCCAAGTATCAAAGTTTTGACAGGAAGGGAAAAGAAAAGAAAGGAATGAGAATCTTGGTAGTGAAATTGCTAAGAGACATTAAGTGAAAAAGTAAAAAGCACCTTCAAATAGGAGGAATAAACAACTTAAGGAAATATTTATGACGTAGTATTAGTAAGTGCAAAAAAACACTCTTAAAAGAAAATTATATTTAATTTGTGAGTGGCGGGGGTGAGAGAGTTCAAATATAAATTGAAAAAGAAGGCATCACAAAAATTCCTCTTTTACCCTTTAGTTGGAAGGGGAAGCTCCATATGGTTTTCAGCATCAAATAAAGCTTGGCTCCACATTCCAGCCACCTCCAGTCCTTTAAAGTACTAGATTGCTCAAATCTTGAGTTTTAGCTAGTAGGAAGAAAGACTTATAGCATTGCAACTTGAATTGATTTCTATTTTTTCCTTAACATTTGAATTCAAATATTTATCGCCCACTAAATAGGAGCTATCATAAGCTTTTTTTCTTTTTTTTTGGATAAGTAATTAGCCCAAAGGGAAGAAGGAAGGGAAGAATCAAACTTCTTCTTTTTTCCTTGGGTTTTAGAGAGAGAGAGAGAGAGAGAGACTTTGCTTCTATCTTAAACCACCATTTGTTATATTTGTTTGATGGCTCATAAATAATAATGAATCTCTACCTTTGACTTCCATGGAATAACCCACAGGTTCACTCTCTTTTTTTTCCCCTTTATAATCGGGAATAAAAAATAGCCATCTTGAAAGGTTTATCCTTATTCTAAAAAAAAAAAAAAAATTAAATAAAAATGGCCATCTCAGAATTAATTTCCATCTTTTGGACTATTGAGTTAAAATGCATCAATCATTTGGTATATATTTCTCCTCTTTTTTTTTGTAACTAATATTAATATGCAATAACTTTATATCATTAATATTCAAGTTTCAAGTTTCTTTCTTCTCACCCAATAACCCAATTACCACTATAATCAGATCCTATAAAGTTTTCTTATCCTAACAATGTTCATAAATTTTCAAACAGAATCTATCAATAGCTTAGGAGCTTACTATGTGCATCTGGTCGACAACCCAATCCTCCGTGGTCGAATCCACGCCGTCAAACAAAGCAGGCCATCTCACTTTAGCGGCCTACAAAGCATTAAGCAAAAGAAAAACATAAACGGAAATACGAAATACAAAGTCAAATTTTTTTCCTTTCTTTTTCTCCGATTTCTCAGCAATTCAACAAATAAATTGAGAGAGAGAGAGAGAGAGAGAGAGGACCTTGACAGCAGAGAGAGAGCTCTCTCCGCAGCTATCACAGATAACTCCATCGAAGTCTAAGGCGTATAGATCCCCCATTTCTCGCTCTTTCACTCTCGCCCTTGCGATTTTCTTTTGTTCTTTGAAGATAAATATAGTTTTGTTGATTTTTATTACCCGCCATCCAAACAACGCCTTTTCTTTCTCCTTTGGCTCTTCCGTTGCGAAGACGACAGGCAGGCTTTCGATCCTTTTACCATCGAAACTACACGACGTTTTATTTATACTTTTATTCTGAATATCAATCAGTTCAGTATTCCTGGAAGCCTCGCCAAAATAACTTTTTTTAGCTATTTTGGTGAGTCAATTTGATGAAAATATTAAAAGATCATTTTCAGCACTCTCACCACTTTAACCAAAAAGTTTTGGTGAGTAAAAAATATTCACTCACGAACTCTCTCACCAATTTTGTTTATCTTTTCTCTCGCATGATCAGCACAATTTTTTCATTTTTTTCTCCCATCTCCCATCTCTCTTACATGATGATGTCCTCATTTCATAGACATGAAAGTTTCTTTGTTCCTGAAATAAACTTTGTAGTTCTTTCATTTATCTTTTCTTTATTTATTTCTTGAATTTGATTGAGAAGCAAATTAAAATTTCTGTAAATTTCTTAAGAATGATCTAATCTCAAGATAAAGGTGTATGGTAACTTGTTGTACAAAAAGATTAAATAGAGAAATAATAAATAAATCTGAATATATATATATATTATTTAAATGGAACATTGATAGTAAACAGTTAAAATTGTAAGGCTACTGAGAGAATTTTAAAAAAGTAGCTCACCAAAATAGATAAAAATAGTTTTTAGCTACTTTGGTGAGTAAAATTTGATGATGCTACTATGAATGCTTTGGTGACATTATAATTACTTAAATCTTAATTATTATTTTTAAATTAAATAATAAACAGTTTTATAATATTTTAATTCATTATAGATAGTGATATGAAAAAATTTTAATTTAAAAGTAATTATTAAGATTTAAAAAGTGATATATAACACAATATCTTAAAAATTGTAAAAAGATTTTGACAGTTTAAAGTTTAAGAGTGATGCTATATATCAGCCTTGTGTCCCCCTAAAATTGATGTGGCTCTTAAAATCATCATTAAATTTATGATAGACCACTATTGAATTTTGATCCAATGGTAATTTTAAAGGCCACATCAATTTCTTTGGGGACAAAAAGGAGATACAAGGGTGAAATGTATCGTTACTCAAAGTTTAAATGTTTGATCCTATATCAAGTGCTTATCAAATGCGTCGTATAACCGGTAGGAAAAAACTTCCGCATAGAGAAAAAAAAAAACTGCCTCTTGTTTGAGGAGGAGGGAATCACAATGCTTCCCTCCTCTCATTGTGTTTTAGGTATCTACTTTTAGATTTTCGGTAGGGGGTTTTTCTCTTTTAGGACGACGTCATCACCTTAGACAAGAAAGTAGTTTTTTTCTCATCCTGTTCTAAAATTGAGAAGTAGATTTATGTTTTTGTTGTGGTTTTACTCCTTTTTAGTTTATTTTTGTGTTTAGTTTGTATTGTGAGTAAGATTGTCATAAAGTCCAACCTGATCCAGGAATGGAAACCAATCTGGAATGAATGCTTTCACAATCATGGGTGAAATCGGTTATGTTCTAGTGTGGTGTAATTCCAGGGTTTGTCTGGGGGGTATTCCTACTATGGCGGCATGAAGAGACGACGGTCGGCTGGTCAAGCCTGTGACGGTAGGCAGAGGAGGCAGCGTCAATTATGTAGCAAAGGAAACTGCTCTAACTTCATCGGGAGAATCATGCGTAATTATAAAAGACGTGGTCATACATGAACAGTTTATTCCCGAGTTTTGGGGACAAAAGGGTTATTGTAAACTTCCAGCATGGATAATGTTATGGAAAAATTTAGGAGTATGATTAATTTTGTTTTCCGATGTGTTTCTGGAAAATTGTATCATCAGAATCTAGAGTTTTGTTTTCTGTAGAGCGTTTTTGCTCTATTGATTTTATGAATGAAATCAAATATATTATTTGAAAAAATGCTTACCTTCGAACTCGTGTTAAAAGGACTTCCTTTAAGAAAGGTTTATTCCAATTGGATAGTATCTCCCCATTTAAGGAAGAAACAAACAGATCCATTCATTTTATGGCGTATTAAACTTATGTATTGCTACTTGTATACACGGTAAATATGTTTCAATATCATTTTAAATGGAGTCATGTTACACATTATTCTTTATCTCATTTCTCAATTATTATTTTTGTAAATTTACCATTGGATTTATGAAAATACTAGCAACAGCTTCTCTAAATCTTATTCAATTCCTTATATTTAGGAAAAACTCCTAAAAAACTAATTGAATTAGATTCATTTGCTGTTCTCTAAATTAACACCAAGAGAACTAAAAGTTAGAGTACTAGCAGAAACTTTCCTTAAATTTTTTTTCAATTTAGGGATTTAAACCACTTCTTGCTTCCCTATTTAAATGCACTACACAACGGCTTCTATTTTCATTTTCTTATATCATTTAAATATTATTTAAATTAAAATACTAAGAGAAAAAGAGATGAAAAAGAAATCATTTAAATATGGTTTCAAATAAATGCTAAGAGGAACGAGAGAGGAAATAAATAATTTTTTTTTTTGTTATATTAATATAATGCTAAGAAAATTACTTTTGCTTCCCTATATGTAGGGTATAACTTTTTGTTCATTTTGTGTTTATTTAGTTTAGAGAACAACAATAAAATTTAATTCAAACAGGACTTTTAATGAGTTTTTCCTACGTTTAGATAAGAGAATGAGGTTTAGAGAAGGAATCGGATCCTCTCCGTTTCATTTGAAACGGAGTATCCCGTTTACGGCTGCAATTGACTTAATAAAGATCTATAATTTTTTGGGGTAATTACCTTTCCCCCCATGAACTACCAAAAAATGTGCAATGCCAAACGGTCAACGGGTCATGTGCTGTTTTATATGGGGGCATGTTGGAAGATGATGGTAGTTCATGGGGGGAAAAGAAGAAGATGGTGGTAGTTCATATTGGGGAAAATATGAAGAAAATTAGGGTAAAACGGCGTGTGACTGACGGAAGGGGAGAAAATGGTTGTCTTTGGTAGTTGAATGCTCTATTTTGGTCGAGTTGATAGTTTATAGGGGCATTGTGTATTTTTTGGTAGTTCATAGAGAAAAAGGTAATTACTCCTAATTTTTTTTTTTTTTGCAACGTCACTTAAGAACTGGTTAACAGCATCTAAAAACGTTGAACGTCAAAATCCCCCCTCCCATCCAAACCCAATCCCCTTCTTCCATCCCCACCCCTGCGAGCTGCCTCAGCTTGCTCATCGCCTATTTTTAGAAGACGGGTCATTAAATACTTCTTCCAGTAAATCAATACCTGGGATTGATTGGCAAGTTGTAGAGAGAAATGATAGCCGTATGTCTTTCAATTCCAACCTTCATTGATTTTTCCACCTTTGGATGCATTTTCTTCTTAACACGCACAAACAAATCCCTTTGTACGCATTTCTCCAGTTTCAGCTCAAGACCCGGATAATTTGGTCTAAAAAGTGGTAAATTCCGATCTGGGTTCTCAAAGAAGTCCAAAGTTTATTGGAAACAAACAGAGCTTTAGCTTATCAAATTTGGTTTTATTTATTGTATTTGTTGCAATCCGAGTTTTCGTCTTGTTGGGTTTTTGGAGGAAAACACAATAGATTGGGTTTCTTGTTTTGGGTCTTTGGCTTTTGGTGGATTGGTTTGAGGGAGACTCGTTCAGACTTTGGGGGAATTTTTGCTGTGTTTAGTTTAAGCTATGGGGGTTTTTGTGGGAAGGTTTATGGCGCAGAAAACAGGTTGAGAGTGACTTCACCGAATCGTTGAAGGGTGTCTATGAATGTGCAATTGGAAATTTTGGGGTTCCTCAGTATGGCAGAACCATGGAAGAAGGAGATTTGAGTTTCGATGGGAGATAAGATTTAGGGTCTGTTTGGGTTTGCGATTTCAAAATAGTGATTTTAAAATGTGCGATTTAAAAAAGTGATTTTTAAAAATGCAGTTAAACGTTTGGTAAAATCGCAGTTTGACTTTTAAAATCGCAGTTTAACCTTTTAAAATACTGCGTTTTCAAAAAAATACCACATTGCCTGCGATTTAATTAAGCACTTTTTTGCGTTTTCAAATCGCAATATTTTAAAAACGCAATTTTCAAACGGTTCATTTTCTACGATTTGGTTTAAAATCGCACTTTTTCTCTATGAAATAGCAATCCCAAACGCACCCTTAAGCGTTCAACTTTCATCTGAGATGCCGTTAACCAGTTCTTAAGTGACGTGGCAAATTTTTGTACCTTTAATCCTTTTTAAGTCAATCACAGCCGTAAACCGGCTCCTCTCCATTTCGATCCGATTCCTTTAGAGAAGTAGTTGCTAGTGCTCTTATACCCTACACATAGCCTTAGAGAAGCAAAAATGGTTTCCTTAACATTATTTTAATATTAAAAAAAATAAAATCTCTTTTCTCTTTCATTGCTCTAACATTTATTTGAAATAGTATTTAAATGATTTATCTTTCAACTTTCTTTCTATTAGCATTTAATTTTAAATAATATTTAAATGATAAATGAAGCTATTGTGAAATGCATTTAAATAGGGAAGCAAAAAGTGGTAATTCCCTAAATTGAGGAAAAGTTTAAGAGCAATAGCTGCATATACCCAATCATTTTTCCTAAATTTAGGGGTTTCCATATAAAAAAATATTTTTCAATAAATTCTCTTATATTTTCCTATATCAATTAAATACTATTTATTTATTATTATTTTATTATTTTTCTTACTTTCTTACTTTCCTACTTTTTGTCATTTTACTTTTTGTTATTTTTATTATTATATAATTTATTGGGTATTTACAGTGCTACTCAAAAGTTTAGGGAAAATATAAGAAAACTTATGTGAGTGATTTTTTTCAAATTTTTCTATATTTAGGGAAGTGAACCACTTATAGGGTATCTGTTAGTAGTGCTCTAAGAAAAATTATTGCTAGTGCTCTGAGACCTACATGTAGGTCCCATAAATTTAATGGTAAATTCACCTATCTACTATACGAAGATGTGTGAAAGATGGGTTGGATAATAATTTTTATCATTTATCTTTAAAATAAAACCATGTACACCCTTGTATGCAACAAACAAAACCTTATCCTTTAAATAAGGGCGATCCTATTCCATTCTAGTTGGACTATAAAATTAGAATTTCCTTTCCTTGCAAAGGCTATAATGAATTTTGTTTTAGGGAAATGTTTAATTTCATTATCTCCCCCCCCCCCCCCCGTAGATATTCCTGTTATAAAGGAAGCTTGGCTTTTCTCATTAAAGTGACATCATTGCCAAATTCAGTTTTAGAACTTAGAGAGAACTCTCGCAGGCCACCTACCACCCTTAAGGGTTCTCCTCTTTTTATTTATTTATTAAGATTTGATTTCTTAATAAAATTATTTAAAAAATATTATTTTAATGTAATAAGGCAAAAGTGTTGGTGTGACGCTAACTAACGGCGCAAAATTGGCCCCAAAGCCAACAGTTAAAACTATGCAGTTAAAACTATTAAAAAAAGAAAAAGAAGGATAGGTGTTATTTAAAATGCCGCGTTGACCAAGGAATTTATCTTAAATTTTCCCTTCTATTTATTTTCTTCCTCTTTTCCTTTCTTGGTTCCAAACATAGGAATAAAATGATGTTAGGTGATTGAGAGACTGGTGCCATAATGATGAGTATGGTGGCTTTAGGTATATATGTCTTGATCAGTTTTAGAATTTCCTATTTACAAAGCTCTATGATTCCACATCTTTTCATCGTTTTCTATAATCATGCCCCTTCTAATTTAAAGAATAAAAAACTGAAACACAATAATATGATGCAGTTATGCACTCACCTTTGCCTTTTGGCCCCCATGCACTTCGTCAATCACAATTCAGCCCTTCCCAATTGCCATTCTTTAAGAAGAAAAATGTCATTGCACAACTTCTAATCATTCACTTTCAGAATTTGGTGCAAAAGGGTAGCCCTCGAAAGGTTCACATATATACTCTCATTCACTCACTTTTAGCTAAATCTTTCGGTTGTTTTTTTTTTTTCTCTAAAATACTATTGATTTAGGCATTGAAAGTATTTTCATCGGCACACTGGGCAAGTCTCCGTGCTGACATCTACTCTCTTTTGCAGCCCTCCCGGCTCGATGGTGTGATTTATTGCACGATCAACAATTAAAACATTTCAATACACCGTCTACCAACATAAGGCTCCATTTATTTTTTAATTTGTAATTTCGCCAAATACATAAGAAATAATTTTCAAAACATGTTTTACATATAAAACAATCCAAGCAAACAAAAGGTAAAGGTACATGCGTCACGCATTCTACATTCCTACCCGATAGTCGATAGTGCACGCACCAAGAGCTCGTCCTCACGCTACAAAATTGACCCGCGTCACAGTAAGTTCCTGCCTCTCCATACACGCAAACGTAAAGCAATAGGATTACCGGTTTAATGCCAGTAACCAGTGACCATGATCTTGTGTGTAGAAACACGGAAAACCGTGGAGAAGCACGGAAAACCGTGGAGAACTAGACGTTAACCTTACCTACCATAGCCGGTCAACCCGATTCCTCTGGTGAGCCATAATTACCGGTACCTCCGGTTAGCTGCATCTCTTAACCAAGAAATCATTATAAAAATCCATTCTCTGCTCACTTCGAGACAGTTTCAAGTTTCAACCTCATCGGAACGTCGTCGTCGTTGTCATCCCCGATAGCCCCTTTTGTGGTAGATCTCGTCCGATTAGGGTTCCGTGGGTACTCTCTCTACTCAAACTTGTTCTTATCGATTATTGGGATGGAATATTACCAGTCGATCGTTGATTTTTGTTTACCTGATAGGCCATAATTTTTTGGATTCCATTTTTTATTCAATTTTTGTAGGTTCACGATCTGTTTGGTGGTTCATATGTTGTTTGGATCTGTATTGCTATGTTTCTGCGACTATAATTGAATTTTATTCAAAATTTGTTTACATGTGTGATTGATTTTCGAAGAGTTTAGTTGAATTGACTGTTGTTGTTAGATGAGGTTGAATTTATTGGACGAGTACGAATAAATCATTGTTAAAACACATAACAATATTTATGCTCTTCAACATATGCGCGTGGGAAAATTAGTTGTCTCGTTGTTTGATTGTTTGGCGGTATTGAGCTTTCGATGGTGATCGGAAATGGATGTTCTAAGATGGAATTGGATTTTCTTTTATATAAGCAGTGTTAAGAAAAAAAATTATCCTGGAAATGGTTTAAATATGCATGTTTAACAAAGATAAGTAATATGCGAATATTAGCAGTGTGTGTCACTAATTTCATCTAAATGGCTGCAAAGCTATAAGTAGGAAGTGCATTGAAGTGTTTGTCTTTTTTATATTTAAATGTTGAATCATGGATGATGAAAATATCTTTACAGTTAGTGTTGCCATTTTGATTTTTTAAACTGTGGTCACATGATTGCTTTTTTTTTAAAAATATTTGTCTGCTGAAATTGAAAGGTAGATAAGTATTCGAGAGAAAGGTATTAGTCGTGTGATTTTTGGAGTCTCAAGCTATGTTTATTTCGATGTAAAATATTTTATGGGGAGGATATTTTTGAACTTTGGGAAAAATCATTGATTTTCCAATGTTTGGTTGGTATCCTGAAAATGATGTTGAAAACGTCTACAGATGTTTGTTTGGTACTGAAAACATTCGCAAGCTGGAAACTTCCGAAAACCAATGCTTCGCACATCCAATGACTCAAAATAAAAAAGAAAACTTGGAAACCGCTGAAAATCATCCAAAAAGATATCGCCAAGTACTGCATAGAAAAATGGCTTAAAATCTCCAGGTGCGCCTGGCTCCAGCGCATCCAGCGTGGCTTAGGTAGCGGTGGCGGCTCTTGATCCCTGGCATGGCTTTGGCAAACAAGGGCATGAAGAAGAAGACCTCTAGGGCGGAAGCCATTTTCCATGGTTTACTCCATTGACTCAGAACTTCGATTGACTACCATTTTCCTACCATTTTTCCGCCTGCATCAAATGCGGAAAAATGCAGAAAACATATTATGTTAAAACAAATGAAGCCTTAGGATTGAATTAATTCTGTTCTTCTGGTTGTTTTGATGGGCTAGTTGTTAGTTTATCAGTTTTTTAAAGTCTCTAATAGTAGAACTAGTATCTTGTATTTGGATTTGGCTAGAACATCAGTAGCTTAGATCTTTGAAGTTCTTGAATTGATAGTTGTCTATGGTTACGTGTGGAGTAATGCTTTCATATCTTTTAGTGACAAGAAAGAAAGCCTTACTACATCTGAAGCTATTTTATATTCAAAATATCCCTTGAAGCATCCTCTTAAGGATTTTCTCTTTTGTTCTATTATTGAAAGTTAATTTTGCAGTGTAGTAAAAAAGAACTACAATTAAGTTGTGTGTTTGCATACCATGTTCAACACTATATCAATATTTTATTTCTCTGAATTTTAACTTCCACTTTCATTTTGGTGATTGTGAAATGTAGGAAATAAGAACCTGAGGATGGCAAATATTGAGGAGGGAGAGGAACATACCTCACGTGGGAATGAATGGGAAGTTGTGTCACTTACAGCATCAACATATGCTGCTGCTCCTAGCCCAAACGAAGTTGAAAAGGATGGTGACAATGGTAATACTTATCGAGAGGATGGTGCAGTGGAAACATCTCGTGCTTTGTTCATGTCTGACCACTTTGTCTTTCCACCCAGTGAACATGAAAATTTGCCATTGGAAACTGACGACAGTGAGATTCATAACAAACAAGGAGGTAAGGACGTGGTATCTGAATTTGATGCGGAAGAAGCTGGTAGATCTAGTGGAAAGGATGAAGAAAATTGGACCTTTAAAGGGTTAACTGTACCAGACGAATTCCCAGGAATACAGTTTTTTGATGAGAAGGGTAGTACGTTATCCATCCATGGTAAAGAGTTTCAGGAAGGCACTACTCTCCAAGGATTAAATTTGGTTGAAAAAGAGCAAAGTATATATAGTGCTGCAGCATACGATTCTTTACACAGTGAAACGGCTCTTGGTGGTTCAACCACATATGGAGAGAACATGGCTGTTCCTGGACTAAATGAGCAAGGCTTAGATTTTTCTCCAGATATCTCATTATCCCCAACACTTGCCAAAGATGATAAACATGATGGGTCTGACCTTCCTTGTGGAGCTTGGTGGAAGAGAAGAGCTGCTTCCTTATATGCTCATGCAAAAGAAGCAAATACGTTTTGGTCTATTTTCATTGCCGCAGCTGTCATGGGTCTTGTATTGCTTGGGCAGCGATGGCAGCAGGAAAGGTGGCAAGCTCTGCAACTTAAGTGGCAGATCAGCATCAATCATGAGGTGTGTTGATTGAAATTGGTTGCTATTTTTTTTTTTTTCCTTTTTCTTTTAATCATGCTTATGCTTTCAATTGAGTGACATGTTCTACACTGCTATTTGGTAAAGAAATTTTTGCTTGTAAAATTTGTTGTTTAAGATAACATCGGAATGGACCTTACTCTTTTTATACATGCAATTCTCAAGGAGTTCCAGCACTCGGCGTTTTATGCAATAATTAATAGAGTAAGAAGCCACAAGGGTATGAACAAAGCCTATTTAATAGATCAGCAAATCAGAAATACACATGCCCACACACACACACACATTACTGGAGGAGTGGAAATAGAACTCTTCATGTTGCAGAAGTGAGATTGTGAACAGTGGCGGTTATTCTAAGTAGTTCTCACACATGAACCAATGAAATGCATCACTTCAATCCTCGTGAGTTGAATCTTTAGATGTTGGGTCAGATTTGAAAACCACTTACCATTTTAAAGGTGCTTGACCTAATGGGTTATTGCTTAATGTGTAGCTCAGTGTTGGTTATTCTGTCCATGAAAGACCTTAAAATTTTTATAATTCGGTCTCAGCTAAGATGCTCTATATTGAAATTTCATTATGAATAACTGAAGTGAAGAATTGTATGGCCCTTTTTGGATTTTTAACTTGCTCAGCTATAGTATGAGATTGAAAAATTATATTGGTAGCAAACCGAGGTGTAACTATGTTTGGTAATGTCTATGAAGACACTTTTCTGTTTTCAAAACCAAAAACACACTTCTCTCAAAACTATTAACAAACAACTCAAAATACTAAATTTTGACAAAATATGTGCTTAATTTTAACAGGCGTAGGGGTTAACCTATTACTTAAAAGATTTTTTTTTTTTTTTTCCTTATAAGATGTTGATTTTTTTTTTTAAAAAAAAAGTGTGGCTGTGTGGCCACCTTAGCAGAGGAGAGGGATAGCCGAACAGAGATGGCCGCGTGGCCACCACAACAGCGCAGCCACTCCTCTTCTCCATTGAAGGTGGCCACATGGCTACTCTTTTATTTTTATTTTTTAGGGTTAAATACCTTACAGCCTCCTGTGGTTTGAAATTTTTATTTTTTTCCTCCTATGCTTCATTTTTTATCACAGATGGTACCTGAGTTATGGGAAAAGACGGACACGTGGCACACTTAAAATTGCGACACTTGTCCCCAGATGCCACGTTAGTCGCCACATCAGCGCTGACGTGGCTGCCATATATATATATATATATATATATATATATATATATATATATATGGCAGCCACGTCAGCACTGATGTGGTGACTGGCGTGGCATCTGGGGACGTGTCACAATTTTAAGTGTGTCACGTGTCGCTGACGTGAAAATCTGTCAGTTTTGGACGGAAAAATGGATGGAAGTACAATTTGTCTTTTCTTATAGTCCAGGTACCATCTGTGATAAAAAATGAAGCACATGTGGCAAAAACTAAAATAATGAAACCACGGGGCAAAAAGGGTATTTAACCCTTATTTTTAAATGAGAAGCCAGTTGTAGACTTGCTTGTGTTTTTTCAAATAAGTATGTTTAGTATTTGTTTCTTTGAAGCACAAGCAAACATTTTTCTTAAGTGGATCCCACCAAAAAAAACTTCTCCCCAGCCAAAAAACACTTCTCATTTCAAACCAAAAATGAAAAACACTTTTAAAATTCATTATCAAACATACTCAAATTATCATGACCAAGATGTAAAGGCTAGGGTGGCTGTTAATCTCTGGAGGTCTTGGCGTGGTTTTCCATTTTTTGATGCAAAATTCAGCTGTCCAGTGTCCAGTATAGGATGGAAAGAAGACAAAGTGATAAAGAAAAGTGGTTTTGAACTATGAAGCACTGAAGGGAGACCAGTAATTATAGTTATATAATTCAAGTTTTGGATCTGTGTATTTATAACGTACTATAATATAGGAAATTTTCTCTTCTTGTGGATGGAAGTCAGATTGAATTACTAAAAAACCTTTAATACCTTATGTTATTTAAAATGTGAAAGGACACTGCATCAATTTCGAACAAAAATCAGTGCCTCTGCATCCATCGCTTTCTTATTGAAAATCCATCTTTCAGAAATTTTACTAATGAGAAACAAGTTCTGACTATCCACACCTTTGAAACGAAAAAGAAAAGAAATTCGAATGTAAAGGATAGAATGCAGTGGGCTCCACATGTTTGGGTTATGAAAAACTGCTGATATTATTGTATGAAACGGTGGAAAGGTGTACAATTATCATGCGCAGGTTTTTATCTTATATTATTTATTTAATAAAGGCATGAGTGCAGGATTTGTTTGGGTTAGGGTTATCCTAACATTGTCCCCGAGAAAGAAAAATGCTTAGTTATGGATTAATTTCTCATTCTTTTAACGTTGGTAATCCGTGAATGGTATTGTTGGTGTGAAGGGTTCAATTTTTCTTTTTCCTTGTTACTGCAACTTAATTTTTTATTTATTTATTTTTGTTCTATATTATGTGAATCTTTACTCTTTTTCTTTATAAGGATTTTACTCAATACTCATAGCAGTAATACATGAATTAGTACTTGATACAATACATCTTTGGTCCTGATTGGAACATTAGATGACACTATGACAGCTTAATTAAATTTAATCCTACTTTGACTGGAAGTCCTCCACATAGCTCATCGGCATAGTCTGGCAATGATGCTATTAGTAAGACGACTTTGCACTTAATAAGCTAGGAGGTCAGTTACATTCGTGAGCACACAAGACATATTCACTCAAGATTGTAATAGATCTACCTACTTTTTGTAAATAGGCTTTCTATCAATAATTGGATTTAAATCTTGTTTATAAACCTCTGTTTATCGTCGTTATTATTATTATTGTATTCTTCTCTTGATTATTGATGATAAGATTTTAAATATCAGGGTGTTGCCTTACTTGCCCGTTGTTTGATTCCTTTCTTGTTTTTTCACCTTGCCATCTACGGGCACTAATTTTTTTATTCTCTTCTGGTAACGATGTTGAAAGAGGACGGGCAGAATGCTGGGTCCCATATCTCGACTTAAAGACGTGATTGTTGGCGGCAACCGACGCGGTTCCGTTATCAGGGGCAGCTCCTTAAGTGAGAGTTAAGATGATGGCGAAAAATGCTAGAGAGAGAGAGAGAGAGAGAGAGAGAGAGAGGTTGGAGTTGTGAAATGTTAGTTTGTTGTTGTGTGGTTCCACCTATTTTTCTTTTGAGAAGCGACATGGTATATATGTAAGTTTGATATTGTTGTGTATTTTCTTAAGTTGATTTGTATAGCTTTGGGGCGTCAATACCTCTTCTCAAAAATTGCGCTGCCGCTACTTATAAGGGATAAAGGTATAAAACAGGACTGCCAGTGTGCTTAATTTTTGTTTTTTGTTTTTCTTTTCACACGATCTGGGGTTGTATTGGGGCGTCTGTTTGGCACAACTCGGGGTAGATTTCATGTGAAAAAAATAAACGGTAGAAATTGGATGATTGGGAGAGAATAATAGGTTTTTATTTTCTGGTTTCAAGAGGTGTTAATTTTTTCACAGATTTTGAGATTTTCAGGATCACGTTTGACACATATCACATACGGGAAAAAAGGAAAAGGGCATATACTGAGATCTGAGAGGCTTTTGCCTCGAACTGGTTAGGACGTGTTTATGTAATTGAGACCTGCTATTTGTCATCCATCTTCATTATCCTTTTTTCAATTCAAATTAACTATAAGTTTTTATTTTTCTACATTTATAGCATTACATGGACAATATTTACTAGAGCGCTAAACATGAATATACAAGCTAAGTTTAAGGAAGCCAAAATATTAAAATCCCAGTATGTTATGGGTCTAATGGGAGGAATTTTAGGATTAGAATAGCTTAGAGATAATAAGTTATAATTATTGATAACATTAGGATTAGGTCTAATCTAATGGGACATATTTTGTGGCGGTCGTGACTGAACGACTAAAGATCGAGGTATTTCTTTAGCTCTACAGGAGCTTTTATAGATTTTCCTCAGACAATCCCACATCGGGTCATGCCTGGAACATTAAGCCGCGACATCGTCTTCCACATACTAGTATATAAGGCCAGGATGCAGTAGTACTGTTTTCTCTTGTTGCCTTCATGATTCTATGCTTCACCAAGTGGTACGTATTTTTTTTTTACCGGAAACTCCTCGATCATTAGACGTCCCAATCCAAATCAATTGGTTCAGCTTGTTTGTCGATGGGGCTGATTGCCATAACTACAAATCTGCTCAGCTTCATCCTCAATAAAAATCTCTTGGATGAGTGACACTTTCTATCATTTAGTATCTTCGCGCGTCAATAAGCTTCTTTACTCTAGCATTTGAGTCGCATTTCTATCCAAAATCAGATTAATTACTTTTTTTCTTCTTTTTTTTTTTTAACAATTTCCATTCTTATAAAAATCCCAGAAGGGCCAGGATCATAACATAAGGACGGCAATTTCCCTACTAATAATACCATAGATGCATGGCGGAACCTCTTCCAACCAAACTTTATCTACAACATGGGTAACGGCTTCTCGAGCTAGACCGTGCGTTGCAGCGTTTGCATCCCGCTTTACATGTACAACTTGAGAAGACTGAAGAAGACTCGAACCATGTTTGATACCCTCCATAAAATGACCAAACCTGCTCATATCTGGGGCCTCCACATTAATTTTATTGACAAGCTGTAAAACATCTCATTCAATGATAATGTCAAACAACGTACCCCACGTCCCTACTAAAAACCACAGCATGAAGGCCGGCCATAGCTTCTACCACAGTAGGCTCCACAAGAATGTGTTGGGTAACACAGCGGGCAGCTAAAACGCGCCCCTCACAATCCCGAGATATAATGCCCAAACTAACACATCCTTTCTTTTTATCCACCGCAGCATCCCAGTTTACTTTTATCATACCGAGGGGTACTGGGGCTTGCCACAACACAGGTTGTGATGCATGTGTAGATCCTAGAATCTCAGTCCCCTCTTCATTTACCCATTTGAAGTCCTTGTGGGCGTCCCTATCACTACAAAAAAAAAAGGGATTTTTGGACGGTTTTAAACTGTCCAGAAATCGAAAAAAAAACAGTCTGGAAAAAGGTCCAGACGGTTTAAAACCGTCCAGGATAATGGGTCGATAAAAGTATTTGCGGACGGTTTTAGTAAAACCGTCCGTAAAAAAATTACGGACGGTTCGGGTAAAACCGTCCGTAAAAAATTACGGACGGTTTGGGCTCAAACCGTCTGTAAATGGCCCAAACCGTCTGCGATTGATATGGGGAGAATACCAAATAATTCTGGACGGTTTGGGCCCAAATCGTCCAGAATTATTATTATTTTTTTAAAAAAATTTATATTTAAAAAAAAAAAAAAAACCCTAATACAACATTTTCAATCCATTTCCAAAATTTCAAATTCAAATCTAAATTCAAATCCAAATCTATTTCTAAATTCAAACAACTCACAACATAACAATAGTCCAATAGCTTACATATTTAAAACATAATTAAACAACTCACAACGTAACCTATTACAGAATTCAAATATAAATACATAACTAAAAATCCAAAAATATTAAAACAAGTTGTTTCCATACACAATTATAATCATCAATGCATGCAAGCCGGCCCATAGGAGAATTAATCTGATTTACGACCTGTGTGCATTGCTTGCTTCAACCATCTTGTTCATTTCTGCTTCAAGTGTTTGCTGCAATAGGTATACAAATCTCAAATTGTTAGGTAAGAATCATCTTAATAAAGTTATGATTAACATGTTTTTTTTTTTCTTGAAAAGATGATTAACATGTTTTTAGGTGAAAACTAAACACAAGTAATGAGAAGGTGTTTAAAAGTTTTGTACACACAAGACTATCTCATCATACTCCCATGGCGATTCAATATTCATAATTTGATATCGAGGATCAATTATTATCTTCTCAAGCTCAACAGCATTATCAATCAAATACCTGACCTAATCGACATCAATTGTTTGACGACGTTTTCCCCCAATAACTAAAAAGACATGTTCACGAGAATTCTAATATTCAACCTACGCATATAATAGTTAACATTCCTCTTAACTATTAGCATTCATCTTTAACCATAAATTATTCTAGTGTAATTTGAAATAAAAATATAACAATCCCAATGAACAGTAAGAGGGGACAATTAGTGACTGAAGATGGCAAAGTTAAGTGTAAACCAAAACATCACCTTCTTCGTTGTTTCCCATTGATGATTGTTTCTCTGCCATAATCAAGGCTACCATACGTTTGACAGCTGCAAGCTCTTCCTGTTGTGCTTCGTACAAAGTCTTCAAACGTTCCATCTCAGCAGCCATTTCTTGTTCTTTGGGAGTAGGCCCACTAGATATCGATCCTTGTTTGGAGGTATAAGAGGTGGATTTACCGGGAGTCGGCCCTAGCCCTACCCCGCGTACACGACCGGGATGTTCTCGTCCTAGCACTTGTGCACACGCATCATTATGCGACCAATAGATTGACCCCTGTGAACACACTCGTTCTGCAGGCGACTGATTCACAATAATTTCTCTTATCTTTTCCTGCACAAAACATCCAAGGGTGAGAATTTGAACCTAGAACTAATATTTTGTATTTACCACTTACGATAGTTTCTCCAGCCGCCGCATTCACAGGGTTCCCATCTTTCTTGGTGTGCGAGACAATGCACATATCATCTCGGTTCGATGTTTCTCCTATGTCTTCCTCCTGCAATATCATTAACATTATCAGTTATAAGCATATTATATTACCGCAATACGTACAAGCCGTGAACGTTTATCTATTAGACGTACCATTTCTCGTGCAACCTGTGCGATGCTCTTCGATCCCAAAGTGTGAAGAAGTGTGTTTTGGCCACGACTTATCTTGGACTTCAACGCTCTCTCCTATAAATTTGGTCATGTAAATATGTTGATTTCTTCTACAAAGAAAAGACCAATAAGAAATACATTAAAATAACTTATCAGCCGAAGACAACTACGTATCAACTTGCATTTCGAAGTCTTCTGCATCGAACACTGGCGCTGGTGAAGCCCTACTGACCACAGATTGTACGGTATCACCTTCTTTCAACTTTAGACTCTTCTTCACCTCGTACCTGTGTTGCCTTCTTTTCTTTGCTAGGTCCTTCAACGTTAATCTTTTTATGTGTGCAAGTAGGTGAATAGGCTCAAAATAAAATTTTTGCTACACAGAAAATGATATCCCATATCTTAATTAATTGGATATGTAAGACTACAAAAACTATAAATAAGAAATTATTGACATGGAAATAGAAATTTTGTTACCGTTAGGGTGCGCCACATATCTTCCTTTCCTTTCAATGGTAATGTCCTCCAGTTACCATGCAGCCGTACGAATTTACTACTTCTTATGATCTTCCCACAAATTCTTCTAAATTTCTCAACCCCCGGGCCGATTGGTTGGTAGGATAGGTTGAATTCGATTACCACCTTTTCCCCATCAGGTATGTGCCATATGTCCTTAGGACTACCAACAGTCCTAACATTCTTTCTACCCTGCTCATCTGCAACTCATAAAAAAAATGTTAGTTACACTTGATTATTACTATAATAGTAAAAGATTACTAAAGTGATTGACTACCATCAAATATAAAAATAATTCGTACCTATTGTGTAAACTTTCCCATCCCGTAATATACGCGGCACCCGAGTAGTATCACTATGTTGTGAAGTCTAGGGTACTGATTGTGCTGATGATCCAAACTCCATACCAGGTGCTACACATTGTTCAGAATCTACAACCCCTTGTGTCTCGTTAGGGTCCTGTGTCGTTTCGTCTGACCCTACAACCGGTTGGTCATGTACTATATGCTGAGAATGTACGCCCCCTTGTGTCTCGTTAGGGTCCTGTGTCATATCATTCGATCCTACAACCGGTCGCTCATGTAGTACATATTGACAATCTACGCCCCCTGTGTCTCATTAGGGTCTTGTGTCGTATCGTCTGACCCTACAACCGGTCGCTCACTCGGTGTGCGGTCTATAGGCGTCCAAAAATCCTCTCCTGGTCGTGACATTCTTTGTTTAGGGGCCATGTCTACCTACAAACACATGAAAATTGGTCACATTTAATAGTAAATAAAGTATTCAATATTTTTTGCAACACAAACGACATGCAAAGAAAATAAAAGTGAGACGACTATAAGTCATTCTAGACACCATATATTTGAATTCTATATCATAGTTTAACCATATTCTAACATACAATTATTATGTTACTTGTGTGGCCGGTACATTAGCACGTGCACAATCAATGTCATCAAAACCAACGTCACCCGTTACGTTGACGGTGAACGGCTCGTGCTCATGATAACTGTCAGCCTCAACATAATCATCACTTTCACCACTGCCAACATCGTACACATTTCTAGGTTTTTTCCTTACAGCAACAGCCCAATTTAGATTTTTAGGATCCTCGACATAATACACCTGCGATACTAGATTTGATAGTACGAACGGATCATCGGTTAGTTGCGCACTCGTGTGTATTAGGTTCTTGAAATTGACAAGATCGAATCCATATTCGTCTTTTTTGTATCCCTTATTCGGTTGAATGTCGGCCCAATCGCACTTGAAAAGCACATACCGTGTCAAGTCGTAGTATGTAACCTCGATTATTCGAGTTAGCTTACCGTAGTAGGTGGGACCATCTTCAGTGGTGACACACACTCCACTGTTTTGACTTTTTTTTTTTCTTCATCGACATTCAGGGTGCGGTATAACACGCCATTAACCACATACCGCTTATATTCTACAGCATCAAACATTGGGCCTTTAGCATGACTTACAAGTTTCTCTCCCAATGTCCTTCTATCCGCCTCGGCCAACTTATCAACCTGTGATTTAGACACATTGTTTAATCCGGGTTTCATGATGCTTTTATAGGCAAATAATTATTCAAACCAACAATTCTCTTACGTATGACTTGTACCAACTACAGAATTGGTCCCTCTGTTGCTTCTCCAACTGTTGATGAGAGATACGTTCCCAGTTGTTTTGTTCCATTAGCGACTCCATGTGCATCCTATACGTCAACAAAAGATGTATAGGTTACTTTTCATTGTATTTAGAGGCGTATAATACGTATTTACTAATGTCACTCACGTGCGAAATTGAAGGAAATCGTCAGAGTTGAATAAAATATATCGGTGTGCTTGCTCAAACGTGATATTATCAAGTTTTATCCAATTGGTCGCCCCTCTCGATTCCTCTTGGTGTCTTGGGGCCTTATTGTGGACCGTTGGCGCGTTCACTAAATATCGCGAGCAAAATGTCAACAATTCATCTGCAATGTAACCCTCTGCAATAGACCCTTCGGGTGCGGCCTTATTACGAACGGTACGTTTATATCTACCAAGGCACCTACATTAAAGGCAGACCATGAGACCATCACATAAGACATATATATTGTAATAGGTCATTCGGTTGAACAAATGTCAAGTTAACAGAATTTTAACATTACCTCTCAACGGGATACATCCACCTGTAGTGTACCGGTCCGCCCAGTTTACATTCACGTACTAAATGTATGATTACGTGCAACATGGATGTAAAGAAACCCGGAGGGAATATTCGTTCTAATTTGCACAAGATTATGGTATTTGATTCTCTAGACGATCCAGATCTTCCACCCTCAGTGTTTTTGAACAAATATCCCTAAAGAACCCACATAGCTCAATCAAAGGCCTCACAACATCATCCGGTAAGTTTCCTCGAAGTGCAATTGGCATGAGTTGTTGCATGATTATGTGATTGTCATGACTCTTCAAACCCCCAACAGTACATTCCTTGAGCTTGACACAACGTGATACATTTGAAGAATATCCATCGGGCACTCTAACATCATGGAACACTTGCAGGAAGTCAGTCTTCTCTTTTTTCGTCATTGTGAAACAAGCTGCGGGAAAATATGTTTTACCGTTTTCCGCGATAAATGGCCAGAGTTCTGGTCTCAATTTCATCTTACGCAAGTCTTGACGTGCTTCGTGGTTGTTTTTGGTTTTACCGCTCATGTCCAATAGCGTGCCAAGTATGTTATCAACCACATTTTTCTCTGTGTGCATCACATCAATGTTATGGCGTAGTAATTGATATTTCCAATAAGGCAAATCATATAATACACTTCGCCTCTTCCAATCTACTTCCCCAACCGGCAGCTTCTGTCCTGTCGTTGCCCGATTGACAACACACTCTAACTGGCTCATGATCTCATCGCCATCCGGAACTTTGGGAGGACCAACCATTTCCTGCGCACCGTTGAATCGTCTCTTGTTTCTTCTCCATGGATGATCCGGAGGCAACCATCGCCTATGTCCCATAAAGCAGAATTTTTTACCATAAGTTAGCCACATTGATTGCGTTTCATGCCTACAACAAGGACATGGTTTCCGGCCATGTGTACTCCAACCTGACAAATCACCGTATGCCGGAAAATCATTTATCGTCCACATCAAGGCCGAATGCATTGTGAAATATTTTTCCAATGTTACATCAAAAGTTTCCACCCCTACTTCTCATAGTTTTTTCAACTCACTTACAAGGGGTGCTAGATACACATCTATATTCTGTCCTGGTGCATTCGGACCAGGGATAATCAAGCTTAACATAAAATACGGTTGCTTCATGCACATCCAAGGAGGCAAATTGTAGGGTACTAACATTACCGGCCAAGTACTGTGACTAGAGGACATGTTCCCAAAAGGATTAAAGCTATCTGCCGCTAAACCAAGCCTCACATTTCGCGGGTCTGATGCGAATACTGGGTAACGTGAATTGAATGCTTCTCCATCGGCCGGATGCCTCAACACACCGTCTTTTGTACGGCCTTGAGCGTGTCACTTCATATGTGGCGATGTATGATGGGACATAAACAACGTCTGCAGCCTTGGTATTAGAGGAAACCAACGCAACACTTTGACCGGCTTTTTTTTCAAACTTTTTGTCGACCCATCTTCATTAGTTAAGTCATTCTTCCACCTGGACTCATTGCATAATGTACATTTGTCCAACTTTTCATTTTCCCTCCAAAACAACATACAACCTTTGCGACAAGCCGATATCTTCTCATACTCAAGGCCCAAATCCTTCAAGTACTTTTTTGCCTCGTATGTGTCTTTAGGCAAACTTGTGTCCGGAGGCATCAGCTCATTGATGAATTCGAGCAACATGGAGAATGATGTATTGCTCCAACCGCTCATACACTTACTATATAGACGCACAATAGCTCCCAATTTGCTATGTTTTGTATTTCCATGGAGTAGCGTATCTGCATCCTTTAGCAATTCTTCTAATTTATTCGGCACCCTGTTAGAGTCGTCAATTTCAACATCCACAGACTCGAATTCGGCTTCGGCGTTGACTCCCACTTAAGGCCCACCGGCTTCTACACAAACATCGTGCATCACAAAAACGTCAGTAAGCATGTCTTGCATCCCATTGGACCCCCATTTAGTGGAACGCTATCCACTTGAAGCGTCCTGGGAGCTTCATGTGTTGTCTCGTTATGAACGGGAGGGACAGGTAATTCTTAATGCATTATCCACTCAGTGTAACCCTCAATAATCCCGGCACCTGACGTTAAATTGGCAAATACAACTTCACATGACCATGATTTGCCCAACAAACACTTCTTACAGGGGCACACAATGACCCATTTTCTACTCTCATGTTCACGTGCAAATTTCACAAACGCCATAACCCCGCGAATATACTCTTGCGAACTTCGCGGCAACTTCATCCAATTCTTATCCATCTTTCTAACTACATCATGTGAAGAAGAAAAAAATATTGAAAACTGAAAAAACAGAGGTGTTATTCCTGTGCAAAAACTATTGGAAGACATTTTTATGGTAACAAAAACATATATACCGCATAAGCTATATGGTTGTTCATGTACAGATTATGTTTCTGATAAAGGGTTAATCGTTCACGAAAGTTAGAAATATGAAAAGAGGAACAAATTATGTATATGTCAAGTTTAGCAATCTTAAATCCCATGTCAAAACAAGACCTAAACACCATGTGGATTCATTTATAACTTCAATAATGTGTCTAAGCAATATTAATGTCAATAACACAGTAGTTGTCCAGTTCTAATTTGTCCAACATACAAGTTATTATATAGCCTACCAATATTTTAATTAAGATAAACATTAGAAACAATATTTTTATTGTTTAACATTAATATTCAAAACATAAAATTAACTAAACAAACAAACGAAGAAAGCCTAGTATAAGCATAAGACCCATTCACTTTCTGGGAACCAAACAACATAAAACCTAATGTTCAAAACTCATTTTATTCTTTATACTATTTGGGTGGTGGAGGGAGTGGTTCCACCTATGACACTCTAAAAGTTAGTTTTGTATTGGGTAGATTGTCCACATTGAATGTGTAGATTATAAATGTATTCATGATTGTTAAATCTCACATTAACTCTTTAGTATGTGAGATTTAGCTTTTGTAAATAATTTTAAAGAACTCTAATTGCAATTTACTTTATCATTTTGGAGTAATAGTACATATGTAACTAATTTTTTCTGACAAATATTTACAAATGACATCAGAGCAATCTAATAATACTATATGGTGCTGAGATATCACTCCGTAATAAAAAAAAAGAAAAAAAAAGAAAAGAAAAGAATGATATAATAAAATAAAATAAAAAGGTTTATTTTAGCTTTTTATTTTTTTCTTTCAATATTTTATAAATATAATAAAGAAAAATTATTTAACTCATGACATGTGAAATGGCATTAATTATAATATGGTTTAGTTAGTTAAGGACCTTTGTTTTTTTCCTCAATATGGCTGCAAGTATGATTGTCTGAATATATCATTCAACTCCTTCCTAGGAGTTGAAATATGGATTTGAAATATGGATGGTGTGACCGCTCAAATTAGGAAATTTAAATAGTATTAATAAATATGTCCTCATTTCAACTTTTTTTTTTTTTTGGATTATATTATAACTAATAATCAATGATAGCAAGGCAAATGCCATAAAATCACTCCTTTATTGAGATCAAATAAGTATTTACCTTTTAAATTCCGAATATTTGTTAAGTCTGGTCAAATGAAGCTTATTTAACAAAACGAATGATTTGAAAGCAGAATTTATTTAGGCCACAAAGCAGAGTTTATGTAGGGCACAAGTTTGGTTTAATAAAATTTGTTAAAAAGTACTTTAATATTGGTTGAGTGTTTGGATAACAATAGTATAAAAAGTACGTTTTTATGGACAAATTACCAATAAACATTATTTATAAAAAAAAAACCCTAACGGTTGTCAAGCCACCATTATCTTTTAAAATTAATGTGATAATGTGCTTAATATATATATATAATTTTTATAAATAAAAATATCTATCTCTTTAACTTACGAAAATAATTCAATATAAATCTTCTTTATTTTGAAATCTTCATCTAGTTAGTTTTTTTTTTTTTTTTTTATGTGTTTTGGATAAACACTATAAGGATCAAGTTCAAAATTACAAGATAATTTCACCACATCTACTGTTATGTAAAATCATCTTATACTATACAAATATATGGATGAAACTGACACATTATAATTGGAATTTGACCCATTAAACTCGCTAAAATTACTACACTCGTTTCTTATGCCTTATTAAAATATGTGTCTCAATTTTAAGAAGTTTAATTCTAATTAGAACATAACTCAAGCCACACCCGAACACCAACACCAACATCCATGTTTTCTACTACCGAAAACCCAACACCAACATCCATTCGTTCTACTACCGAAAATCTAAAAGGAAGTACCTAACCGATTTCATCTCCAACAAACCCAGAATTTAACACAGAAAAATCAATCCAACAAACACAAAATCTCCAAATAATTCAACGGAAAAACAAAAAACCTACAAAATAAAAATACACCCTAATTAAAAGTTCATAATATGCAAATCATCATCCTAATTACAAATAACCAAGTCCAATAAATAATTGCAAATAGCGAGCTAGGAAAAAATTTAATCAAACCTTTAAACTGGGCGTCGACCGGCGTATGTTGGGAAAACAGGGTATTTGTCCCGGGCTAGTTGAGACGCGTCGGGCCGTCGCCGGAGAAGATGATGTAGGGACAACCAGGGTCGACTTCCAAAGAGAGGGCGCCGAAGAAGATGATGAAGGGCCAGCCGGCGGGATTGACTTCCAGATATCGAGAGGGATCGGACGGGATACAGAGCTAGAGAGAGAGAGAGAGAGAGAGAGAGAGAGTGTGTGTGCTGGAGAAGAGGAGGAAGAGGGCAGCCGTCGATCTGGGTGTGTGTGAGAGAGAAAGTATGGATCGAGTATGGGGTGCGCGACAGGGGGATAGGGATTTTCTTTCTACTTTTAGAATTAGGTCTAGACGGTTTTAGAAAAACCGTCAGGAATTAGAAAATTCCAGACGGTTTTTCTGAAATCGTCTTTCTATTTATAGACGGTTTTAAAGAAACCGTCTGGAATTTTCTAATTCCAGACGGTTTTTTAGAACCGTCTATATATTTATAGACGGTTTTAATATAACCGTCTGTAATTATATAATTACAGACGGTTATATTAAAACCGTCTGAGTTTTATGGGCGGTTTTAGTAAACCGTCCGTAATTTTTTTTTTTTCAGACGTTTAATAAAAAACGTCCATAATAGTTTTTTTATAGACGGTTTTTAAAACCGTCTACAAAAAAACCGTCCATAAAATGTGGTTTTTTAGTAGTGTATCTTCCCATAACACATGACTAGGGTGGGTGAAAATTCCACCATGCACGACTGAGTTCCTGCGAAACCAGATTTTTTGCAACCCTATGGAGCGTTTGCATCTCCTTCTCCATGTGATATGCACTACGAATTGAGAAGAGACCATTTGTTGTGTAACACCAAATCAATTGATCCTTTGGTTGTAATGGGCTCAAAGGAATGTTTGAGATGATCCGTGCTTCTTCCTTGATCTCCAAGAATCGCATTCAGCAAATGGGTGTTCCATCCCTTCGTGTCCTGGTCAATAAGCACAGATACTCTGGCATCCTCATAGCAATCTTCGTGGTGACTGAACAGAGAAAGAAATGGGAGTGGGAAGCCACCTATCCCCCAGACTCGAATATCTCTCCCATCTCCCACCCTCCATAACAAACCATTGAATAACACAAGACGGGCAGACAGGATAGTACTCCACCAGGCGAAAGAAGGTCTTCTCCCCAATGATGCTTCTAAGAAAGAGCGGTTGGGATAATATTTGGTTTTGATAATACTAGTAGCCAGGGAGTTAAGATCCTTTAGCAACCACTAGCACTGCTTAGCTAGGAGGGCTTGATTGAAGATCGTCAAATCTCTAAATCACATACGGCCTTTGGATTTAGAAGAGCCCACCTGTTCCCAACTCATCCAATGAATTTTGGATTGTATATCCTGATGCCCCTCACCAGAATTTCTGCATCATGCTATTCAGATTAATTACTTCAGTACACAAGGAATTAGTATATAATCATGGACTATAGTTATTATGTGAGCATAAATAATTAGGTTACATGTTATGTATTTAATTATATAAGTTAATATGCTTATATTAATTATAACATATATGATATATTATAGATACTCAGCAATTCAGCATTTTTACTATTTAATATTTTAGCATATTTGAAAAATAAAATTGACTTCTAATTTACCAAGTGTGTGACAGTGTGCAATAAAATATTTAAATTGCAGAATTTAAAAGAGACAAATATTTTGTTGACGAAGTGAAAACTCAGTTAAGAGAAAAATCACTTCGGGACAGCCAAACCCAGGATTTTCACTATTCAGAAGACAAAGCTAGTACATAGAAAGTAACACTCACATATTCCGATGCAGTGATCGTTTCTATTACTCTGACACGAAACTCATCGTGAACGCTTTCCAACCAAGTCTCCTACTTGAAGAGGTCTTGAATGAAATCCTACCATAGAGCTCCTCCCTAAGATAGACTTTACACGAATAGTTGAGTACACATTGGCAATGGCTAGAGAGCTAGCGGATCTTCAAATCTCCCTAAACACTATCTCTAAGCATTATGAAATTTTGTACTGAATTTTTACAAAATACAAGCCTAGAGCTAGGAGTGTACAACCGGTTGCGGTTGCAGTTATTTGCTCATAACTGCAACTGCAACCGAGGTCTCCGGTTATTTCTATTTCAATAACCGCAACCGGTAGCCGGTTGCGGTTTTTACCAACCGGCAGTTATCTGGTTATTTTAAACCGGTTAATAACCGGATAACCGGTTTTCATCATTTTCTATCCTACATCATTTTCTACATTTTCCAGTTCTCTTCTCTACACTTTTCTACATTAAAATATATTCATCAAACTGAATGAATTGAACTAAAAAAAAAAAAAATGTAACTTCTGTTAGACACAAGCAGAATTCATTTTTGAACCTCCCCAAAGAAAATGGAAGAAAAGCAGCGTAGCCATCTTGTCAGTCGGAACCACTTCCAGAACCCAACAAATTTGCAATTTGGTTCAGCATCTTCTAACACCCACTGTCTAGATTCTGTTTCCTACACTATATATGTTTTCAGCTGAACTACTTTGTAAGAATACAAAATCATTAACATGGACAAGCCCAGACCACAAACGAAAGATACAGGGTTAGAAGCATTGCAAAACATAGTCAACAGGTTCAAGGTGCAAACTTCAGGTGTAGTTCAACTTCAGGTGCAATTTTCTATGAATTGTTGCTCCCCACGAAGTTGTTAGCTCCAGGGAATTTTTTTTTTAAAAAAAAGAAAGAAATCGGATGAAAGAGACCACTGTTGAGACAAACAGCTTTTTTTTTTTTTTTTTTTTCCATGATTGCTTTGGTGATATTGCTTGCATATATTGAGAATGAACAGTGGTCGTGTTAAAAATTGTGGACAGTCAAATGGGCGTGGATCAGAGAAGAATAGAAAAAGAAAGAAGAGGGAAAAAAGAAGAGAAGAAGAAAGAAGAAGGAAAGAACTCACAAGATTGGAGAAGAAGAGATCGAAGTGGGCGGGCTGGGTGACGGTGTGCTATTTGACACGTGTACTCCAATACACGTGTCAAACCAATTTGACACGAGTATAGCCATACACGTGTCACATTTGACACGTGTACTCCAATACTCGTGTCAAAACAGTTTGACACGTGTATTAGAATACACGTGTCAAATTGTATTTATTAAAAATTAAAAATACAATTAAATAATTAAATTTTAATTTTAATTAAATAAAAACTGAATTTGGGTTTTTTTTTTAAATAATTTTGTTATTGTTTTTTAAAATTTATTTGGGTAAATTAAATTTTTTTTTGAATTTTTCAAGTTTTGTAATTTCCGACCACAAATAACGCAATATTTATTTTACCCAAAAACAACACGAAATCATATTACACAAACCAATAGACTATAACATATTCGTTAACAAGCAAATATTTACGAACAAAAAATAATTACACAAAATATCTACAAATCTGAAGGGCGTCCCTGCGAATCACGAGGTACCGTCCCAGGCGTGTTCTCGCAAAACGGCGATTGCTGCGCAATGAATGGTGTAGCGGGCGAAGGTGTAGCGACAGTGGAGTGCTGGCTCAGCTGTCGTCCAACAGGCGACAACGTACCAACCGTTGTCGAATTACCTGCAAATAATATAGACAATTAAAGTATATAATATTACTTGCAAAATTAAAGGGGTAATGAAAACAAATTGAAATTAATTTTGTCTTCTACACAATATAAATCGTACCTGCAGATGCACTACCAACGACGACGTACTACCTACGTGTGCAGGTGAAGACTGATTACCAACACATGGTGCTGGTACTCCCATGGAGGACATGAAGAGCTCAAACTGTCGCACGCGCTGCTCTATGCCGTCGAACTGTTGCACGCGCTACTCCAACCGGTCATTCCTCGCTCGCTCAGCCTGTAGCTCCGCTTGGAGCTCTTCCATCTTCCGAGACTGTTCGGCCCAATCCCGAGACGTGCCCTGAGATGATCCCCCTGTGACCGAGGCCTATACGAGAAACATGTCCCTCGAACAGGTGTGACGTTCGGCCCAACCTGCCGAACCCTCCCTGCATACTCAGGCCTCCCAACCGCCTATTCGTAAGCGTCGTTCGGTGCCCAACGCACCGTGTCTGCGGAGACGCTTTGCGTGGCGGCTGGATCACTGGATGAACTCTGCGTCATCCTCTCCTGTACGTCGTCAACATGAAAATTCATATATTGAATAATGACATATCACACATAATTTAAAAATATTAGTAAATTAAATCAGTAGCATACGCATAGGACCCCGTGTACATTCGTTCACGTAAGTGCCGTCCTTCCTTGTGTGGGTCTTCACGAACGACGCAGCGCGAGTGGGGGGCGTGCCAGATGTACATGTCTGTCGTCATGCAGTTGACATATATAACAAACAAATAGCGATAAAAATAGTATAAAGAAAAAGAAAAACAATTACCAACAAATATTAAAAACATAAACATATATATTTAATTACCTCCTCGTGATTAAATCTGGCATAACTTTTAGATCCCGCACAATGGGGAAGGTCATTCCGCTCCCGCAGCCTCTTCATCCGTTCAGAGGTTGCCTACGCATTGAACATGAAAATAAAAATGTAACAATTGACACACTTATATTAAAACTAAAATTAAATGAACTGTTATTAAAAAATAGTTGACATTTTTTTGGCCTACATACGATTTTATGCTCCCTGCACCAATCTCTCAGCAGGAACTCTACATCTGCTGCATTATACTTATCAAAAAATTTATCCGGCATTCTCGCACGGATACTCTCGGGCGTGTCACCGTCTACAATACATAGTTTGGTTTTATTCATTAAACGTAAAATCAATTAAATTATAACCCATAGCCCTAAGTGTATATATTATATATACCTATAAACCCTAAAACCCAAACCCTAAGTGTATATACTATATATATATATCGATAAACCATAATCCTAAGTATATATACTATATATAGGTATAAACCCTAGCCCTAAGTGTATATACTATATATAGCTATAAACCCTAACCCTAAGGGTATGTACTATATATAGCCATAAACCCTAAATGTATGTACTATATGAGGGACTAAACTATAAGTATTTAATTCATTATGTAGCGCAGAACTCTAAAAATAATTGCATTTACTATATATAGCCATAAATAAAAAGGTTACTGTATATAGTTTCTAAACCGTTTACATGCATGCATATCTATATATATAGTATTAATTATAGGTTTTTTAACTTTGTTATGTTTAATTTTTTTTTTTTGTTTCTAAACGTAGATGGTGTACAAAACTGAACCCTAATTTGAACTATTTGGTTTAATTAGATATATAGCACCAAATTTGGTTAATTATGCATATAGTACAATATAGTAAACTATATATATATAAATAAAGAACCTAAAAAGTATAAATTTCAACCATAAAATTTACATATAGCATATAGTTTTTAAACTTAATTTTATGTGTATAAGTTATGTACACCGTATTTTCAAAGATTTGTATGATTAATAAGATAATGAGTTTAATTTTTTTTTTATTTTAAAAAATTAATACAACACTGATTTTTTTTTAATGTTTATTTTGGCAAAAAATAACAACTTGACACGTGTAATAATACACGTGTCCAATTGGACACGTGTATTATTACACGTGTCCAGTTAGACACGAGTATAAAATACTCGTGTCCAAATGGACACGTGTATTATTTGGACACGTGTATTATTACACGTGTCCATTTTTTACGCATTTACAATTTGACACGTGTCTCAAATTTGACACGTGTCTTTTGAGACACGTGTCAAATTTGACGCGTGTCTACAGTAACGGGTACTGTAGACACGTGTCAAACTGCAGCAATTTTTGTAGCATGAAGACAGTGAAGTGACAAGAATAAATTAGTGTAACTTACTTGGTCCGGTTATTTTATATAATAGTAAAATCCGGTTGTGGTTACCCGGTTATTAACCGGTTTTTTAGAATGCAATAACTGGTAACCGCAATCGGGTACCCGGTTATCCGATTGCGGTTATTTCCGGTTTTTCGGTTTTCCTGCTTAGCGGTTATTAGCAATTACCGGTTTTTTTTTTTTGGTTAATAACCGCCTCGCTTGTACACCACTACCTAGAGCCATCTATTTATAGGCTTACAGAAAACCTAATTCTGATCAATTTCGGACTCTAGCAAGTAGCGTCCGGATAGTCACTTAGCTGTGTTCGGGCGGTCTTCTACGACCGTCTTTTCAGAATAACGCAATTCTTCTCAAAACAGGACCGCATCCGAACGGCTTGACCGAGCGTCCGAACTGTCAACGCTGTCACTCCTTTCCGCATCCGTAAAGGAGACCCGAAATATTTTGGAACACTGGGTAGCGTCCGGACGTGTTGCCACGTCGTTTGGACGTCTGGCATAACCTTCCCAATTAGTATCTTTTGAAACCCAATTCTGTGTAGAGTCTGGAGTAGCTTGACCTAGTGTCTAGACAGTGTAGCTCGATCGTTCGGACAACTGCAATGGATGAAGCTTATAGACATTAAGGGGCGTTCGGACAGTTGCACATGAACTGGCTGTTCTGACTTGAAAATTGCATGAAATCTTCATGAGTTTCATGAGTTCATGGACATCTTCTAGAAGCTTGCACTACAAAAAATTCTGCAATTAGCAGCGTGTCTACAGTAGCGGTTACTGTAGCTACGCGGTCAACTAGCCACGTGTCTTGATGATAACGTGGCAGGTTGCATATGAAAAACAAGTGGCCACGTGTATTTTTGGCCGCGTGTATTTTTAACACATGTCCAATTGGCCGCGTGCAAAAAATACACGCAACCAACTATTTCTAATTTCCCCATCTATTTTTATTTTCCATTTCCCCGCCCTTTATCTTTTCATTTCCGCCTCTCTCTTTTTCATTTCCTCTTCTTTTTTTCTTCCTTCTTTCCCTTTTTTCTTCCCCTTTCTTCACACAGTCACAGAGAGGGAAATGGAAGAGGGAGATCGAGAGAGCTGGAGAGAGAGATTCTGAGATAGATCCGGCGAATGACGACGGAGCTGGAGTCCGGAGGGTCACGACCCGAGAGGTTGAGCTTGTGGTCGACCGACTCTCAGAGATGGAGGGGATCTGGCTGACTCACACTCGCCGGCCGGTTTTTGGTGTTGGTTTTTCTTTTCCTGCTTTCCTTTTTTCAGAAGCTCGTCGTTCCTTCTTCTCTTTTTTTTTTTTTTTTTTTCTTTTCTTTTCTTCACACAGAGGGAGATGGAAGAAGGAGATCGATCATAGAGCTGGAGTAATTCTGAGATAGATCCATGTCAACGACGGCGCTGGAGTCCGAAGGATCAAGGCCGGAGAGGTAGAGATCGAGATCGAGATCGACCGATTCTCAGAGATGGAGGAGATCCGGCCGACTGGGTTTGATTATTTCAGGCGATTGGTTTTTTTTTTGGGCGACTGGGTTTTTGTTGTTTTGGGCGACTGGGTGTTTGTGTTTTTGTTGCTTTGGTTAACCATTAAACGTTTAATGGCCGGCGATTGGTTTTTTTCTTTTTCTTTTTCTGGTTTGATTTCTGGCGACTGGATGGTTTATTGATTTCTGGCGACGTGTTGTAGTTTTGGTTTATTGATTTCCGGCGAATTGGTCCCGGCCTGGATGTACGCTGGGTTGGGAGAATTTCTGTTCTGTTTTTCTTTTTTTCTTTTTAAAAAAACAAAATTTTAGCCGCGTGGTTTTAATTACATGCAGCTAGAATAGCCTTTTTTCTGAAATTGCATTTAGCCACTTTGGGTGGCACGTGGCTAAACGTCTCATGGCTAAACAATCGCATATATAAAGGAACACGTGGCTAAAGTTGCATTTAGTATCATCTGGATTCACTGCGTGTAACCCGCGTAGCTAAATGCACGTGGCTAACAGTTAGCTATGTGTATGACCCCCACACACGTGGCTAACTGTAAGTGGCTAACAACAACATTTTTTGTAGTGTTGTGACCAGACACATGGCATGAATTGAGACACTGTCAATATTACTTGAAAGCTCTAAATTGAATCGATATTCATGTTAAAAAGAAACTTTTACATAAAGTGTTTTTGTCAACCAAAATGTTACCAATATAAAATACTATCAATATTGACTAACTAGTTAATATACACTAAGTCACTAACATATTAAGTATTAACATATAGTTAAATATATTATAACTAGTTAATAATATATTAACTATTTAGTATATTACCTATTGTTAACTAGTTAATATTAATATATTAACTTAATGCTTATACACAACAATCTTATATTTATATATGATATCGCATTTATGCTTTTATATATATATATATATAGGTTACTTGAAAATGTGTGTGTATATACAAACGAGCTATTGAGTCAAGTTGAGCTTGTATGAGATGAGTTCATGAATATTAACTAAGTCGAACCAAATTTATAATAATATATCTCGTTTAATAATCTAACATATTTTTGTGTTCATAATTGATTTATTTATTAACCTAACCGAAACCGGGTTTAGTTTATCTGCATCGGGCCCATTGGCCAAGCTTGTTTATTTGGCCCTAGATATAATTGTTACGAAAAAATGCAAAATATTAGTTATTGTGGTTGGCCTAATTTACAAATCGCTCCATGTGGGATAAAAAAATAAATTCACAGGTCCATATGGTAAGCGAACATGACAATTTACTCTTTGTAGTCAATTTCGGTCTACAACTTAACATAATTCGTTTTGGTTGCCATATCAGACCAAATAAAAATGCGACACGTGTCACTCTTTAATAAAAAAAAAATATAAAACTAAGAAAAATTATTTTAAAAAAGAAAAATTGAAAAAAAGGAAAGGGGTGGCTACTGGTTTGATTTAGGTCTAACATTATGAAATGTTTTTCATTTACATTAAATCGTTTTTATAGGAAAATTTCAAATGTTTTACAGGTGGCAAGGAGGCTTAAGTTCCCTTTGTCAAAGTATTTGTATAGAAGATAATGGTTTGTGATGTGGAAGCTACTTGTAACATGGTCATCAACTGATCAAAAGATCGATCTTCCGGAGAAAGTTTGTGAAGAAAAAAGTCAAATATCAGGCCAATATGATTGGACCATATATATATATATATATATATATATATATATATGTTCTACTTTTTTTCAACTTGATTTTAGATTGTTGGGCTTATTTTAATTAACTTCTTGCTTTTTGGATTTTCAAACTTCAAATTCAAATCAGAGGAATTGAAGGAGAAAGATGGAATTCAGTTAGTGTAGCTGAATAATGGTGGAATGAGAGCAAAGGAATAATGGAGGAAGACCCTCGTACTTCTTCACAGCTGATCATCTGCCAGAATCTTGCAGAAAAACTCGGTCGTTAATTATGAGACGTTTTGTCTGGTTGAAGGATCGATAGAGATGCCATAAATGTTGATAACTAATTTGTTCCTCAGAAGACCAAATATTAAGAAAAAACAAAAAAGCTTTAATTTATTGCTTCAGTATATATTTATGTTAGGCAATTAAGCAACGATTTTAAATCATCAAATTTAGGAAAGTGATTAGCAGTAATGCTCAGTTTGTTTCGGTGTAAAATGGTTTCCGTCGTAAAATAGTTTCTGGGAAGTCATTTTTCAGAAAAATATTTTCTGTCGAAATCATTTTTCGGTGTTTGGTGCTTACGGAAAATGACAAATATTTTTTATATTTTAATTTAATCATATTAATTTAAAAAAATTAAATTTTATTCACAAAATAAACAAAATAAAAAATAAAAATAATATAAAAATATTTTTTTTATATTTGACATATACAAATTCCGGCAAAGTTGCCGGAATCCGGCCATTATCGGCCGGGATTCCGGCACCAAAACGGCCGGGATCCCGGCCAGTTGACCGGAAGCCGGCCATCCTGGAATTGATCAAAGTTAATTTATGCCGAAACAAACGGGGCATAAATCAAAGTTAATTTGTTCAAAATCTGTTTTTTTTTTTTTTTTTTATGGAATTGATCGGCGACTTTTACCCCCAAATCTTATGCACAATATTTGTAACTGAGATGAATTGCGAGCTAGGAAACCCTAAATTTTTGGGCGTTGAGCATTATTGCATGGAGGAGCCTGCCTCTAAAATCTCAATCTTCCAACCCAAAAAATTAAGGGCAGAACCGGCCAGAATCATTAATGAATCTTACTTTTTTGCCGCCAACATACCTATCAAGAATGCCACCTCATAGAGTTTCTACTTTCTAGCTTGTACTGACAAAATCTCCTTATGGCTTGTTTGATAAGTGATTAGGTTGTGAAATATTTGTAGGTTGTGTAGTAAAAAGTGATTGATGTGATATAAAATTTGGAAATGTTTTATAGAAAAATGAAAATGTTTTGTTTTGTAGTGAATTTTTTTATTTGAATAATAATAATAAAATGATTGATGTGATATAAAAAGTGTAAAAAAGTTAGAATGTTTTTTATTTGATATTTTTTTCATGGAATTGAAACAGCTCCATAGAGCATTTCTATCTGGCTCTGCAGATTAATCTGTTACCTACTTTGGCTACTTCTTTTTCAAAAAATCATCAAAACTATCCCCCGACCCCCCATTTTTTCATTTTTTTTAAAATTTTTTTAAAGCTTTTATTATTTTCAGTTTTTTTTTTAAAATTTTTTAATTAAGCATATATGTGACACGTGTCAGCTTCTTAGAGGTATTGACGTGACTTTCGTCAATTTTTAGACAGGGGTATCATTCCGTCTTTAGTCATAAACAATGTACCATCTACAATATGAAATAAACCATAGGGAGCAAATAATAAAGTCATTAAACCACAGGGAGCAAAAACGTATTTAATTAACCATTTTTTTCGTTTGTTTTTATTTTTTATTTTTATAATTTTCAGTTTTTTTTTCGTTTGTTTTTATTTTTTATTTTTTCAATTTTTCATTCCTTTTCTTTTCTTTTTTATTTTATTTTAAAATTTTCCTTATTTTTTTAATTTGTTTTTTAAAAAGTTAATTTTTTTTTAGTTTTAGTTTTTTTTTCTTTCAAAATTATAAGGACATTTTTGTTTTATTGAAAAAATAAAATAGGGTCATTTTTGTCTTTTTGTTGGTTTTAATGAGGACATTGACATGTTTTGATAGTTTGAAGGGGATATTGACACAATTAATAGTTTGAGAGAGGAAATATTGACAATTGAGTGGTAGTTTGAGGGGTATGTGTACTTTTTCTAAAATTATTTCTTCATTCTCTCTTTCCAAAATTTGTCTCCTTTGCAACACGGCAGACAATACTGTAGAACTTCACGGTGGAGGCGGGCAGCACTTGAGAGGGAGAAAAGAAGAAGAGATAAAATAAAAAATAAATACAATATTATGAAAGGGATTAATAAAGTAGAGAAAATTATAGAGAATGAGATGTATGGGGTTATGAGAAAATGAGTGACTAAAAAAGAAAAAAAGAAAAAAAGTGAATGTTTTAGTTAAAATTTGAAGAACCTGAAGGGAGGAGAAAGACCTATTTCTTCTCTTATGCAATTCAGGCTTGGGACCCTTTCTTGATGTGGTGGAGTGACCGGAGACCAGTCCTCCTAAGAGCATTACTAGCAGCTTCCCTACAAGGGATCTGTTCCCTAAATTTTAAGAAAAATTTTAAAAAAGTCAAAAAAACCATCCCACAGCAGCTTCCCTACAATTATCTGTTCCCTAGGAAGTGAACAGTGCTTCCCAATGCATTGGGAATCACTATTCACATCTCATTCAATTGTTTATTCTAAAAATATAATCTCTCTCTTACTTTATCTCTTTCTTTTCTTACTTTTAAATAAAGGAAAAGTAATAAAATAATATTTTAATGATATAGGGAAAAATGAAGGGAAGCTGCTGTAGGGTGTTTTTTTATAGGGAAGCAAAAAGTAGTTTTATTCCCTACATTTAGGGAAAATGAAGAGGAATGGAAGGGAAGCTGCTAGGAATGCTCTAACAGCCTATCCAAAAAAGTACATAACCTGCGGACAAGAACAAAGAACTGAGGTCCTTATATTTCTTTGTTGCGTCCTGTCCTCTCGACCGATATTGAACTACTAGCTACACAAAGGCACGTAGGAATTATTAAACCGGGATACAATGACGGGCCAGATAGTTATATCCGTAAGACCCAAACACTGCCTATTTTGTTAGGCTAGCTAGTGGGATGAATGCCCTTCGTCTATTAACCTATTGGTACAATGACTTAATTTCCAACCACCCCAACTAGATGATGGTCCACCTTATTAGTTACGCGCGCACCCACCCATGCATGTAGATTGTTACTTTAAATATGTTAATCTAAAAGATTCTACCATCTTTATACGCTTTTGCATTGAAAAGGAACTAATTATTACTCGATCATAATATTTAAAGACATGCACTTGATGAGTATTGAAATAGCTAGGCAACATCTATCAACTTGGAAAATATATATATGGCTAAGGAGGAATATCTAGGGAATGATCCTACTAAGAAAAAAAATACCTAAATAGGTTGCTTGATTTTGATGCTCACCGAATTCTATATTATTTTAAGGTGGTAAATGGTGATTCAATGGAATTAAGCACACAAATCTTAGGCACTCAAACATGAAATTGGACAAACAATAATCTAGGTAATGACCTCACCGTTGTCCCTGAATTTTTAATTTTTATTCATTGAACTTTCACTTAGAGCATCAGAACTATAAATTCAGTCCGAAAACAATCCAATTTTAAATTATAGTGGTTTCAAAAGCTTAAGATAATACGATCGAAATGATAAATTTAATCATTTAACTAATATTCTAACACTTACACTCGCTTGTGGATTCAAACTTCCCATTAATAAGTGAAGCCTAACACACGGAGTACTAAATCGAAATGAGAGGTGAATTACAAACACAATGTTCAAACTCAAATTTTTTGCTCTGATACCATGTTAAATCATCAATTATTTTAAAATTTTAAGCTGATAAAAAAATAAAAATTTAATCATTTAATTAATATTCTAACGATCTGGATGTTCTAAAGGCATCATTAGGTTTATTCACCTTTAATAATCGTCCATAAGTTCTATATTAGGGTTTGACGAAGGACCAGTTCTCAAATTTGTGCAAGTTGTGTGCAAAGAAAGCCCTCAAGCCTGCTTCATACGTGAATTCAAATCTCAATAATTACCACGATAAGGTACCAAAAAACTTTAAGGGTAATACTATATACCACACCACTATTGATATCACACTATGTTGAAATGTCATTGTTAATCCATCATTTTTTTATAAGAGTAAGCTCATAAGACTACTTTCTTACTTATGTACCAAGGAAAAGAAGATAATTTCAAGACAAAAATGATATACAGTAGTTTTTTTCAACGGTTTAGACTTAATTTCACTCTCTTTCTCATAAAAAATTTAGAATTAAATTTAAATTGCCATTGAAAAAACTACTGCGCGCATGCTGTATGTATAGTACTACATGCCACATGATTGCACCATATAAATTTTAAGGATAAGTCCAACTTCTTCATCAACAATATATATACTCCTGAGATCAAATGATAATTTCTTAAAAATGTACTACTTGTGTTTCGTTTGTTGAGAATGTGATTTAGTGATTTACCTTCCTAGTTATTGTTAAGTACCAGGCTAATCTTGAAGGAAGTGTGATAAATTAACGCAGACAATAAATTCAGAAGATTGTTACTAGAGTTGCGTCCAGGCCAGGCAAGGAAATTGCTGCCATGCAAGCTAAATCCCACCTCATCATGAAAAAGATATATATATATATATATATATATATATGAAGTTCAAGATAAAGAAGTGGAGTGTCGAAGCTTTAATTAACCCACTAAAGGTATGGAATGAAGCTCAATTAATTAGGGAGGATCGAGAAATGTTTGCATTTCCTGTACGTTTCAGCTCTTTTACAATTTGAGCTAAACAAACAACTATATTACGTGGCCTCGATCTACTCAAGCTATGCAGAAGAAGAAAGAAAAGAGTTGTGCAATAACTGCGGCCATGCTCGCCCCTTGATCAGGTGTGCGCCGACGTCCCTTTTGACTTTTTTTCATGGCAGTGGCACACATTTCTTGATCGCAAAGCATTAAAAGAGGAAGGTGGTCAACACCGTGGGATGAGTCCCGGAATTGTTTTTACCGAGTCTTCGTAGGGGGAGCTAGCTAGCTAGAGGATAATTTGGATAAAGATGAAGAAAAGAGTCGCACAAGCGGACAAGCCAAAGCCAAACGCTATAAATTGTTGGTGGGTTGCTCACCGAACCCTAACGAGAGCCCATATGAACAAACATATGTTCACTTAAGACGTACCGACAGTAGTACGTGTAATGTAACCCGTTGTTTTTGCTTTTGTGTTTTCTTTTTGGTCTCTTACTCAGGGCCGGCCTTTTAAACACGTTATACGAATTAACCGGTATGATATAAGTGTGATAATTGGATCTCAAAGTGCAGCGTTACTCATACTAAAAAGGATTCTGTCTGTTTCATTTGCAACAAAAATGAGCAGTTTTAATTATAATCAAGATTTTATTTTATTGTATTTAACTATGTCAATACTCTGAATTTATTGTTAAAGGACTTGACATCATGGTTGATAAAATAAAATCTTAACCACAAAATTTTTTAACTACATTATTTAAATAGAGGATCCTTGTCCTAGCTATAGCTAGCTCCTCAACCAATTTCATTGAATGCTGGAATTAAACCCCTCTTCCATTTCCTGCAAAGAATTAGGTGCGCATGAGCAGTTTCATGGCGGTTTTTTGGGTCGTCAGTGGTTTTTCTCTTTTCTTTTCTTTTCAGAACGAGGAATGGCTGTATTTTCCTTTAAAAGTTTCAACAACTTCTCAGAGCATTTATGACGGTTCCTCTGAAAGGGTTCAGAGAGTAAGAGACATGGTGCAGAATGAAGAACCAGTCTGGCCTTACTAACTGCTCTTCAATGCCATTCACCTATAAATCCCCCTCTACATTACTCCATTTCGTACCACTTTCAGACTTACACACTCCTTTTTCCCTCTTTCAAGTCCTTTGCTTGTCGCTTCCTCGTTCTTTTCAATCCTCAACATCTCTCTTTTCCCCCATCATCAACTCCATTTTCTTAAACTCTCAGTCTGGGTTTTTCTCCTTTTAGGTTTCAGATTCACACCCAGTATTTTTAAGGTTCGTTTTGTAACAAAGTTTCTTCGTTTTCTTGCTTCTTTTCCTTTCCAGGAAGATCATATTTTCCCATTCAGCTAGACCTGCATTGTTAGCTAGCTAGCTCCGAAGTTATAAACATACACTCGATCTCCAACGGCTCTTTTAGTTTACTTCAATTCTTGTAAGAAAGTGGTTTCCCGGTAAAAGATTTTCCCGGAATTTCAGTGTACGTAGTTTCAATTCACTACTCTTGGGTTGATTAAAATACATGGATATATCCACAGCTTTACTGCTTCTAACGGCTATCACGGTTTATCTACTATGGTTCACATTCATCTCGCGGTCGTTGAAGGGTCCGCGTGTCTGGCCCCTGTTGGGCAGTCTACCTGGCTTGATTGAGAACTGTGATCGCTTGCATGACTGGATCTGTGACAACCTCCGCGCGTGTGGTGGCACGTACCAGACCTGCATCTGTGCGATTCCTTTCCTGGCCAAGAAGCAAGGCCTCGTGACCGTCACGTGCGACCCCAAAAACGTAGAGCACATACTGAAGACCCGGTTCGATAATTACCCCAAGGGGCCCACGTGGCATGCTGTGTTCCATGATCTGCTTGGTGATGGGATTTTCAACTCCGATGGTGACACGTGGCTGTTTCAGAGGAAGACTGCTGCACTGGAATTCACCACCAGGACGTTGCGCCAAGCCATGGCTCGGTGGGTTAGCAAAGCCATCAAGGAAAGGCTGTGCCTGATTCTCGAGACGGCTCAGCTTGAAGGCGAGCCGCTTGATCTTCAGGACTTGCTGCTTCGGCTCACTTTCGACAACATATGCGGCTTGGCTTTCGGGAAGGACCCGCTTACGTGCGCCCCTGGGCTCCCCAACAACAGCTTTGCTTCGGCTTTTGACCGAGCCACTGAAGCCTCGCTTCAGCGCTTTATTTTGCCTGAGGTTTTATGGATGCTCAAGAAATGCCTTGGGCTTGGGATGGAAGTCAGCTTGAGCCGAAGCCTGGTACACATCGAGGAGTATCTATCCACCGTGATAGACGCCCGTAAGCTCGAGTTGCTGAGTCAGCACAAAGATGGGAACCCACACGATGATTTGCTCTCAAGGTTCATGAGGAAAAAAGAATCCTACTCGGACGAGTTCCTGCGAAGCGTGGCACTCAATTTCATCCTAGCTGGACGTGACACGTCATCGGTGGCCCTGAGCTGGTTCTTTTGGCTGGTGATCCAAAACCCAAGAGTGGAAGAGAAAATCCTAATCGAAATCTGTACCGTCCTGATCGAGACACGTGGAGACGACGTGGCGAAGTGGGTGGACGAGCCGTTAGGGTTTGAGGAAGTTGACCGTTTGATATACTTAAAAGCGGCATTGTCAGAAACCCTGAGGCTTTACCCATCAGTACCTGAGGACTCAAAGCACGTCGTGGCAGATGACGTGTTGCCGGACGGTACGTTTGTCCCGGCCGGGTCGTCGGTGACATATTCCATATATGCTACAGGGAGGATGAGGTCCACGTGGGGTGAAGATTGCCTAGAGTTTCGCCCAGAAAGGTGGTTGTCTCCAGATGGTAACAGGTTCATAATGCATGACTCTTATAGATTTGTTGCGTTTAATGCTGGCCCCAGGATTTGCTTAGGCAAGGATTTAGCTTACTTGCAAATGAAGTCGATCGCGGCGGCGGTGTTGCTCCGCCACAAGCTGACGGTGGCGGCGGGCCATAAGGTGGAGCAGAAGATGTCATTGACGTTGTTCATGAAATATGGGCTTAAGGTTAATGTGCAGTGTAGGGAGTTAGGAGGAATTGCGGCAAGCTTGAAGACGGAGAGGGAGGAGGGAGAGTTGCATGGGGAAGGGTCTCTTGCCGTTAAGTGTAACGGCGGTACTCGTGACGGAGTTGATGAATGTGGTGGTAGTAGTGAAGTCGTAGTTGGGGTAATTGCCTGAGGGTTTGGTGGCGTTGTGAATGAAAAATTAAGAGTGGTGGAGCCCATGAGAGGTGAGCGGAAGGGGAAATAAATATATAACTTCCGTCTGATTTTCGTCGGCTTGAGTTGTCGTGCCATTATGATGTTGTTCCCTCGAATTAAAGCACGTAAAGGATCGGAATAGAGGTTTTCATATTATATATATACACAGTACGTACTATATAAATAATTTTATTATTATTATTATATGATTGAAGAGTGAGTGTACTGAGAGAGAGAGAAAGAGATCGATGTTGGAAATTCCATAAATACTACATGTTGTTGCCTAGTTAATTAAATGTATCGATTTAATTTGTTTATTTGTTTGTTGATCTTAATTGTGTAACTGCTACATTTATAAAACAAGGTTAATGGTTCACATGATGTGACCTTGTTTGGATAAGTTTCACTGTCACGAGAATTGTTAGGGTGATCATTATTAATATATGTTGGGTGTTATTTTGTGCTTCATGCCTGGGTAAAAACTTTCATCCTGTGATCGATCATGTTCTCCCAGCTGGTTGGCTCTCTCAAATTCCAGATGGCGCCTTGAATGGCCATTTTGAAACTCCCACTTTAATTTGTCCATCACTTTCTTGATGCAAGATGATCACAAAAAACGATGATTGTGTTAAATCACCGATTATCCTAAAAAGCTTTTGTTAGGTCAATTCTCGATCTACTTCCAAAAGAGTATATATATATATATATATATATATAGTACATGCAGTTACTTTGGTGTAATAATCATATTGGACACCCAATAACCAGACCTTCAACTTCAAAGATGTTATACAATAATTAAGTCAGTAGTTTACTAAAAATAACAAGGTAGAAAGTAAGTATAATCAATAAGAATGATATAGATTCATCATCGATCTGTCATGAGATTTTGAGTTTATCATTAGGTCCTCTTCCGTGAAATTTACTTTGTTTCATGGGGTGCAAATTGCCCGTAAATTTTCCGTGTTAACACCATGTAAAATAAAACAAAAAGAAAATGGCATCAGCCTGTAAAAAGGTCTTGTAAAAAGTCAAACCAAAAGTTGTTGGAGCAAAATTAAGGGCTTCACAAGTTGGTATAGAAAACTTCAGCAGAAGCATCCTAAGCCTGTTTTGCCCAGCAGGGTTCGCATGCATGTGTTGCTCATGCTCGGTTTCGTATTTTTCTTCCATCTCTTCATATAGCTTGATCTCTATAGTTATATCGGCTGCATTTTCCAGGCATTCTTGCATTTATTATTCAATAATTTTTTCTCCTGTTGAAAAGAGGTTCCAGACTAGTGTGCCTATGATGTACAATGCAACGGCCACTTTGAATACATCATCCCAAGAACCTGCAGAAAAAGAGTTTGAGAAGCATACACCTAACTGAAACAGAGAGTCAATGAGAAAAGCAAATTTATTCTGTTGCTCCTGCTGTACCAGTACCAGTACCAGTACCAGTACCAGTACCATTGCCATGAGAATTTCAGCCCCTGTTTAATTTGGGCCCCCCCTCCCCCACAAATTACTGAAATCCTGATTGAAATGGTGCCAGTATAGCTTTTCTCATGAAGCGGGTGAATGTATGGTTTTACCTCGTTGGAGTATGTAACCAGTTGCAGCTGTACCAAAGACACCAGCAAGCACTCCAGCCGTGTTTGACAGTCCCAACAATACTCCCTGTGATTGAAGTTATTAACTTCCTTTTTTTTTTGCAATTTTTTGGAAGACTAATTACTCTATAAGTTTTTAATTTCATAAAAACATTTTGAATTCCAAATAAATTGATTACTTTTTGATGAAGACGTGAAAGCAAAGAGAAGCTTAATCGAATGAGAAATAAAGACAGATAATGATTCAATTACTTTTTCATCTTTGAATAATTTATATACATGTTAGAACACTACTATGGTAATAGTATTTCAGGAAGCATATAGGAAGTTATGTATTGTAATGCTTTACAGCTGTATGTATGGAAATAGAAGAGATAGCAAAAACTCACAGAATAGCGAGGTCCAATGTCTTGGTGATTGGAATACAGACCAGATTGCGAAAATGCATCACATCCCTGTCGAGAAAAAAGTATGCATTAATCGGTTGGATTTCAAAGTTGCTGACAGATCGAATGGAAACTTGCATCTGATTCACAACCTCCGTAAGCACCAAGTTTCTTACAGGCACTGCTTCCACAACTACTGTTAAACAAATAAGTGAGAGCATATGAAATGTCATCTCCATTTCATCACAAGCCTTTATATAGATATTTTCCTTTGCTATTTACTAGATAGTAACTTTATGTCATCTCATTGCAAGTTAGTGAAACTACTAATAAAAGGTGCATGCCTGGCTTACCTTCCCAAAGTGCCACCCTCAGAGGTCTAAAGTTGTTACTGAACTTCCTTTTACTCTCAAAGACGGTTTCTTTCCAATTTTGGCAATTGCATTTGTACTTCTTCTTTGTTAGACAACCAATTCAAATGCCATGCAGAACTTGGTGGACTAGTTTAAGCTACATAGATGTCCAAACACCTCATTGTATGAGCTTACTTTGGAAAAAACATAAGCACTCATTTTCAGATCTATTTAAGGAGCTTCAATGGTATTATAATAAGAGCCATGAAGACTGGCTAAGGACGCCAAAATAATGACAAGAGCCCACGTGTTTTCTTTTAGAAACTACTGCAGCTTGCAGCCAAGAAGATCATAAGATTGCTTCATCAAAGCGTATATAATTTCAGCAATCTGCCAAGGAGATGCCTGATCTTCTCATGCCAGCAGGTTGTGGCCGGAATTATTTATTTGTATTTTACTGCAGAAATCAAGTGGCAGATCACATGGCACCTCAGCCTCCCCCCACCCAAAGGAAGAAATTAAACTCAAAATAGATTATATTGAATAAATATTTTCGTTGTACAACAGTGGTTAGAACTAAAATAGTTTTATATTGCTATGTGAAAGGTGCTAGAATGTTTTAACACCTGAAGTTTTAGTTCATCGGTGTGTTTTATATTGCTCTTCTCGTAATAATAAATTACCTCCCATAGGTAGAATAATTGCAAATTACTTCCTAAACTTTGAAAATTGTCGCAAACCTCCATGTCAGTTATAGTCAAATCAGCATATTATTTGCCCCACTTGATGGATTCTCCCCAATGATGCACACTGTTGCATAAAATACGAAATTCAGCCCTCATCTAGCCTTTAAATGGATAGGAGCAAAACTGTTGTGTTTCCAAATCCAAGAACAGAGTTGTTAGGCTGCGTATTCCATGAAACTTTTAAGTCTTAATGAGGGCCAACTAGAGGCTAAATTTCATATTTCAAATGACACTTATACGTTATATGGGAGAATCTGTTAGTTGGACTAAAATATGAAGATTTCATTACTTCAAACCACAAGGAGGCTCAATGATGGTCCCCAAATAACAAGGAGAAAAATTCATAACCATCTCTAATCACAAGAAGGTAATTTGTAATTATCCCCTTAATTTATTTCATTATGTGGTTACTTAACAAAAGAGATTACATATTTAAGGCAGCGATAGGTTTGTTTATTTGTGTTGATTATTATTATAGTTTTGGATTTTTCTCTCATGATCTTTCATTTCAATAATAATTAAAATTTTATTGAGAAGAATTGAATATAATATTTTTTAGTAATGGTTTTATTAATTACAAATTAGAACTTTTGGAGGGTTTCAATTCCATTATTTGTCGTTAGCTGCTTGTTATTAGTGGATTTATGGTAAAAAAGTAGAATTTTCTATATATTATAAACTTGAGCTTGATATGCTTCATTAAAAATTAATTGCACCCACTAACTGAAAATCTTGGCTGTCCCTGAGCTAGAGTGATAAAGATGTTAAACTAGCTCAAACCTGACTGCACGCCATGCATAGCACAGCCAAAGCAGGTGTCTTGATATGGCTCAGCTGCGTAAGGAAGAAGGCCGGGCCCAAAAACCCAATTGATTGCATGATCTGCAACATGAAAAGTATTTGTAGCAAAACTATTGTCAAGAATTGAAATGGGAAAAGCATTGATTACATCTATATTGCATTTTTAACAAAATAATAATTGATAAAATAAAAAAGGGCTAATATAATCATCCATTTCATCTTGAAGAAACTCTAAGAACTCTATTTGAAAACCTATTCCACAGTAACATGTAAAAATACACACCTGCATAGTTCGTACTAAGAACAATGTCTAGAAGTTCATTCATCTAGTCAATAAATACCATCTGTCTGATATCTTGTAGTTTAATAGATATTGACCATGGAATAGTTGCTTAGCAACACCATCAAGACACTAGCCATATGGACAAGACCATTGCAAATGAGTAACATGTGCACTACCAATGTACAGAGTACCGAGGCTCATAAAAAATTACATTAAGAATCAGCCATGTTACTGTGTGTTTGATGGTGTCTGGATTGTTTATCTATCTACAAACAGTGGTATTGTATTATACTCAATGTTACATCTCTAAGTTTCTAACATTTCAAAATCAGAGAATATTGAATCTTGCCTTACGAACTGCTGTTATGGAAAGACCTCTGCTCACTAGTGTGTCTGCAATCCAGCCTCCTATATTTGCAAAAACAGCCATGGTCAACCATGGCAAGACACAGAAGAGCCCAGATTCAGTAAGGTTGAACTTCAAAACCTGAGAAAATAACCAAAATTAAAAAGGACAAAAATAACTTAGTCCATTTATCAGGTACTGGCATCAGAAAAGTTTTGATGTGTCAGCATATGATGAATGCAAAAATCATGATTACTCATTAACTCATATTCAGAAAAATTACCAAGCTAATGAACGTTTCTTTTTACTCAAACCTCAAAAGATACAGAAGCCAAATAGAAGTAAGATATAGTGAACAATAAACATTTCACAGGAAGACTAAGTTACACTCCCGTTCCCTCTAACTTTGTAATTGGGTATAATAGATACTGGTATAATTATAAACTTACTGGGCGAAGATCTATCTCAACCATCACAAATTAGATTCTAACTTCCATTTTCCTTTCATTTTCTTTAGCACTGGACTATTACTTTATGACTTTCTACAGAATCCTGTGAGCATGTAAGCTTCTGGCAATGAAAATCAACATCAAGGTAAAGGGAAAAGCAAAAGGATAGTTTGAATATCATTTTACAGCAATCTACTTGACCCAAAATGGCTTCGTAACTTTATAATTACTGCATCATCTATTCATCAAAAAATTTGTAAAGGTCAGGGACTATGGAGTTTCAGAGAACATCACACATCAGAAGCAAGCACGTAAGTTAACAAGTATTAATTAAAGACTGCAGAACTGGTTTCAACTTAATGCAAGTCAGTATCCAAACAAAACAATCATCCTAGTAGATGGCTAATGCTGATGAAATTTGTCACAGGTGAAGAAATTATTTCTAAATTCATATAAATGATAGAATAATTATGAATGCTACGCATGTGAAGATATTTATGTATCTCACCAAATTGCAACAATGGGTCAAGTACCTGATTGTAGTAGGTTGGCATCCACGTCAATAGAATAAACGTTCCCCAATTATGGCAGAAGTGGGAGATTATAAGAGCCCAAACAGGTGCTTTTGATAAAATCAATTTCCAAGGAATAACTGAAACAGTTTCCTTTGGTATGCTGCCACCCAAGATAAGCATTTTCTCCTCTGTACTAACTTCTGGGTCTTCTTTTGGTGAGCTATATGCCTGGAAAAAAAAAGAAATTAAGAGTTACCACACATAGCACGACATCTGAAAATCAACTTAAACCAATTAAACTATATATTTTGCAGCCTAAAACAGGAAAAGATTTTATGTTATTTTTTATTATTATTATTATTATTTTTTTTTTTTTGGGAGGGGGGGGGGGGGGGTAGAGATGACGATTTTCTTTGCCATTGGGGACTAGACGAAGAAAGTAAATCTTACTTTTCTTAGCCATAATGCAAACCAGATACTTCCAAGGGAGCCAAATGAGTAAAACACAGATGGCCACCCAAAATTTTGGATAAGAGAAGGAGAGACAGCCAACCCTGCGACAGAACCAAGATACATGCCACTGTATACTAGTGCAAGTGCTCTGCTTCTCTCTGACACTGGAATCCACTTGGAAAGCATATTATTCATTGCAGGCATAGCAACACCCTGTACAGAAAGTGATCACTGTCAAGGACAAGAACTCATTGGAGAAAATTTCAACTTTCATTGCATCAATGGAAACAGTTCAAAAAAGAACATACAATATCTTGAGCTACAAAAGCAATATACCAAATCTGCATTGTACAAGAAAAAAAGTACCCTAATGCACATACGAGTTTTTAACATTTCATATCTTTAAGGGGTATATGATTAATATCTTTTGGAAGTTAGTTTAATTTGCCCTTGCCTCACTTTTCTGGCTGTAAAGCACGTAGCTAACTGTCTTTTGTACTACAGATCGCATAGCCATTTCATAAAGCAGAAAGAAAGTTGCTTAATTGACCACATGATTTAAAATCTAAATGATATAGATAAGTCAAGCTAATAGACAAAGAGAAGCATGGGAAGAGACCAACCTCTCCAATCCCCATGAAAGCACGCATGACAAGCAGAAAAGGAAGCCCGGCTTTTGCAGCAATAGGTGTCAAAACTGTTGCTATTGACCACCAGATCACTCCAAAACCTAATACTAGCTTCCCACCAAATTTATCTGCCCATATGCCTCCAATGATCTATACGCCAGAAAAGTTTAAAAAGATCACAGCTAGATTCAAAGAAGTTTGAAAGACTGGAATATGTAACAGTGCCATGTCATATAGATAAAATCTCATCCCTCAAAACCATAAATGTCACTTGAAGAAACTTGACTACCTGTTCGGTGATGCACTTGTAAGAAAACAGAGAATAAAAGGTTAAGTGCATTTTCAGATAATACCAACGTATTCCAGATATATTGAGTCAAACCTGAGTAAGTAGGTAACCCCAGAAAAAGGAGGACTGAATTAAGCCAACTGTAGCACTGTTCCAGTTAAACTCCTTTGACATTGGAAGTATGGCAATGCTCATGTTCACCTACAGTGATTAATCAAATCAGTTAGCAATAAAAGGTATTGCATATATGACAAACATTTTTTTCTAGCGAGCATCTTGGATGTACAGCAGAGCTCATGTTCACTTAGACGTGAACATTTCAGTTACTACAATTTAGTAATATGTGTTAATCTAGATTTTTTGTATACATATCATGAGACACCTTGAAACTCCTCGGGATACAAATTTATAATTGGAAGGCATAACTACTAGAAATATGTGAAGTGGAAAAATGATCCTAACTCCAAAATCCATGAGAATACAGATGTCGCCTATGATTAAAGAAACAAATCATAAAAATACTCACACGGTCCATGTTGCATAATAGAAACGCAGTAAAACAGAGCAGTACAATCACCCAGCGCTTGGGAAATTGCCCCCACCAAGGAGATACTTCCTGCACATTTCCTTCTACTAGAACAGTTTCAGTTGATCCTTCTTCTGATGCCAGTGAGTCCACATTTGCTTCTGTTATGTCATACTCCTCAGCCTTGTAGTGAGCACAGGTCCTGTTTGGCTTAACATGATCAGAATTTTGGCATTGCGTGGTTTTTACACTAAATGTACTTAGCCCTCTTGGTTGAAACTGACTGCTCTGAACAGAATCTGAAGAAAGATGGGATTGAAATCTTCTACAGATTCCTTGCCTAGGTTTGATGCCACAAGTAGTTTGAAAGGGCACTGGACAAGGATGCTTCCTGTCATCACGCAAAGTTCCTATTGGCTTTAAAAATTTTCCACCTGAAGGAGCACAAGCATGAAGAAATTGTCCATATAAGCCTCTAGATAAAGCAACATCTGCCCCCAGATTACCCAAGTGTTTGTAGAACATATTCCCATGTCCATGTCGGGGTATAGCAATAGCAACACCTGGATGCTCTCCTCTCTGATGAGAATTAGCATGTTCTCTTTGACATAATTTTCCTGCCAACATCAGAACCTCATGTGCATCATAAAGCAGATACTAGCATATTAGGTTCAGTCTCGGTAAAGCTATCAATGAGAAGACATCTAAGGAAATTATCATACGTGAATCTAATTGGGAAATTTCCCCAACTTCTTTTATTCACCGAGTTTGCAACTTCAAATATTGAAGGTAGGACGTGAGTCAATTATGCAAAACTTTAACAAAAAGAAGTTATTCAAAATGTCAGCAAATGCTGCAACAGAAAGTCAATACTTGTAGCACCAATGATGACAAAATCAAATTAGCAATCCTCCTCCAAAGTAATGTTGAGTTTTTCCACAGAGAGAGGGTTCTGGGCCTACTCTAACAAGTAAAGAACCTAGAAGAGGAGCTGCATGTAGCTGGAACCGGAAATCCTGCTCTTGTTAGCAAGACTGATTAAAACTGCATAGCCAGAGCCAGAGCTACATTCATGAAATTCCAGAAACATAGGGTTATGGCTTGGAGTATTTGAAATAATTATGGGATAGTTAATTTGCCACCACTGAAGGAAGATGAAAAAAGGACGTTGGGGTCAAATTAAAATACTAGAAACTATGCAGAGCTTCATGTAAAATTTTTAAACAAAAGGTTTTACATTCTAAATCCTAGAATTCTGAAATTCCAGTGGGGTTCAATCTAAAAGGTTGAAATATAATGAGTTATTTTTGAAAATTAGAAAGTAAATTTAAAATAAATTAAAAAAATTAAGTTGCATACTTTGTTGAGCACATCGAATCATTTACTTAAATGGATAAAGAATAATAATAATAAAAAAAGCCATAAAAACTATTTTATTTTTTTAATTATATTTTATAAAAATGAGCTTCTTTGCCAACAGTATGCATTGTATCAACTTTTTAGTTTAGCAAGGATTAGCATCCTCTACATTTTCTAGAGTAGCTCTCCGGTAGGATAACAAAAATTATTAATGGTGATGGGTTATACCGCAGGCTCTCTAAATAGCCCACAGACCATCGGGCCCCTTCAAACTTCGGCCCACAAGCCCTCAATCCGTGGGAAGGATTGAGCGACCTCCCAAGTGCCACACTAGACGGGTGTTCTACAGAGCAACGACCCTCGAGAAGACCATCAGTCAATGGCCCCAGGGTTGAAGCATCGAATTGGGCCATGTACTGATGGCTCTACCTTTGGCCAATGTACCTATGTATGGCAGACTGACCTTAACAGGCAAGTTATTGACTACTTAGCCCAATATAGACCTTCTCACCATATAAGGGAAAGATCCATCAAAAGGATACCGAAAAGGAAAGACGTCCCCAAGAATCAGCCACGTTCCCCATTGAGGCTCCCACCCCCTATACTTTCCTTGTTGGGCACACTTGCCTCACTAGTAACAGTCATATAAAGAGAGCCACAAACCCTAGGCCAAAAGTAGGCTCAATACATCCTCTCACCATTACTTTGAGCCTTGCCTATACAGAGAGAACGTCGCTGACTTAAGCATTGGAGTGTCTCTGCGGTATCTCCGGCGAGTCACCCTTTACTTCTTTATTTTGCAGTTACCCTAGACCGGGTTAAGGGGTAGCAATCAACTCTATCAACAATATTTTTAATTACCCGATTAGATTTTTGCTATCTGAGCACTTAGCACCTTTAGGGAATCCTTAATTATTTCTTATTTGATGGTATCTGAAGGACCTAGCGGGGGGAATTAGGGGGCCATCCCCCCCCCCCTCCAATCCTTTTTTAGTACTACTCCTTAATTAAGAATGCTAGATTTTCTATTCCTTCCTCCAACACTTTGGGTCCTGCAGCTTATGTTTTTCAAAGCATCATGTTTTGGGTTAGGACATCTAGATGTAATACCTAGGCCTATACAAACGGGACGGTTATAACCGCTAACCACATAACTGCTTTCGAAAGCGGTTATAAATAACTGCTAACCACCTAGGCGTAGGCGGTTAGCGGTTTTAGGTGTAATCGGAGGCGGTTAGTAACCGCTAACCGCCTACCCTTATATATATATTGAAAAAATATATATAAAATATGTTTTTCTTGTCTGGTAAATTTTTTTTGAACTCCACTGGAAGAGTAACGACGCCATATTGTTACTGGAGACTAAAACCTAAAAAGCAACACTAAAACCTCTCATCTTTCTCTAATCTCTCAAGGCTCAACTAGAAATAGCCAAGTCTGAAGCAGAACTTGCAGATATCTATTCTGCAATGGGTGAGCAACCACTACATGTAAGTTTAGTATGGAATAAAAAACATGTTCATATTTTTATGCCTACCCTTTTTTTTTCTTCTGGTCACAACATGAAATTCTTTTATGGTTGGAACTTTTGATAATTGATTTGTATATTCAAATTGATTGGAAGCCTGAAGGAGGCTTCAATAAAGAGCTTGACGCCATTATTCTCACAACTGGAGGACATGCGGAAGCTGAAAATTGAGAAAGAACCAATTTGTTGAAGTTCTACAGTAGATACATAATATTTCAAATGAGTTTCGGGGAGATACAGAGGATAATCTATACAAGGTGGATTTGTATTTGTAATGTTTTGGATTTGTGTTTTTGGTATTTAGATTTGCAATGTTTTGGATTTGTAATGTTTTAGTTTTGGATTTGTATTTGGTTATTTGGATTTGTATTTTTTTTTATATAGATATTTTGAATTTGTATTTAGATTTGTTAATTTTGTACTTATGTTTTGGATTTGTATATGGAAAAACCAGCCCAAAAGGTCCAAAATTATTAATTGTTTTTTGAAAAAATTAAAGCCAGCCCCAAAACCGGCCCAAAGCCAGCCTAAAACAGGTCCAAAGCCCACACTAAAAGGCGATTTTTCAAACCGTCAGTTATAAATATTATAACCGCCTAAGCAAAGCGGTTGCGGTTGCGGTTAGCGGTTAGCGGTTAGCGGTTTTAGCCAATAATCGCTAACCATAACCGCTTGTACAACCCTAGTAATACCCTTTATAGCTTTACTACATTTTAAGAAAATAGGTGCCAGCAAAGATCACAAGATATTTCAGATGATGTTCTCAAGCGTGGACATCATTAGTGACTCTTTTTTGGTTATCTAAGTTGGTGTGGGAACCTGAAAACTCATTTATCAATTTGGAAATGCTCTAGGTTGTAGTATTTTATCGGGTATGCCCCGGTGTCTCTATACAATTTTTTGTTCTATATGTATTGTCTTAAACTTCTATTTTGAACAAAATACTTACTTGAGTCTTCTTAGTGTGGAATGAAAATATTTTATTTGTCACATAAGTAATTTGGTATTCCTTGTTCCAACAAGGAATAAGAATTTGAACTTACAAAAAAAAAAAAAAAAAATGAAACTAATAAAAGTGTTGCTTCTGAATTAGACTTAACCCATATCAAAACTAGACTTGGCTCGTTATTCATACTTTGGCACCTTCCAATAAGAAATTCTGATTCCGTCCTGGGCATCTCACTAAGTTATATAGCTGAACATTTGCATTCAGTTAAAAGAGACAGAATTGCAATGATAAAACAAGCTTTATTTAAGTCAAATTTTGTAGAAAAAAAAAAATGAAACTAATAAAAGTGTTGCTTCTGAATTAGACTTAACCCATATCAAAACTAGACTTGGCTCGTTATTCATACTTTGGCACCTTCCAATAAGAAATTCTGATTCCGTCCTGGGCATCTCACTAAGTTATATAGCTGAACATTTGCATTCAGTTAAAAGAGACAGAATTGCAATGATAAAACAAGCTTTATTTAAGTCAAATTTTGTAGAGAAAGTCAGTAGTAAACCAAGTCCTCTCTAGACAATTCCGCTGAAAAAGATCTTAAAACACTGAGGTCCATATTAGCACATAAGATCCACATAAAAAGTGCATGCAGCTTAAGTTTTTTAGCTCCATTCCACAAAGCACGTAAAATTCAGATAAAAAATCCAATTCCACAAAGCACATCCAAATCAATTCCAAGCAAATCCAAAGAGTGATGCAGAGCTCTAAATACGAATTCGATAGTTCACGAAGAAAACAAAGAATTCACAAAATGTAGCTACGAAACCCGCTCAGACCAGCACAAGCCCTACAAGCATATACACTTCAAGCAAAGAATATAAAAATAGAATAAAATAAAATAATATTATTTTATCTATAAAAGAAAAAGAAAAGAAAAGAAACTTGAACTAAACCGGTACCTGAGCCGATAAAGGAGGTACTGAAATTCCGGTTCGAGATTAAACCGCCGATGACCATTTCTTCAGCGAAACCTCTATCAGCTTGAAGCTCAAAAGCTCTTACTCCATTTCAGAGAGCCAAGGACCAAACTCAATTATCAATACACGACGCCGTTTCAGCTCTCTTTGTGCCCTCTGCCCTGGCCTCTGTCACTCTCAGGATGGAGAGGATAACCAGAGAGCTTCATACGAATTTTTGTGGATTTTTGTTTTTCGTTTTTCAAAAGCGGGAAAAATAAATCTCAATGGCGTTGTGAACGAGAAGAGGGCGGTCGAGAGCCTGACACGTGGCACATCATCTCGTTATGAAAGGTCCTGAATAGAAATTGGACGGAGTTAATGGAATGCCTCGCCTTGCAAGACGCATTTACTGAGGTTTTTATTGTGACGGATTGTGAATAAAGGATAAAAGCATGGGTAGTTTCGGGAAATTAAATTGAGGGAAATCTGAGCCGTGTTATTCAGAAAGCTTTCTCCATCGCAAGCGTTTCAATCAGGGAGCGTCAAACGGGAAGAGGCATAAAATCGCAGCGTTTTATAATATTCCGATTCGTGACACGTGTATTTTTGTATTTGTTTTATCACCATGTGTTTAAAATCATTCGTAGAATATTCCGATTCGTGACACGTGTCCGGTTAGTTTTTGTTGCTTTACTTATTAGCCGGAAGGGCTTTAGGCATAACTTTTTCTTTTTTTGTTTTATAGATACTCGAAACAAATAAACAACAAAGCAACAAGGCATAAACTTATTGATGTACGTACGTAAATGAACAGACTCGAGTTGGGTCGATATAAGTTTGACTCAAGATCGGTTTATTTATTAATTAAGCTGAACTTAAACAGATTTTTAGGCTTATTTATTAAATGAGTCGAACATGCTAGTGACTAAAATTAGGCTTGCAAACAAAGTTCCTATAAGCGCGTGTGTATATATATATATATAAGTCCCGTTAAACTATCAATCATTTTTAAAAGAGGTTTAGGAACTAATAGGTGTAATATTTAGATACATCAAAACTACTAATTTGTGGCAAAAATGTCAATCCGTTAGCATATATCATTAGAATGGATAGAAAATGGATCATGTGCCTTGTATGCGACCAATTTGACAATAATATTCTGAAAATAAACTCACTTTGAACATTGAAAAACTAGATTTACCCTTTTATAATTATTAGTAAGTGAAAAAAGAAAACTAACCTTTTAAAATAAATCAGAAGATCGGGGTGGCTGAACCACCACAATTTTCTTTTGGGAAAATATACGATAAATTCTTGAGTCAAATCGTTATTTTAAATAACACCTCAAAAACTATTTTTACCTTTATAAAAATTAAAAATAAAAATCTTAAAAAATAAAGGGGGTTCAAAAGGGTGGGTGGGTGGGTGGGGGAGGGGGGCCCTTCCATTTGGGTGTTGGAACCACCTCTCACAAGGTAGTTCGACCACCCTTAGACTTTGTTTTTCTTTTTGTTTTTTCTTATAATTTTGTCATCAATATGTTTTTGTTCTTATTTTTTTATCTTATTAATATTTATTTTATTTTTCTTAGAAAAATGGGTATTTTGGAAACGTTTTTGGTCAAAATGGTCACGTGATCACTTTTCCATCCAACATAATAGATGAAGCTAAAAGAGTTGATTTTTGTCACAAAATAGTAATTTAATATATCTAAATAGTATATCTGTCCATTCATAAGACTCTTTTAAAAATGACTGATAATTCAATAGTATTAAGTATATTTTTCCCATAAAAAGAGTATTTGAAGACCCATACCATGCACATTTCACTTCTTGGTAGCTGTACATGTGACACACCATAGCATAGTATTTGTGTTTCCAACAAAGTGAAAAAATGAAAATATTGCAGGGATGACTTTTACACATCTTTTTTATGCTTTTGTATTCTATTAGAGCATTCTTAACTGCTCCATTAAAAAAGTTGTTTAACCATTTTGGTGAGGCAATTTAGTGAAAAAACACAAAAATCACTCCCAGCAGCATCAATACTATAACAAAAAAAAAAATTGTGAGTGAACAATACTATTCACTCACCAAATAATCAAAAAACTATAAAAATTTGTTCATTTTTCTCTCTTTGACTTTTTTCATTTTCTTTTTTTCTTTCTTACGTATAACTCTGTTTCGTTCTGCAATGTTTTAAGCTAAAAGTTTTTTTTTTTCCTCTCTTAAACTACAATATTTTTGCACAATTTAGGCATCTAGTGCCGTACAAATTTATTGTTCACATAATTTAACAGGTTTTGTGGAATTGAAGGGCATGTTTGGGTAGCATTTTATTTTTTATTATTTTTTAAAAACATGTTTGGATAGGTTTTTTAAATTCAAATTCTACTAAAGTTTTATCAAACATTTTTTTTCAATTTTGTCTCAGATTCTCTAAACCATCCAAACATAATTTTGAAAAATAAATTTTCTCGATATTTGTAATTTTAAATATAGTAAATAATAATATAATATAATACAAAATTTTTTTAAAATGACCATTAAAATAAGATATGACCGTTAAGAAAATACAAACATTCAAAAAATATTAAATAGAGAGAGAATAAAGAATCTGAAAATATATATATTCTTTAAATATAATAGTGAATAGTTAAAATAGTGAGGCCACTAAGGTGCATTAAAAAAATAGTTCACCAAAATAGAGAAAAATAATTTTTTAACTATTTTTACAAGTAAAATTTGGTGATGCTCATTACCTCACTAGACAATCACCCCTACCATAGGGTGAAAGGGGCCAACAAGGTGCTACTGAATACCATTACCTCATTTTGTAGTAGCCGCAGACTTGATCCAAGTCCAATTAAACTCTTATTTAATTTAAATGAGTAGAGGTTTATGTCACATAGAGGCACAATTCTGTTGTTTAGGTAGAATTTGTAGTAGCTGTAGATTGTAATGGTTTGAGTCTAACTTTACCTAGGTGGAAAAAACTCTACTCTAGTCTCTGCAACACAACCCTCATGGATCTTCCGTCGGATTTGGATAGGTTTTTGGGTCTAAGTTTTTGAACTTAGATCTACACACTAGCTCCAACTTCAACGTTTCACGCGCCTCTTCGTTGTGCCACCCGTCGCTTTCTGTCGCTATCGACATCAATTGCTCACCATCCGGACCTCCCCACCATGGAGTGTGGCTTGCACGTGACAGCGAGTGTTTCACACTCGTTAGTGCGTGACGGCTCCTCCTCCCCCCAGCCTCCACCTACCTCTGCTGATGGCGGATCTCGACTGTCTGTGACATCCACAATCGAAGAGGTCGTTCGATACTGGCGCGTGGTCATTACGCACTGAAACCAACGATTGACGGTCGGCCAGGCCTATTTTTTGCTTATTTTTCCTTTTTCTATTTTTTTTCCTAGGAATATATGTTAATCCACTGTTATCCTATTTTCTATTTTCTATGTTATCTCTGTAATATTTGTGTTGGGTCCTATTGACTTTTAATACATCTCAAACCACACTTACTGGTGGCTCAATTTTTTGGTATCCGTGCAAAAATCAATAGGCTCGAGTCATTACACATTGCCTTCGTATATTTACTTTCCTAGATTTTCTTTGTAGGGGTGCCCAGCCATATACTGCTGTAATCTGTTTTTATGATGTTTGTAAGTTCTTTTTATGTATCTAAAAGAAAAAAAAAAATGCTTGCTTGAAAAAAAAAAAAAAAAAAAACATTAACCAATTTTTTGATTTCGAAAAAACAAACACAAAAAATACGAGCATTTCCTTTCAACACAACTTAACATACCCCATACTACTACCTAAGCAATAAAAGCCTTCTCAACAGTTTAACAGCCAATATCCAATATAGAGAAACTATGAGTAATTCTAAATGTCATACTTATGTTTCTCTTGTGTTATTTTAAAATTGATGTAATTTTTAAAATTTAAAATTACTATATGATCAAAATTAAATTTTGATCAATCATAAGCTTAATAGTAATTTTAAAAATCACATCATTTTGTTAAGAACACAAAAATAACGTGAGTATATCATCTAGGACTACTCAAAAATCAAACCTCTCTTCGGTAACCGACATTTTCACTTCTTGGCACTGTACATGGACTCTACCTTCCCATCGTTCCCTCCCAGCAATAAATACTTGTCCTTCCTAGTCAATCCAGTGCGCTCGAACCCCAGCACATCACCCAACACCTTCTGCACGTAATTCGCCACCTCGATCGATGATTTCCCACCAGCCTTACACGTCATGTCCTCCGGCAAGCGATCGAGGAAAGTAACCTCGTAAGTGGGCCTTGGGTTCATGAAAAAGAAATAAGGGTCCCAAAACTTCACCCCACGTACGGTCGTGCCGTAGAACATGCTCTGCTTACAGTTAACTGCCACGGGGACGATCCTATCACTCATTTCTGCGAACAAAGCACTCAACCGCAGCAAGTACGGCTCCCGACACGTGGTTCCCTCCGGGCACACCACCAGATCACCCTTTTGAAGTATCGATGAGATGCGGGCTGCGTCAGCCGCACGATCACGGGTCAAGGCAATCGCTGGGATTGGTGATAGGAACCTTGAGAGGCGGCTTACGCTGTATGTCACACAAGAAACTTTGCGTCCGAGCGCGATGGCTATTATGATTGGGTCGAGGGCTGTCCGGTGATTGCATACGTACAGGTTACCGGGGGACCCTGGGGATGGAGGAGGGGGTGGGTTGCCACGGATCACGAGCTTGATGCCGAGCATGGCGTACGTGTACGGAACGATGCGCTCCGGGAGAGGGAGATTGATGTACACGCGCATAATGGATAGGATGAATCCAAATGGTAGCCAGATGTAGGTGAGAAGGGCATTGAGTGGGTCCGGGCGCTGGACTAGACGGCCATCGTGAAAGATTATTCTACTTTTGAGACGATCCAGTGGGACCGGTGTCGCTGATTTGCTAGGGTGCACCATGTAGCCCTCCTGTTAAGCCACAGCGAATAATTATCATGTAACAGCGAAAAAAACAAAAATGAAACACAAGTACAAAAAGCGAAGGTTGCAACAAATAGACAAAATAAAATGATTTTTATATGTCACATTATCTTACATTAATTTTAGAACAAGATACTTAAGCCGTAGAATTCATGCATATATATCTCATATATATGGATTTTACATTCAATATGTCTTGGTATAGAGTTGATGTGGAGTAATATGATGTAAGAATAATAGCATTTTCCTTTTCATTCTGGTTGTTAAAATAACAATAATAATATATCCTGCATTAGCACACAAATAAACCTTAAATAAATATTAGATTAGTCTATAAATTTTAAACCTTAAGAGTAATGGTAGAAATAATACAATAATTCTATCATTATTTTACAAATAAACGTAATTTTTCGAGTAATTCTAAAAGTTCTTCCTTTAAAAAATGGATAGCTTTTACGATTACCATTTGATCTAAATTTAACAGTGATCAATCAAAAATCTTATCAGCAATTTAGCACAGCGGTCACGTGGGCAAAGTAAGACAAAATTATAATTTCTGGCATTACTCAATTTAAAAGATAAAATGATTTGTGCATTCTATTGGGATTAAAATGAATATGGAAGATAGACCAAATTAGCACAACAAGTCAAGACTAAAGAGCATGTAAAATTGTAATCAATACGTTACCAATTATAGAAGGTTAACATATCTCAGTGGTCCTCTAATTTAAGCTGTAGGCCCCAACTGGCCAACTAGTCCAACTCCACGCCATGGCCCATGTTTTGAAAAAAATGGTTAAATACACCTTTGATTTTTGATTTTTGAAAATTTTATTTTCTAGTCATTGAGTTTCAATTCGCATCACAGATGATACCTCAATTTTGAAAAAAGACCGAATTAGTATCTCGGTTAAGTTTTCCGTTCAAAAACTAACGGTCCGCCATGTATCAACCTCTAGGAGTTGACACATGTCACAATATAACAAATTACAAAAATAAAAAAATAAAAAATCATTAAAAATTAATTATAAAATTAAAATTAAAAAAAAAACTAAAAAAAAATTATTAAAAATGAAAAAAATAAATTAAGGAAAAAGAAGAGGGTGAGCCACCCTCATGATCGGTCTAGGGTGGCCGAACTACCCATGACCACCCCCATGGGTGGTTTGGCCACCTCATGACAGGAAAAAAAAAATTGAAGCGTTTTGGCCCTTACAGGTGGTTTGGTCACCCTCGAGGGCTAAAACCCTTTATTTTTATTTTTTTATTTTTTCTGCCATGGGGTGGCCGAACCACCCCCTATGGGGCACAGGGGTGGTTCGACCACCCCAATGGCCAAAACCTTGATTTTTTATTTTTTTCTGCCATGGGATGGTTCGGCTACCCCAGACCGGTCAGCCACCCCACTTCTTTTTCTTTTCAATTTTTTTTTAAAATTTTAATAATATTTTAATTAATTTTTAAAGATTTTTTATTTTTTATATTACAACACGTGTCAATCTTTAGGGGTCGACACATGACGGACCATTAGTTTTTAGATGAAAAATTTAACCGTAGTATTAATTTGATCTTTTTTTAAAATTAAAGTATTATTTGTGATGCGAATTGAAATTCAAAATCTAAAAAATAAAGTTTTCAAAATTTAAAAATCAGAAATATTAACCATGAAAAAAAAAGAAAAAAGAAGCTAATTAATCCAAGTGCCGTATGGGGTGTGCTAATTAATCAATCCTGCGTTAATTATTTGTACGGACAAGCCTATCTATAAAGCTAAGCTGGTAGGTAGTTGAGGATGGTTAAGACTGTGGGTCCCGTGGGGGGCTCAACCATCAAAACCAAACGTCAATGTTCTGCCGACTCTGCCATGCTAGCTCACTCACGTTTCCACATCAGACATCAGTCATTTCTAATTCTTGGACTTGTTTGGTTTAACAAGTTAAACAAATTGCAACAAAATTACATGATTCATACATACCAGCAAGAACACGCAAGAACTAAACAAGAATATCATGACAATCACATCATTCACGAACCAAAATTTTCCGTTTCTTGTGTTACTTTTTTTATTTTATTTTAATCCGAGATATCATAAAAGTTTTTATCGTAATCTTTACAGAACCCCTGAATAGTGCTCTCAGTTGTTTCTTCGAAATCGCGTAGCCATAACAAAACTTAAAGATTTGAGATAATAAACTACTTAGGAACGCTTACGTTAGTCAAGAAGCCTAAATTTGATGAGCACAAACGATACGAACCTGGCAAATGGACATGAAATCGTGGTCAGTCTTGCGGTCGCCGATCCCAAGATCGGGCACTTCCTCGCCGAACTCTTTCGAGATGGCTAACCTCTTCCATTTTCCCACCAAAACCCCGGGCTTCTTGACGAACCCCGTCGCCTTCTTCGTCTTAGGGTTCACCTCGATCTCCGTGCCCAGCACTTTGTCTCCACCAAGAAACTCCTTCACAAACGGCTCCACCATCACCGTCGGATTCGCCGTCACCACCACCTTCCTCTTGCACTTGTCGAACACCTCGAAGCTATCTGATCTCACATCTGCCGCGTAAAACCTGAACGGAACATTTAAAATCACATGTGAAATCCTAAATATTCTGGTAGATTAGGGTTTGCTTGTTAGATTTAATACCTAGGAAGTACGGCACGCGAGACGAGCTCGATGTCGCGGATCTTGAGGCCAGCGAAGGAGATGAAGATGAGGATTTGGATCCCAATGGCTTCTGAGATGAAGAAGTAGGAAATGATGACGAGAGGCAGCGAGAGGAGGAGGACGAGGCCGCGGAAGAGGCTACCGGCTTCGACGGCGACGAGCATGAAGTAAGGGAAGGAGCTTCTGGAGACGAGCAGAGTGCCATCGAGATCGGCAGCAATCGACTCGTAGGAGGAACCCTCGCAGTTCGTTATGGACGGGAAGTTTCGGCTCGGTTTCGGCTGAGACATGGTTGATTTCGGCCCGATACAGAAAAAGGTTACCTAACAGGCTAACAGTTTCGCTCTGTATTTCTCGCCCGTTCTCCACCGGAGAACACAGGACCTGTATTCTACGAGAGGGAACCGGGAACGTTAGCTTTTAAATGAGGGGGTTGGAGGGTGAAAATACGGAATTGGGTCTTGACTTATTTGACTGCCTTTGTAGATGTTCTTTCCTTGAAATGACTTGAAGACAATAGCATATGGAATAGACAAATGATCTGTAATACTTAAATTTGATTATCGTAAGTTATTTTTTTTGTCCAGCATAATAATTATTTTAATATTTGTTCTTATAGAATGAGCTTATTTACTATAACAAACTAACAAGAGAGAGAAAATATTAGTATTTTTTATTTATTGGTTTATCGTTCTTCTCCTCCATTGAGGGAAAACGTTTTTGGTTACTTTGCTTTTTTTTTTTTTTTTTTTTTTTTTTGATAACTTTATTTATAATCTCTATTTTTCATCACTTTTAAAAAAATATATCTATAATTTAAAAAATGTCAATTTAAGAGTACTAATCTTTCAATTTTTTTTTTCAATTTCAACCATCAGTTATAATTTTTCGTTAAATCCTATCAAAATTCTTAAAATATTCTTGTGTTTATTTTTTTAAAAAAAAAAATTATAAAATTTTTCAAAGATTATTTTTGTTAAATTCTGACTAACACCTAAATTCTAACAATTTTTATCTTTTTTTTCCTAAAAAAAAATATGGAAGGTATTTTGAAAATTTTGACAGAATTTAACAAAAAATTATAATGGATGGTTGATTTTTTTTTTTTTTTAAAAAAAATATTAAAAGATTAATACCATAAATTAACACTTTTTTAAAAATTTGGATACATTTTTTTCGAAAATAATGAAAAACCAAGAGTGTAAATGAAGTTCCGATATATATATATATATATATATATATTTTTTTTTCTATGATACTTTACTGAGCACACGTATGGCTTTATGTTTGTTGGTTTAATGAAATTATTTGTCATGAAGTGTGTAGCGTAATGGCAAAATTTCTCATATATTCTATAAGTGTGTTTGTATGAGTAATGCTATTAACCATTTTTTTGTTTTTTTTTTTTTTTATCATTATCTTAAAATTGACATGACTTTTAAAATTACCATTAACTTTAGAATAGACCAATATTAAATTTTGATCCATTCCAAAATAAATTGTGATTTTAAAAGCCATATCAACTTTATAAGAATAAAAATATAACAAAAAATGATTCTTAGCATTTCTCAAGTTTGTAGTGCCAACAGGAAAATAAAAATTTTATATTTGGTTATTAATCGGTCATCACTACAAAGACAGTGCAGATGGTTTACACTCGGCGTCTACTTCCTGTGTTTCGGCCTTTACGGGTCTTACACGTTGGTCGACTATTCGGGTGAAATACACCTGCTTTTTTGAGGCAAAAAATCGCGTTGGAATTCAGAATGACGCTTGAAATTATAATTGAATTCGGATTGAATGCGAGTTATATTCAATATCTGGATTTCACACCCAAACCGGATGACCGTAGCAAAGTGAAAAAAAAAAATTATACACAAACCCAAACACGTCCAAAATCTTAAAAAAAAAAAAAAAAAAAAAAAAAACCATCCAACTGATCTAAAAAGCATTAATTTCCCCTATAAGGCAATAAGGCTATAAATCAATAAAGCTAAAAATGATGTTTAGAAGCATTTTTCTTTCAGCAATTTTCTTGGTGTTGGTTGGAGTTGTTAAATAGAGAGCTTGAAGAGTTTCTACTTTTTCAGCTTTTGTTGGTGGGGGGTTACTTAACCCTTGTAGGTGCTTGCTGGCTTTTAATAACGATTTGATTACGTGTGGCCGTGGGATTCTTGCAAGGAAGTTGTTGGGACTTTCAAGGGTTTGTTTGGAAATTGGTTATAATATTAATGATTTTTAATTTCTAGTAGCCTCAGAAATTCAAGCCGCCAATGAGTTGAGGGGCCTTAAATTTGGATCATCATAGGTTACACGCTTTAATGTTAGATGTTAATATAATAGACTAAATTAAAAACACGTTTAAAAGAAAATTGTCTGAATTATGGAGCCTTTTCATAAAATAAAGGGTTAAATACATATTTGCTCCATGTGCTTTACGACTTTTATTTTTTGTCCCCTCAGTTTCACTTTTTATCAAATTTGGTACCTGTGGTATATGAAAAGACGGAAATGGTACCTCCGTCTGATTTCCCGTCCAAAACTAACGTCCACCCACGTCATTGGGTACCTAAAAATTTGAAGCACATAACCCAATTCTTTACGCATCGTTTCCAACAACATGACAGAAAATGCCGTGGGTAGAAGTTAATTTTGGACGGAAAATCAGACGGAGGTATCATTTTCGTCTTTTCATATACCACATGTACCAAAATTGATAAAAAGTGAAACTGAAGGGACAAAAAATAAAGGTCGTAAAACACAGGAGACAAATATGTATTTAACCCTAAAATAAAAATAAAAAGGATCGAAAAATGCTAGCTGTCCTTTGAGGTTAACCCCTTCGTAGTCATGTATCTCTTAAATTCTTCAGTGGGATCATGAATGCTGTCATATTCTATGCTTTCAATGTAATCATTAAAACAATATATATTGCCACCAATATATATATATATATAGTCCACAAAGTATGGATTAAGATTAAGATGTTCTACAATTTTTTTAAATTGTTTGATTTTTAAATTATGTGAATTTAAGTCATTTTATGTATTGAACGATATGAAAAATGCTGCATATTAAAAATGTGACATATTAACATTGTAACAATAAAAAAAATTCATTTCATTTTTTTTTTTCACTTTTGAAGAGATGCTTCTTTTTTACTAAACCAAAAGACAGTTTTTTACGCAAAGCTTTTATACGACATAAAGTGTAAGAACTTGATAAAAACATACTCATTTCTAATTGTTAACATGTCACATTTTTAATTTGTAGCATTTTTCATACCGTTCGATGCATGAAACAACATAAATTCACATAATTTGAGAATCTACAATTTTAAAGAAATTGTAGAAGATTCTGATCTATAAAGTATTTACCTAAGTTTTGGCTGAGAAATATGAAGAACTATTAAAGTGAGAAACAAATGAATGATAGAGATTTTTTAGAAGCTCGATTGTAAGAATTTTTTACAAATTATTCTGTAAAAGTGATTTGTGTCTTTAGAAGATATTAAATATTTTCTAAAGACACGTATTATTTTTAAAGACTAATTTATAAGAAACTCCCATCACACAGTTGGTAGAAAATTTATATCCACCAAGAAATAACCCCACTAGTATCCCATTTATAAGAAACAAAATCAAAGCATACAAAGAGCAAAGCGACTAAAACCGCAACTCACAAACAAACATTGCCCTATGATTTAGTGCAAATCACCTATAAAAATTGTAATTAAGTGTGCGATTGTCAATGTACCTCCATTACAATTTTCCTTCAAATTGATGTCCCTATCCAATTCCCAAGGTACAAGCAACCATTTTTCTATTAGAAGCTGCATTTTTTTGGATAGGAATTTGTTGAGGTAGATGGAGATAGGTTAAGGTGGACTTAACTCAAGACTCAAAATTAAATTATCATTTAATTGAAAATTTTAAATTAAAAAAAAATAATTTAATTAATATTTTAGAAATGACAGTAATAATGAAATAATATTATAAAAGTAAGAACTATAAAAAAAAGAAAAAGAATCCCACATAAAACATAAAATACTAATTGATATATAATTAAAATCTTAGGAAATTTCTGTCCTTGTCTAATATATGAGTTCGTATTATGCCCCTTTATTGATATGGAAATGAAAATACTTGAGACAAATACTAGAAATGCTTAAATTCGTGAAACATGAAAATGCCCTATCGTTGTCAAGAGCTTGATATAGTTGAATCATTGTTGCATAGGACGGGTGTGAATTGTAAAATGTTTGGGGTACTACAAGTTGGATATGATATGCAGTAATTTGTTCTTGAGATAGTTCTTATGGGATGACAGGCAATTCTAAATTTGCTTAGACAGTTAAGCTTTATATTGACTCTCTCATATTTGTCGTCTAAATTGTTAGCTATTCAAACAATAAAATTGCTTAATTAAGATATGTGATAGCTCAGATTTTATGAAAATGAATTACGCGACGGTTCATATTTTAGTAGGTTTGACATAGTAAGTGTTAGGCCAATTTATAAAAAAAATTATAGTAAAAATTATAGTGCTCCGAAGAATTACTGAAAATCTCTATAATCAATAATTGGATTTCTATTGACATCATCATGATTCATAATCCAATGCCATGCGATTTTTCTATTTTAGCTACCAATTATTATTATTTTATTTAAATATTCTTTCTCAAAAATTTCTTTATTCTTTGTAAGAAAAAGAAAAAAGAAATGAGAAAGAATAATAGTATATATATTACATTTGGTGAATGCTGTTAGGCAACTAAGAAAAATATTATTCATTATCAAACAAAAGCATTGTATAAGGCTGTGGAAGTGGGGCTGAGTAGTAGACATCTTATGGCATGAAAAAAGTGTCCCTCATTTACCAACAAAAAGAGAGAATAAATAAGCAAAAAAGCAATAAATTGCCTCCTTTATCAATGGGGCTGTGGAAGTGGACATGTAACATGGCATGTAAAAAGTGTCCCTCGTTTACCAACAAAAAGAGAGAATAAATAAGCAAAAAAAAGCAATAAATTGCCTCCTTTATCAATGGGGCAGTGGAAGTGGGATTTCAGCTTTTCAGTAGCATTAACCTTCCTCCATTTTTTTCTTTTTCTTTTTCTTTTTAACAAAATATTTGAATATTTCATTAATTAAATATCACAAACATAAAGCTCTTATATCATAAAGCATAAAACTCTGTAAAATCATAATCATATGCTATGAGGTTACAAAGTCGTAAATACAAACAAAATTCTTACAATAAAGTACTATTTATGACTTTCATCTTTTGTTAACTCATGCACAAAAATAGTTAAAAAGTAAATCTGTTTCGAGCATACTAGATCTAAGCCAATGGCAGCCAAATATCCTAAAAATTTATTTAAATCGGCTGTAAGAGACAACCTTTCACACCGAACTATCCAGGCCATAAGAGATAACCCCTCACACGGTCACACCTAACTAACATTTATCTCATAAATCGTCCATAATGACAAATTTCTTATTCAAAGTAAAACCACAACCAGCAACCAGCAGCAGCGGCTAGGGAGGAGATGAACGGCACAACAAAGAAGTAGATGGACAGACATATAGCGAAGATGCCAAAATTGTTGATATGGTCAAAAAACATTTACAAACAAAAGAAAAAACTAAAATAGAAGAAGGATAGTTGGAGCGGGAAATAAATACGCTCCCTCCTCTTCTCATATCTACTTTTTTAAAGAAGAAGTGTAGGGCCGGCTTGCATTGAGGAGGAGGTTGTATCAATGATTGTTATGATTCCAGCAGCATTTATCTTTCAGATTTAAGACGTGTGAGGGATGGATAGCTTCCGTGTGTCGGATGTGAAGAAAACTTTTGGAATTCACCGAAATATTGCACAAGATTTGGAGCTTGGCAGTATGCTCTGTTCTGTATGCTCACCAAGAAAATCATCCAATAATTTGTTAAGGTAGATGGAGATAGGTTAAGCCGTTAAGCTAGACTTAACTCAAGATTCAAAATTAAATTATCATTTATTTGAAAATTTTAAATTAATAAAATATATATTCATTTAATTAATATTTTAAAAATGACAGTAATAATGAAATATTATTATAAAAGTAAGAACTACATAAAAAAAAGAAAAAGAAAAAAAGAAGAAGCAATCTCACAGAAAATACTGATCGATATATAATTAAAATCTTAAGAAAAATTAAAAGCACTTTATCCAATATATGAGTTGGCATTATGCCCCTTTATTGATATGGAAATGAAAATACTTGGGACAAATACTAGAAATATTTAAATTCGTGAAACATGAAAATGCCCTATTGTTGTCAAGAAGCTGGACATAGTTGAATCATAGTCGCATAGGACGGGTGTGAATTGGAAAATGTTTGGGGTACAACAAGTTGGATTTGGATATGCAGTATTTTGTTATTGAGATAGTTTTTATGGACCGACGGACAGTTCAAAATTTGTTTAGACAGTTAGGTTCTATATTAACTCTCTCATATTTGTGGTCTAAATTGTTAGCCATTCAGACAGCAAAATCGCTTAAGAAATGTGACGGCTCACATTTTATGAAAATAAATTACATAACGGTTCATATTTTAACGGGGTTGACATAATAAGTGTTAAGTCAATTTATAAAAAAATTAAAATAAAAATTATAATACTCTGGAGAACAATTCGAGTGGGCTGAATAGTAGTCTTGAGAAACGATACATGGTTATTGGTTTTCATACATTAAATTGGGGAATTAAAAGCCACCACATGCACCGCTTTATGGTTAGGTGGATGCAGCGTCCACCAACTTCACCAATAATGTTGCACCCCCCACCCCCCCACTCGTATTTATGTGTCTGTAGTAATTAAAGACCCTAAGGTGCCACTTGTATTATAAATGGATCCATGATAAATTTTGATCAAAACCGTACACTCTATTTTTTGATTTTTACCATTCAATTTTGAATCGGTGGTAGAAAATGTGCCAGTAAGACTTTGAGTATAGAAGTAAAAGTATGTGTAGCATTTTTTTATAAGCTATATATATATATATACCATATCTTATAATTTTTTGTCACTCCCAACCCGTAAACTATCACCACATTTTTATTTACGCCTCCAAACTTTAAAAAGTGACATTAAAGCCTCCTGAAATGCCATTGCATGTCAAATTAAACATTTTTACTTTTTTTTTTTTCTCCCTAGAATACCTTAGAAGTTATCAAAATAATAATAATAATAACCATTTGAAAAAAAGGGGGTATTTTAAGGGTGTTTTTTAGGAAAAAAAAATTGAAATTATGTCGAATTTGACATGTGATGATAATATGAAGGGTTGTGATTGATGCACAACAAAATTACACAATACATGCACAACACTAGACACATGAGGTGTGACCCATGTTGTGAGCCATCTATGTGTCTTGTGTTGTACAATTTTGTTGTGTAAAAATCTTTTTTCAATATAAAGGGATTCAATATCACTTTTTAAAATTTGAAGGAGTAAATAAAAATATGGTAAAAATTTAGGGCTAAAGTATATTTCTATCCACTTTTTGTGCATCCAAATCTCATAGCAACATTCCAAACTAATTTTTCATGCGCCAAAATCATGTCGGGTTGTACTTGTACCGCCCAGCCCAGCATGGGGCTCCTGCAAATGATCAGGATCTGGATCCCTTATTATTCCTTACCTAAAAGGGAGGCAAAAAATAATAAAAGAGAATGAGAAAGTATCTCTTTTGCTCGGACAGAAAAGTTGCTCTCAGATACATCTACCCAGGGAGGAGGAAGCATGAGGCATAAGTAAAAGAGTAGGGATCCCTGTCCAAACCCCCTAGACCTTTGGTTGGTAGGTGATAGGAATAACTAATTGTGATTTTTTTTTTTTTTTTTTTTTCTGAAAAAGAAAAAGTCAAGAAACTTCTGGTTCTCGATCTGTTTCACTAATATTTGGTAGGAGTCGATCCGTTCACCTATCTGTGCAGGCAATTAATTGTTGTAGCCATATAAGGTCGTAACAAACACGTCTTAAGTGTGCACAAATCAATGTCTGGATATATATACATCAATTCCACTCTCTCAACATTAGTAGCGAGAAGGAAGAGTCAAAACATGATCTAAAGTAGTAAACAAAACACTGAGATTAAAGATGAAATACAAGAGGAGTTCTCAGGCTCTGCTATTGAATGGGATGGCTCTGATAACTATCTGGTGGTAAAGAGCAGCTAGTGCAGGCTGTGCAGCTCCAATGAACGGCCCAACCCACAAGATCCACTGAACCACGCAGTAAACACGTCATAAGCTCTTCAGTTATATAATCACATGTCCAGAAGTAAATGAAAGTAATGTAATCATAACACTTTTTGCTCTCACCTGGTCATCCCATGCGTGGCCCTTGTTGTAGATGATGGCAGCCCCAAGGCTCCTGGCAGGGTTGATGCCAGTTCCAGTGATGGGGATGGTTAATTGCCATGTGCACCAAAAACACTGCAAACCCAATTGGAAGTGGAGCCAAGAGCTGCAGTTTAACTCAAACAAGGAGACGATTAAGAACCAGCATATTTGGAAGGCAAGAAAGTAGATATATATATCTCTTGGCAGCAAATGTATTATTAGTACATTACATTCAGCAGTCAGCCTAAATACAAACCAAGAACGTAGTAGGACTAACTTATGATTCAATTTTGTATCCCAAAGTTAGGTTTTAAGTGGAGGTTCTGGTATTAATTCATGCCAAGTCTAAAGTCATACTTGGATTTTACACATTAGTTAGCAATTTGGACAATTAATATGAGAGAGTATATATAGAACCCACTTGCCCTTAGAATTGACTTTTGTGTGTAAATTTTTGCATGTGGGCTGATGTATGCCAGTTGAGTGCGTGCCTTGTTTGATGGTTTTAAGAGCCCTTTCCCAAGTTATACCGCTGGTTAGCCGGTACCTGCTACCTAGGGACTGTACTCGGCATGTGAACTTCGACCAGGTACAATGCCTTAGACTAGTCATAGTTTCAGCTTTCTTTTAAGTAGGAATGCTAGAATTTTTTTTAGTGTTGTTCATCTGGAAAGACATAAATATAATAAAAACATTACATCTGTCTTTTTGGATGACATGAATGCAATTTTTTATTTTTTTAATTACGTTTATGTCATTTCAGATAGACACTTGAAGAACACTAGAAGAGTTCTACTATTTCTCTTCTTTTAATGCATTAATGCATGCACCAAATCAATTTATTGGGACCACATGTCGTTATACAATAATTAAGCCAACCACAGAAATTTTTGAGTTAATTTTGATACAACAGTGAATAATTTGTAATTTAGGCTAATCTCATGGACCAATAGTGTAATTTTCTCATATCTTTATTGTTAGGTCAGTTTTTCATTAAATGCAAAACCTTCCCGACTTGGTTTTAACCAACTTGCCAACTAAGTGCGTTTGGTTCGTAAGATTATTCAATATTCAAATTGGGTTTTTATTCAAAAACTCATACCCGGATCCAAGTTGAATAATACTCATGGGTCACTTGAATAAAGTTTAAATAGTTTGAATAAACCCATCATATATTTATTATTATTATTTTTTACCATACCAATCATTATACACAACATTTCATACAATCCAATCATTTCCAATCATTTTATACTATTATAAAACACTTTTTTAAAACTCATCATATATTTTTTATTATTATTTTTTACCATACCAATCATTATACACAACTTTTCATACAATCCAATCATTTTCAATCACTTTATATTATTATAAAACACTTTTTTCCAATCTTTCAAATTCAACACCCAAACACATATTCAAAAGAATCTAAATTATATTCAACATCCAAACACATTTTCATTGCCTTAAAATTCATGATCAGATTCATAATATTATTTATATTCGAAATATTCGATACCCAAAAAGCATTATATATGTACGTATGGATGTATAGTGTTTTCCTAAGTCGTTTCATATCATGGCAAAGAGAGGAGTCTAATCAACAGGTTCTCTTACCATGTTGTGAGAGTCAGGCTTTTAGTATACCAAGGCTTTCAGGGTACTAGGCTCGGGATTTGAGTGTTTATCAATGGTGTGTTTGGGTGTTACGTTGGATTTTTGAAATTAGAATTTAATTTTTATTTGGTGTATGAATTTTGAGGTTTGATTTTTTTTTAAAAGTTGAATATAATATAATTTGTTTAAAAAAAGTTGAATAAAATATGATTTATTTTTTAAAAACTTGAATAAAATATTATTTATTTTTGAAAAAAATAAAATCAGAATCGTATTCACTTTTTTAATTAGTACTCCATCACCTGTCAGTCAAATTTCTGTGTGATTGTATCTGCATGCATGTAGGCCTTTAATTTATGCGAGCCAGGGACGGATTTAAGGGGGGGCTGGCAGGGGCCATGGCCCCCCTCAATTCCAAAAAGCAACAAAAAAAAAATTAGGTAAAAAAAAATTATAAGGTAAAAAAAATAAAAATTTAGCCTATTGGCCCCTACCAATAATTTTTTTGGGCCCTTGGCCCTGCCCATAAGAATTTATGGCTCCGTCCCTGATGCGAGCCGCATTAGTATTGTGTGTAATTGATTTTTTTTCCCCTCTTCAATACTTATTTGTCATTCAAAGTCTTGATTTGTTGTAACAAACTAGATCCAAACAACAATATGAGGGGACAAATACCAAACATGAGGATCAAGAAAGTGTTATCTCAAAAAAAATAAAAAATAAAAGCATCAAGAAAGCATTACAAACGTATGCATAGAAAAAGAACAACGAAACAAGGTAATACGTACTAACAGGTACATGGGAGTCTCGTGCGTTTCTCTTAGCATCAGTTGCAGAGAAAACCGTGAAGACAAGAACGAAAAGTGCCAACAATCTCAGCGCCAAGGCCGTCCCTCGTGTTGATCCATCGTTCACTACGTACATTGGCTCCACCACCCACACTTTCATACTGTGTTTTTTGGAATCCCTTCACCACACCGGCACCGCAAGAGACCAAATGTCACAGCTGGGTTGATGTGCCCACCTGGACAAACCATGAACACAACGCACGTGATTAAAAATCAGACAAAGGTGAACAACTAATTAAGTGAGAAAATGTAAGAATTGATATGAGAGTCCAACCAAATGTTAGAAAAAGTCCCAATTGAAAATCTCATAAATTCTAGTAGCTTGGAGTCTTTTGAGGAGACCATAATATAGCATGTTAGGGCACCACTCAACTTAAAAGTTTAAACCTATAGGTTTGGCCTTAACTATGCTATATTAATCACTCATACTTGTGATATATTTCTAATGTAAGGCTCAATCTTTTTACACTTACACATTTTTACACTCACGTTTGTACTCAACAGTCTCCCACTCACATGCCTACACCATTCCACCATACCGCACATAACAATCAGCTTTGATACCACTTGTTAAGAAAATTGATACGTTGGAGAGCTTTATAGTGAGAACATGTTAGGACACCACTCATCTTAAAAGCTAAAAGCTTAAGCCTATAGGTTTGAGCATAACTATACTATATTAACCACTCGGTTTTTCAAGGTGGACTCAATCTTCAAAAGTAAAACCACTTCAAGATAGCCGTTTCCAATAAACTCATCCACTATAGAAGAATAATTTTACATGGTTTAACTAACAAAACCTTTGTAATTAAACCTAATGTGTACCCCAACAAACAACCCGTTTATCTCTACCACTGTAGTTCCAAAACTCTGGCCAATTCTTCTATCAAGTCTCCTCTTGCAACTCGGAATTCCGATGGCCCGAAGGTTATAGGAATTTGTATAGTTTAAACAGAGTTTAAGAGAGATAAAATTGATGGCATGTGGATGCAAAAGGTCTCTCTTAACACACTAAATAATGGCCTCAGGGACCGTAGAAAATCTTGCACTCTAAGGTTTATGTAGACCAGAAAAACAGTCTTTTGGTGCAAGTTGGTTACTGAAAAGAGCACTTTTTGAAGGCCGGTGTTTAGATCGATAAATGTCCTGTTTGGACGCAGCTAGAGCAATTATTCTTGCGTTCGGACTGAGACCGATCGTGAGTCCAACCAAGCAATTCTGTGACAGCTTTGGAGTTATGTTGTTCGACCAAGTACGTACCAACAACTCCACCAACGAACTGAGACATTATGAAATTCTCAAATTATTTAACTAAGGCCTCTCGTTCGAACCCTGTGTGAATGCCACTCCACCCTACAGGTTCTGGAACTCTTCATATTGTGAATTGAAGAATCTCGTTCGAACCATCAGCCTAACCGAGTGGTTCTGCCTCAGAACTCTTGGTTCTTAATTTGTCGAAGTTTCTCGTTCGGAGTCTTCGGACGCCCCACCAACCACGTACGGTACCACCCTCTAGTCTTAGACCAAACTTAGTTTTGACACTGAACTAGCCTATCATAAAACCTAACGTACTCAAGAGTTCAAAAAAGATAAGTGGCATAATATGAAACAGATCCCTCAAAATCCATATAGTGTAAGCATTTTATTCTCCTTGTCTCAATTTTCATCAGCAACCAAACAGCCAAATAAAGAAAGAAAAATTCATAGAATTTTTAAAAAGAAAAACCATTTTCCTCTAGTGATCGATTTCAAGAGTTCTCTTACTCTTAGGGCTTCGTCCACTTTTGACCGTGTTTTGGAGGAGGCTTCCCTCCTCCCCCGTTTTGTTTGTTTAGGCTTTGTATCTAAATAAAAGTTTTTCTCTCTTTGGGCATCATCGGCATCCTAGAGGTGAAAGGATTTGGTCCCTTGCCCTTTTCTAGGTTGAGGAGGTTTGTTTTGTTAGTTTGTTGGGGTTAACGGCGGTCGACCGGCACTGTTTCGTGGCCACCAGTGCTGATTTTTGGGCCCGAGATCTGGTGTTTTTTCCTTACCGACGGCTATGCCTGATGATGCTCTATTGTTCTAGATTGGGTCCAGGGTGTTTTTCTTTACGGGTGTGTTTGGGTGCATTGTTGAAAAGAAGGGCTTTATTTCTTGGATTTCTGATTGTGTTTGGTGGATACCGGTGTCGAACCTGGCGTTTTTTCCACTCCGGCTATTTTGCCTGATGATGACCCTGTTTTGTTTTTCTCGATGGTCTTGCCAGCGTCGGACTGATGGCTTGGGTGATGATTATTTTCCCTGGGTAACTGTTTCCCTGCACAAGGGGCGTATTTTTTGGGTACAGGGGTAGTCTTTCAGGTGTGCTCGTGAGGGTGATTTTGCCAGGAGTTTGGGTCCGGATTCTATTGGACGGATTGATGGCGTGGCCCTGATTTTGTTTCGTTTTTGTCATTGTTCCCTATTGTTTTTTGTTTCAGCTTTGTTGTTTTTGTATGGCAGTTGCTCTGTATTTTTAGATCAAACTTGGTCTGTAAAAGCTATTGTATAGCTCAGATTGTGTGACCTTTCTTCAATCAAGTAGAGGCTTATGTATACGTAAAGACATCTTCTGTTGTTTAGGTTATTTTGTAGTAGCTGTGGTCTGTTATGGTTTGAGTTTGACTTTGACTGGATTGAAGAAACTCTACATCTATGCCTCTGACTTAGTTTATTAGAAGTCTTTGTAACCTTGAACATTAGATCGATTTGGTCTTGTTTCTATCTATTGAAATGGATCTTTCACTTCAAAAAAAGAAAAAAAAAAATCATCACAAAAACGACCAACCCTCCCCCTGATTCTCAAAAGACATAAGAGTAAGGCATGGAAAATTAATAATTTAAAATAAAATAAAATAAAATAAAATAAAAAATCTTAAGTAAGCTACACTCGTTTTAACATGTTTCTTTTCTTCCCATTTCCCATGAAACATAAAGAACCTTTAGCAAACAACTAGTAAAAACCAAGAAAATCTGTACATGTCTCAACATATAGAACCACAAAAGCTTCTCAAAAAACAAAATCCCACAAAGAGAAGGCAAACAAATAACTGGCAACCAAGAAAGTCCGTACATGTCTCAACATCTACTATACCACAAATGCTTCTCAAAAAACAAAAACCCACAAAGAAAAGGCACGCCCAGAAATTCAAGCACAGAGAGAGAGAGAGAGAGAGGGTCTAACCTGAGATACCAGCAGTGCAGTAAACAAGGGCAAAGATCATACCCCCAAAGGCCCAAGCAATGCCCTGAATACCAATAGAGGCACACTTGTTGGGAGCCCTGAAAACACCCATGACAGTGAGGAGAGTGATGTAGAGGAAGAGGAAGGTGGCGATGAACTCTGCGATCCCAGCCCTCCAGAAGGACCAGGACTGGAGCTCACCGGGCTCAAACAGTGGAGCTAGCGGTGGCTCCTTGTAGTCCTTGTCCGTTGTGCCGACGTCCCTATGGGCTGCCTCTCTGGGAACTTGTTCGCTCCTACTTTCACATCCTCTTCTTTCCCCTCCATTTTTTCTTTGCTTCTTCTGCATCTCTCTCTGTCTCTGTGTCTCTCTATGATTATATAGAAATAGTAGTCACTGGACTACTAATCATCGGCAAAAACCACTTCCATTAGCCGATTACGTTATAAATTAAACGAAAAAAAAAATAAAAAATGAACGCTTTACACGTACATGTTAATTTTTAGGATTAAATAATCTTATTGTATCTCGATTAAGTTTTTCGTCTAAAAATTAATGGCTCACAACGTGTCAACTTCAGAGATTGACACGTGGCACTATATTAAAAAATTAAAAATCTTTAAAAACTAATTAAAAAATATTAAAATTAAAAAAAATATATTGAAAAAATAAAAACATAAGAGGGTGGCTGAACCACCCATCTTGGCCACCATGGGGGTGGTCGAAAAAATAAAAATAAAATCAAGATCGGTTTTGGCCCTCGGGAATGGTTCGGCCACCCCCAAGGGCAAAACCGATCTTGCCTTTTTTCTCTTCTTCTTCTTTTTTTTTTTTTTTTTATTATTAGGGGATGGCCGAACCATGGGGGTGGTTCGACCACCACAGACTGGCCAGCCACCCCCTTTTTTTAAAAAAAAAATCAATTTTTTTTAATATTTCTTTTAATTAATTTTTAAAGATTTTTAATTTTTTTTTTTATATAATGTCACGTGTCAACCTCTGAAGTTGACACGTAGCGGACTGTTAGTTTTTGGACGAAAAATTTAACCGAGGTACCAATTTGGTCTTCTCCTAAAATTTAGGTATCATATGTGATGCAATTTGAAACTCATGAACTAAAAAATAAAGTTGTGAAAACTCAGGGACTAAAAATGTGTTTAACTCTAATTTTTAACATGAAAGGATAAAAGTACTTTTAAGTTAAAATTAAATTTACTTAAATACTTTTTTTTGTTTTTTTAAAATAAAATGTTTGTAGTGACTCAATCACCCCCATGTAATTCAAAGGGTGGCCGATTTTTCCAGATACTCTAGGCTTGTTTGGTAAAAGAAATAAAATTCTCATTTTCTTTCTTCACTTTTTTAAAAAATAATCAATTTCAAAACATTCTAACTTTATATCACATCAATAATTTTTATTATTATTATTTAAATAAAAAAAATCACTGCAATACAAAACTTTTTCACATTTTCATATAAATTCTTTTTATTTTATATCACATCTATCACTTTTTACTACTACCCCCAACTCTCACTTTCTTATCAAACAAGGCGTCTGAGAGTAGTTTAATCATACTTTTTTTAAAAACAAATTTTTTTATTTTTTTATTTTTTTTTATTTTTCTAAAGAAGAAACCTTAATTAACTTTTAAAGACAATTGGCATTAATAATTTTTTTTTAAAAAGATGGGTTTTCTGTGATTTAATTAGTTCATCAAAAGGAGGCATGATATACAGGGAATGGGAAACCGTGTCCCAACAGGCTATTTTTAATAAAAAATTTGATTTTAATCAAAAAGTTGTCACTGATGTGATATCAGAGACAACTTTTTAATTAAAATAAAAAATTTTAATATAAAGAGTGTGCTGAGGGACGGTAAATATTCCCCCACAAATCATTTCCCAATCAAAAGACGCTTGCAAAAAGGTGGATTATGAATAGGGGACAAGGATCCTCTCCATTTGAAATAGACGGGGGATGCTGTCACAGTGTCAGGATTCTGGGCTGCCCTTATCTCTTTGTGGGGCCTTTTAATCTTCTTTAAGATTTTAAAACTTGTTTGTTTATTAGAGCTCCAACCTAAATGTGTATTCAGATTTGGCTCGTTTAAAAGGGATAATTATATCGTTGGTTTTTGAGTTTGCCATAATTATTTTTCACTCCTTGTGATTTAAAAAGTTTATAGAAGGTCCTCATAATAAACAATAATTACAAATCAGTCCCTGAACACATTTTTCATCCAAAAGTTAACAGATTTCATTAGTCAGTCATGTCACACCTAATAAGAAGTCGACACGTGTCCATTACAATAAAAAAAAATATTAAATCTAATAAAAATATAAATAAATATTAGATCTCAAAGTAGAGCTTAAGCTCAAAGTAGAACTCAAGCTAAGCTATTAAATTTTTTAATGTGTGATCAAAATAGAGTTTAAGCCTGAGTTTATAAACAACCTCTATACATTTATTTATAGCACAAATATAGAATATGTAACAATATAAGATATATTATAAAATATTATACATAACTATAGTCTATAAGGAAAAAATTAATTAACAATATGTTATTAGATAAAAGTAGAGAGTATAAACTATAGTGTATGTATAATGTGAGTAGATAGTAAATCTAATATATTCTATATAAATAAGTAACTATATTTTAAGTAGAATATATAACTATTATTAACTATGTGTGATGTGACATATATATATAATATATATATCAAAATGACCTATAGATTATAGTTAACTACACACACACACACACACACACACACACACACACATATATATATATATATATATATAGAAATATCAAATAACATATAATTAATTATATTTACTTAGTATATGTTATTTATTAAATAGATAATATGTTAGTTTATGAACTAACTAGTTAGTATGTTAACTAATACACACACATATAAATGTTAAGTAACATATATAAAATGTATTGTTTAATTGCTAATATACATGCTTAAATTTATATAACTCATTTTTAGTACTATGTTAATGTATATTTGTATATATGTACAAGAGATATGAGCGAATTAATAAGTCGGTTGAACGAGCTAGGCGAACGATCCGGTCGAGCTTTAAACGAGCTGATCTCTCGCAAGCCCTTATCCATTTTTTTTTTTTTGTTCGAGTTAGTCGGGTATGTATCACTTACTAATCGAGCGTGTTTCTATAGTAACAAGCGGATTTCTATAGCATCGAGTTCGAGTTAGGATAGGGCTAAACCGAACAAGTATTAAGCAAGTTGTCGAATGGACTAGTTTATTTAGAGCTCTACCAGGCACGACCACTGCCCTCTCCCTACTTTGGTCCAATCAAGTGGTCTCTAGACTTGGGTTCCTCAGTATTTCGAACCATTCCTGTGCGGACACGTTATCTATCTCATGCGATGGAGACCTAGTTGATGAGGAGACTTTAGCATAGCTAGGAGCTGTTGACATTGCTCTTGAGTGATGGCCAGAGAAGGTGGATTGGAATGGTGAGTTTCAGAATCAGATTGAAACTCTTGAACTTGATTAGCAGATGAAAATTGCACCTTAGGCCTGTTAGGTTTATATCCTGGAGGATATCTGTGAAGCTTGTAGCATTTGTCCACCAAGTGTCCCAACAAACCACAATGTGTACAGAGAGGGTCTTTCCTTGCGAAAAATATGAGGAAAGTTTGGCTTACCAAATCTGTTTTGCTGCGGTTGATTTGTTCTTGTCAACATCGCAATAGTTTATTGACTAGGATAAATGATGGAGTCTTGGAGATATCACGTTGCCTCTCTTCTTGAAGAACAAGAGAGAATATTTGGTTGATGGCTAGCGGGGGGTACGTCAATGAGCAAGATTTGCCCCCTGATGTGAGAGAATGAGTCACTGAGTCCCATGAGGAACTGAAATACATAGTCTTGATGGTGATATTCAAGAATGGACTTGGATCGATGATCGACAAGAAAACTCTGGAATTGGCTTGTAATTGATTAACTTATCCTATAAACCTTTGAGTTTGGTGTAGTAGAAACTCACCGACGCAATTCCTTGAGAATGTGCAGATATTGCCTTCTGCAATTGGAATATGCGAGGTCTATTCCTCTATGAGAAACGTTCTTTTAGGTTTAGCCACATTTCCTCTGATGTGTTTATGTAGATTACACTTGCAGCGATGTCTTTGGAGATGGAGTTCAACAGCCAAGAAAGCACCATATTGTTGCTTCTTATCCAAGGACGATAAAGAGAGTCAGTCGTTGAAGATGGCTTGATAATTGAACCATCAATGAAGCTAACTTTATTCTTAGCCGCGAGCGTCATGATCATTGATCTGCTCCAGGAGTGATAGTTCTCCTAATGGAGAACTTGAGAAACTAGGACAGAGCCAAGACTATCTCCACGATGGAGACAATATGGACTCGAGGAATCATCAATGGAGATTACAGCAGAGTAAGTAGCGTCAGAAGCCATTGTTTCTTAATTCTTGCTCTGATACCATATTGGAATTTGCAGACAAAGGTTTAAAATAAAGGAATAAGATAGAGAGAAGACAAAGAAAAGACAACGAGAAATATCAAATGGAGTATTTCTTGTATATCAAAATTATGAGAGAAGAGAACTGAAATCAGTTCTTTCATGCGAAATTATATAAGAGAATCGAATCAACTCGTACTAACCTGAAACTAACTCAGTTACAAATACAACTGAAATCAGTTTTTTGAAAACGCAAAATTTTAAAGGCTAATTTGCGATTTTAAATGTTAAACTGCGATTTTGCCAAACGCTTAACTGCGTTTTTTAAAAATCACTTTTTTCAAATCGCACTTTTTGAAATCGCAAATCCAAACAAACCCTTACTTACACTTAACTTCCCGTGAGACAATTGCCCTCTAACAATAATTGCCCACAAATAATCAACTACAATTACGTAACTTACTATTACTAAACACATTAATTCTATGGCTACTAATTAAATAGATTAATTATCATTAGGCCCATATCATGGCACGCTAGGCTATTACAGGGGCCCGAAAAAAATACTTTAGAAGTGGTCGATCGGCTCCCTCAACTTCTTTATTTTTTTAAGGGTAATTTAAAGATTTCAAGTTAAAAATGCAAGTTACGTCCGCAAGTTTCTGTACATTTTAACATCAAAGAGTAATGGAGGTAGCCATGAAAGCTTGCATATTCTGAGGGGAAGCCTGTTAATTCTGATCAAACCTTCGCCAACAGTTTGAAGCAGATTTGGCAAACATGCTTAGAGTGACCTCTAGAATTGAGAATTGTTGCTAAAAGAATTAGGAGCAGGGTGTCCTTCACGACCACGGCCCTGCCTCTGGAAAAATTATTTGGATGAGGTTTTGAGCGCTGTTGAGTGTTGGATCAAAATTTGCCGTGGGAAGAGCATGGTCCGAAGATGTAGCTTGTTATTCTAAGCATAATTCATGGGTTGAGAGATACCCATATAGATCATCTAAGGAGATGGAGTCCAACCTGGTAGTAACCGACGTGACTAGAGAATCACAGTCAGACGGTAGTCCAGCCAAAATATAAGAGGTGACTTCCGAATCTCCAGTGGGTTGGCCTGCCAATAGCAACAAGTGTGTCAGCAAGAGACTTTGCTTTTTGAAAATAATCCTGAACAGAGACACAGAGAGAAAAGGAAGCATCACAGCTTTCCAAGAAAAGTAGTTATATTTGGTTAATAGCAGTTGAAGTTGCCGGGTGGTATTGACTGGAGAAACAGTTGATCGAGATACGGGGGATATTGGGACAGAAGATTTTGTAGACTCTGGAGTAGTCATGATAATGGTGCAGGGAAGGTGTTTGAAGAAAGGACACAAAGACAAAACAGAGGAGAAAAAATTGACGTTTAGTCGTTATAGCCCTGGATTGAATCCCATAAATGCTGTGGGCGTTCTGTAAGTGATTATCTCATCTTATCTACAATACTTGAATTCAAACTACTGTCATTTGAATCTTGGGCTTCGGATGACTTCAGTTTCAGTCTTGTTGTGTCACCTTGCCTGTTTATGATTCCATCAGTTGAGCAAATAACTAAAAATTAAGTTCTCAAGCAACTTTAAAGCTCTTCAAAAAAGGGTATAGTTACCTTGTTGCCTAGGAAACATACGTTGGTTGCCTTAGTTTCCCTTTCTTTCCTCTTATTCTGTCTTCTTTTTTTTTTTTTCCTTTTTAATTTCTCTAGAGTATAACTGGAACTCTCTTCCGAGTCAAACTAGGCTCAAACCATTGAAATAAACTTACTAAAACCACAACTCTATTACCATTTACCAAAACTCTAATCTTACAAAGTCCTGATCAGCTAAAACTCACTACATTAAACTACAGCTAAAGATATCACATCTATAATGCTTATCTAGAAGTAACCATCTTTATCAACAATTTTGGACGATGAGATGGAGACCAACTTCCTTTTTGGCATTTCCAAATCCTGATCGCATAGAAAAATACATAGTAGTTTCACAGAGTACATACTTTACCAAAATCTTATCAAAAAAAAAAAAGTACATACTTTACCAAAATAAATAGCAATTGTTCACAGCTTCCCACATTAGTTGAAATTTAGATCTCTTTTGGCATACAAAATTCGGATTAGGATTAGGATTAGGATTAAATAATATGAATCCCTGGTATGTGACATTGTCAGGTAAATTTGAGTGTTTTCGGATGGTTTTCCAATCATAGTGAGAAAATATTTTTCTTACCAAACAATGGAAAATTAATTATCTTCCCCATCAGCCAAAAACATTTCTTTTAGAAACCATTTTACATCGAAACAAACGCAACCTTACTTACTACCTGCAAAGATAATCAAGATGATTGAGCTTTATAGAATGTTAGTTGGCATGCATGTAATCCAAGTGAAGTATTGTGGTGTGGCTCTCCCACCTCATGGGTTGGGAGAGGAGATTTGTTAGGTCTGTTTACGGAGTTGAATATCATAATACACGCAAACACATATATACATACATACATATGTATGTATATATGTGTATAATTATTAATTTTGAGTCTTGGTGAGCCGTAGGTTTATTTACATGAGTAACCAAGAGTGAGGAAAAAAAAAAGGATTTCCTCCTATGAGAAAGCTTGAGGAAGGAGAGATGGATTTCCTCTAGAATTTAAGTGGAGCTCAAAAATCATGAAGAATTTGAGAGATTAGGATTAGCATTTCCACCATGGTATCGAATTTCTTTGGACACGGTAACTTCATTGAGTTCATAGCTAGTTTTTCGTCAGAAAATTGCGTTGAAAATTCCAAAAAGGTAATTCATTTTCTTGTCTACATTGTTAGTATAAATCTCAACTTTTAGGTAAAACTTGATTAGAAGGCATCATAACCAAATTTATTATAGTGGTCTAGTTCGTAGTAGAGTTCTCCCATGATTTTTTTTTTTTTTCCCTTTCAAGTTCAAAAGGTTTTTCTCATAAATTCTAATGTTTTTACGCACAGTTGATTTATTTTATGGTAATTATGATTGTATTCTTAGCTTTGAATTTTTTTATGAAATATATTTTTGGGACTACTTAAAATTGTTTATTTTATTTTTTATAATTTCACATAAAATTAGGTTTGTCATGAGCCAGCAATGTGATACATGAAAGGAAAAAGTTTATTTCAGTCTTTCAAGACAAAAGGAATCACAAATTTTTATTATAAATATCAAGCACCAAAGTACAAATAGTTTCTATGCCAAATCTATCAAATAGAAAAGCAACCCGCAACCACTCCTGTCTGTGGAACAACAATATAGAAGCAAGCTAGCTTCAGTACTTTATTATATGCTGTTTCTCTATCTTCAGTTTTTCGAATTTGTAGGCAATCCATTCACAGTCATCCCTCCATCCACATAGATTGTCTGTCCAGTTATGTAAGAGGCTGTAGGTAGGCATAGAAATGCTACCAAAGATGACATCTCATCTGGTTCCGCGAGTCGTCGAAGAGGAGTCTGTGAATATATAGCTTCCAAATCTTTGCTTTTAAGCTGCAATAGTAATAAACAAGTGATGTCAGGGAGATTTATTTGTTATGATTGCATAAATTATCATCAAAAGAGCATGAAATATATATATATATATATATATATATGCACTGCATGCAGAATGGTTAAATATTCATGAAAGATGCATGATCATTCCAACAAGACAGATAGACAAGCATCGTAAAAGAACATTACATCATCAATTAAAGTTGTTCTTGTTGCCCCAGGTGCAACAGAATTGGTCCTGATATTGTCTTTTGCCCACTCGCATGCCAAACTTCTAGTAAGTTGGTCCATTGCTCCTGCATATATATATAAAACAAGACATGAATTTACACACAATTTAAATTAATTAACAACGAATATATATATATATATATATAAGCTGTCAATGAAAATATATAAGATTGCATGAGTAAATTACCTTTAGTGGCTTCATAAACAGATCCGCAACCTATAGACCGCAGTCCAGAAACAGAAGAAAGGAGAACAATACTTCCTGCTCCTGATGCTTTCAGAAGAGGGTGTGCAAGTTGGCTCATGTGGTAAGCAGATTCGAAGTTGGTACTCATGACCAATGAGAAATCTTCAGCTGTTATCTCCAAGGTTGGTTTCTTAACGTTGGTTCCCACATTGTTTATCTAAAACCAGCCCGTACAAAAGCTTAATAACAGCCTTTTTGATATTAACATGCAGAATCTTAACGAGAAGCTAAAAAAGAGAAGCACAACACTTTTTTCTTACTTAATGAGTTATTAGCGAAAAAAGCCAAAGACTTACAAGGATATTCAGTTTGCCATTAAATTGATGAGAAACTGTGTTCATAAGCTCATTTCTTTGGGCTCGAGAAGAAAGGTCACAGACTGAACCAGTGACTCGGAAGCCTTTTATCTCCCACTCGCGCAAGCACTTATTAATATCAGCTTCATTTCGAGAACATGTGTGCACGGCCGCCCCAAACCTTGCCAATTCCTCCACAATAGCATACCTATATGTATATATATGCAAACACCCCTCCGCTTGTTTCAAAACAAATTAAAAACAGCAAATATAAAAGCTTGTAAAAGAGAAATTAAACAGAGAGAACACGAACCCGATTCCTTTGGTTCCACCGGTAACAAGAGCTGTTTTCCCCTGAAGAGACCATCTGCCAACTTCGCCACGATAATCTATCTGAGCCATATCACTACGTACAATGACTATCACTAATTTTCGTAGCTTTTCAAACAAGTTATATGATTTGTATTAGCTCGATCACATGCAGTCCCTACTGCTCGGTGTAGCTATTTATAGTTTGGCGGGGCCATATATCTCAACAAAAATTCTTTTTAATTAATTTGTTGTTTGACTTTTGAGGATTATTCTAGAAATTAAATGCGTACTTCATTTTGACGCTTCAAATCGAATGGTCAACAAATGAATAGTCTTTTATTCAGCGTCATTTTAAGAACATGGTTGATTTTTCGGGTAGCAAGTCAATACCCTCAAACCAGTTTTTTCTATCTGGGGCGCAGAAGTTGGGAAGACGATTCCTTTCGGCTTTCACCCGCCCTTTTTTAACACACGGAAAAATGCAGTCAGTATTCAGGGGTACAATTTTTTTTAACGTAACACTAATTTAAATAGTACACTTGTCATAATTTTATTAACGGTGACTTGTTCTACTATCGGAATTTATTAATTTAGTAGATAGAATTTGACAATAAGGAGTAATTTTTTTTTGACATGCCTCACGAACCTTTAAATTTATTTTGATACTACATTAAGCTAATTGTAAATCAAGTAAACCACATTAATTGATTCTGTATTTTTTCCTTTCACATATGATGATGTACAATTTTAGAAAATTAGAAAAAGATGTGATATATTGTCATTATAAGACATAACTTCTGATTATTTTTATCCGCATTATAATTTTTACGTTTATTTTATTTTTGTAAAAAAACTTAATGTTAGCTAGAAGATCACTTTACCATGTAAATAAGATGATAAAAAATTGTGTCTTTTGAGATGGCAAAACATCGTGTCTTAAAAAAAAAAAAAAAAGAGAAGTCCAATTTGGTTACGTCGGGTAGGTGTGGATTAAGAACATGTGGATACTATATTATCTGGTTGACCGTTCGTACAAGGGGCACGTACGTAATCTCCCACCAGATTTTTCTATCACGCGTGGCAGTAGTAAAATTGATAGAAGTTGAGAGTCTATTTTCTAGAAAGAACGCTTCGTTTCTACTGTTCTGGAAAGAAGTCGAACAGAGTACTCTACTACTGTTTACACATCAAGAAGACAAGGATCCTCTCCAGTTAGTATATTTTTAGGGGTAAAAATGTACATTCACATTTTTATGGATCCAAATGTCAAGTTTTAGTCCATTCTGTTGAACAGTTATATATGTGCCCTCCAAGAAAAACTATGGGCATAAGAACATTTCTAGAAGTTCAGAAAATTAAAAGAAAATTGGAAATCATGATATGGATCCAATTTTTGAAGGTGGAAGTCTTTTGAATGAAAATTTGTCTCTTTTTATGATCAAATTCAGTGATAAGAAAAGTATGGATGCAGTTTTGGGTTAAATCTGGTATATTGCAAACAAGACAAGTATCCTTAGAAGATGGCAGCCAGGTTTGAAACTTCTTAAACTCTCTATGACTGAAATATTGGTGTTGTTTGGCAATTACATGTACAGAAAAGAGTAGTGAGTTATTAATTTTGAAATTAGTAAATAATGATGATGTGATATAAAGTAGGGATAACTTCACAAAAGGGTATCGAACTATACCGCGTTTTTACAGAAGGGTACTGAATTATCATTCCTCTCGAACCCGTGGTTTTAACTATCAAAATGAATCCCAGAAGGGCATTCCGTCTGTTCTCGGCGTTAAAACGCAACGGAAGTCGATTCACGTGACTTCCACGTGACTTTTTTAATGGGTTTGGTCTTCTTTGCCCCTGACTTCAACGGATACAATTTCGAACTTAAAATTCCTTATCATATTTTCCTATTTTCCCCTAAATTGTTTTGTAAGTATCCGAAAACCCTAGAGCTCCCAATCTGTACTCGTGCGCTAAGAACCCTAACCGTGCTGTTACACTGTGGCTTGTTTCGACAATATACACAAGAATCAAGCATCAAATGCTGATTTTGACTAAAGGTAATGAACTTTTTTGCTCTTTTTTTTTTCAGTGTAAATAAATATTTATTTAACCATATTTGTTTATTTGCGGATTACTTGTTTTATTTCCGAAATGCTGGGCGTTATTTGGGGTTTAGGGACACTTTTCCCATTGTTTAGGGTTTAGGTTGTTACGGGACCATGTGTTTGGTCATCGGCAATATCTGGGTCTTATTGAAGTTGCTGAGATGGTGTATTTTATATATTCTTTAGTTTGTAGTCCTATTTTGTTTGGGTTTGTGGTCCCATTTCGAGTTTGTTGCTTAGGGTTGCAGAAAAGTTCGATTTTTTTAACACTATTTGTTGTGGTTAGTGGGTCTTGATGTGTTTGCCATTATGGGGTGACTTTTGTTTTGGTTTGCTGGCTGATGCCTTTATTATGCATGATGTATGCAAAATTGCTTTACTCTGCTTGTGGACCCAATACCTTTACTTTTTTTTCTTTTTTTCTTTTGTCTACTCACTAGGACGTGTCATTGTTTTGTCAACTTGTCTATTTGTAGGACACATAATGTATCCAGAATTGCTAATGTTTGAGGTGCACCATGGTGGCCGATTTAATAAGGAGCATAGGGTCACATATGTTGGTGGGAACATATCACATTACCCTGACCCATATGATAGAGATGAGTTGTCATTTATTGAGATAGAGAGGGTAGTTAGGACTTATGGGTATGGTCCTGGTGACCTAATTTACTATAATCTACCTACTAAGAGTCTGGATGAAGGGCTACGACTTATTGCTTCTGACCATGATGTCATTCAAATGGTGGAGCACCATAGGGAGCATGGAATTGTAGAGTTATATTTTGTTGCCTTTGGTGTAGTAGATGTAGATGTAGAAGTAGAAGTACATGGAGAAGAGGGTATTGTTGATGAGGAAGAGGAAGAAGAATATGAGAGAATGTCTGTAGACAGAAGTGACCCATTTTGAGATCAGGTTCTAACTGATGACTCTGATGCTTATGATTTAGATGCAGAGGTGGGATTAGAATATGATGATGTTGGAGTAGATGAAGGGTTTGGACTACAACCAGAAGATGTTGTGGATCAGGAGGTTGGAGTAGAAGCAGCAGTTGGTGAAGCAGAAGAGGGTGAGGGTGAAGGTGAAGGTGAAGGTACGGGTGGGGGTCAGGGTGGGGGCCAGGGTGAGGGTCAGGGTTATTCAGATATTTCCGGTAGTGATGGACTGATCTCACCTATTGTTAGTGATGAAGAGGGTGCGGCTGAGGCTGAGTCTTCAAGACGGCCCTGTGTCACCAAGAGGGTTCCATTTAGTAAGGATGATTTGAAAGATCCGATTTTGCAGCGAGGTAACACTTTTCGGGATGTGTATGAGTTTAGAAAAGCCATTAAGCAGGCCTCCGTATTGAAAGGGAAGGACTTGACTTTCGAAAAGAATTCCATGACTAAATGCATTATAGTGTGTGCAGACAAGAATTGTAAGTACAGAGTTTATGGGAGGCAGTTGAAAGATGAGTCTACGTTCATGCTAATTTCAATTAGGCCTAGACATACATGCCCTAGGAGGTACAAGAATCACTTGATCACTTCGAATTGGGTTGCCAAGGAGTGCATGGACTGTTTTAGGGATCAGCCGAACATGCATATAGATGTCCTGAAGAAAAATGTGAAGAAGAAGTGGAATGTTGAAATCCACGATAGTTCCTTATATAGGGCTAGGAAGAAGGCACAACAGACCATTTATGGAAAGTTGGGTGAGCAATACTATTGATTATGGGACTACTGTGCAGCAATTAGAAGCACAAATGTTTAGAGTTGTGTTATTCTGATGGTTGAGAGACCTATGCCCGAAGTGCCTTGTAGATTCCAGAGGATGTACATGTCATTGGCAGCCATGAAAAATGGATTCAGAGATGGGTGTAGGCCTATCATAGGCCTTGATGCATGTTTCTTAAAGGGAGTTTACAAGGGACAGTTAATGGCAGCTATTGGAAGGGATGCCAATGATAACATGTATCTAATTGCTATAGTTGTAGTGGAGGCGGAGACTAAGGACAACTGGACATGGTTTCTCGAGGCCTTATTAGCAGATCTTGGCCCTAGGGGTCCACATGGGTGGATTTTCATTTCAGATAGACAAAAGGTAAATATTAAATATATCTTTTTTTATGATTTACATGTCTTATATGTGATTTGGTATGTTAAATCTAATAAATTTGATAGAGATATTGTTTTCATGTGTGCAGGGATTGGTACCAAGCCTACATGAGGTGTGTCCTCATGCTGAACATCGAACATGTGTGCGGCACTTATATGCCAATTTCAAAGACGATGGTCATAAGGGGGTGTTATTGAAGGACCTACTGTGGAAAGCTGCTTCATCTTACATACAGACTGGATTTTATGCTGCAATGGAGGAGCTCAAGGGACTAAACGCTAAAGCACATGAGTACCTAGAAAATGTTGACCCTAGAACCTGGTGTAGAGGATAGTTCAACACAAGCACAAAGTGTGACCTTCTGCACAACAACTTGGCTAAGTGCTTCAATAGCTGGATCCTTAAGTTTCGGGATAAGACCATCTTGACAATGTTGGAAGGAATCAAGGGCAACTTAATGAGAAGGTACCAAAGGAAGAGAGATGCTATAAGGGCCATGGAGGGGAATGTGGGGCCAAAAATTAAAGAGAAGTTGGAGATAGAGGAAGATGAAGCCAGCCATTGTACACCAAGTTTTGCTAGTGATGGTTTATTTGAGGTTGATTGCAAGGGCAAGAACTATGTGGTCAATTTGTGCCAAAGAACATGTGGGTGTAGAAAATGGGATGTCTCTGGCATCCCATGTTGTCATGCCATCTCGGCAATATGGCATGGTGGAGGCAACCCAGATGATTATTTGAGTCATTACTTTGGAAATGAGATGTACTTAAAGCCATATGCACCCATCATTTACCCTGTACCAAGTGAGGAGCAATGGGTTAGGACAAATCAACCGAAGATTGAACCACCTAAGTCAAGAGCAACTATAGGTAGACCTAAGAAAGTTAGAAATAGAGGTGCTGATGAGACATCAAATCCATACTCAATTAGAAAGGGTGGCAAGAAGAACCAATGTGGGATGTGCAAGAAATATGGTCACAATACAAGAACATGCACTGTTAGGATGAGGCATGTTGAAAGACAACAATGTAGGAGAACTTCCTACAGAGAACATGCTGCAGATACTGACTGCAATCTTGACAGGGTAATGTTTCTTCTTTGTGATTGTTTAGCATACATTTAGTACCTAAAGGCATATGTTTCTTTATACTGTGAGTTTAATATGTTTGTGTTGTTTTGTGATGGTTTCTGACATTTGATGTGTTCTTTTTAGTTGGGTGAATCCTCCAGTGCACCATCTGTTGGCCATTCTAGTGCACCAACATCTAGTGCCCCATCTACTGACAATTCTACTGTACCAACAAGGGGTCGGGGTCGAAAGAGGGTAAGAGCAAGAGGAGAGGGTACAAGAACTACATCTACTGCACCAAGTAGGGGTGAGAAGAGCACTAGAAGAACGGGTGCAAGCACAAGATACACTAGGAAGAAGGTCAGTACCAGTTTGGCAACTAGAAGCAGAGTTGGTGGAAGATTGAGAGCACATCCTACACAAACTAACCCAAACACTCGAGGAAAGGTGATGCTTGACCTCACTGGGAATCCTTCTGGACCACCCAAGGTTCCAGGAGGTGGACCTGCATGCTCATGGGGTCCTCCCAGGGTTGCAGGTGACATAACTTTCAGACTAACTCCCCCTGACTTTGACATAAACAAGACAAAAGCAACAAGTTCTGACATTCCTCCACCTGTAGGCAAAAAGGATAAAGGAAATAAGAAGATTTGACAAGTCTGATGTGTATTTTTGGATATGTGTTGTACATTTTGGAAGGGCATGGACAACATGGTTATGGTGTATATTTTCAGTTTGTGTAGTGTATTTTGGAAGGGCATGGACAACATGGTTTTCAGAATGTATTAACTTAACTCATGATATTTAACAGCATGGTTATGATTTGTAACTTATGTTATTTAACTTATGGTACTATTTTTTGGAAGGATTTAATTTGTAATTTCAGTAGCTACATTTGATGTGTTTTGATGTTATTTGAGTAATGGAAGGTTAAGGAATTGTTATGCATTGGTTTGTTTTTTATGTCATTTGACTTTTGTGTAATGATTTGAGGAATTTGTTTGGTTTGTGATTGGATGAGTCTAGCTTTTCTATTCAGGTTTTTTATACCAACAGGTTTACAGGAACACATATATAAACCATTTTGAAACCAAGTGGTTTATGATGGCATTTTGGTATTGTCTGTTATTGCCTTAATCTGTTGGTACCAATTTTGGACCAAAAACAATAATTGGTAACAAATGGTACCAACAAGTTTACAGAGACATACCAAATTGATTATTTACAAGTTGTTTGGAACCAACACAGCATTACAGAATATCACCCAATGATAACATGTACCATTTTGAAACCAAATTGTTTATGATGCTATTTCTGGTATTGTCTGTTATTGGCATTATTTCCTTAATTTGTTGGTACCAAATGTTGTTTATAACTCTGTGAACTTCTTGTTAACAAATAGACCAATTGAATGACCAATAACATTCATCCAATTTTGGTACCAATTTTGAACCCAAAACGACAATTGGTAACAAATTGTAGTAACAAGTTTACAAAGACATACCATATTGGTCATTTACAAGTTCTTTGGAACCAACATAGCAATTGATATCACCCATGAACAACAATATTTCAAAGATAACAACTACAATACACTTATCAAGGGAAATTCATAATCCGGCTAACAATTACAAACCAGTTACCACCCTTGAACACAATCCGACCAACACTCAAAACATTACAAGGCATTACATCATTACAAAAAAATTTCATGCCAACATCATCCTCGATGCATTGCACTGGCTGTGAGATTGAGGATATACAAGCAACAACACAAATAACACACATGAACAAACAAAGGCAAATTTGTACTTCCTCTCTACTGACCGAAGCTTCATCTTCTGTCTCTCTAGTTTCGACTTGTATTTCTCAGCTTCTTCCTTGCATTTATCAGCTTCATTCTTATTTCTCTCAGCTTCAGACTTATATTTATCTGCTTCATCCGAGACCTGGGTTCCACTCAATTCTCGTTCAAGCTTCAAACTCTCGTGCCACTTTCTCAACCTCGACACAACTCTTAGACCGTATACACACATTTCAGGATCACGCCATAAAAAATAATCACATTTCACAGCTTTTTGCTGCATAATCGGAAAATCCCATCAATCAACACTTGTGGAACCCTTAGGAAAAAAAAATTGAGAAAACAGAGATGGAACCCTAAAGGGGAAAAAAAAAATTGAAAACAAAGATGGAACCCTAAGGGGAAAAAAAATTAGGGGAAGAAATTATTTACCTTGTAATTTACACAAGAATAAAACCTTCTACCAAAATTTTTCATGGTGAAGAATGTCCACGAACATGCTTTTAATCCACATTTACACAGTGGACCGGTAGAGGTTACCGAGCTCGATTCACTGTCGGACATAGGTTATGATCGCTTCCACGTGAAGAAGGGAATAAATTAACTCATGCAAAAAAATCTACATTTCACGCGTTGATGGAGGTAGGTCGAAGCTGAGAGTGTATGTATGAGCTGAGAGTATCAATGTATATGAGATAAGTGCTTTGTGAAGGAGGTTTCAGACTTGATGTATCCGTTGAAGTCAAGGGCAAAGAAGACCAAACCCATTAAAAAAGTCACGTGGAAAGTCACGTGAATCGACTTCCGTTGCGTTTTAACGCCGAGAACAGACGGAATGCCCTTTTGGGATTCATTTTGATAGTTAAAACCCCGGGTTCGAGAGGAATGATAATTCAGTACCCTTTTGTGAAGTTATCTCTATAAAGCAAAAAGAATTTGTATGAAAAAGTAAAAAACTTTTGTATTATAGTGAATTTTTTTTTATTTAAATAGTAATTAAAAATTATTGATGTGATATAAAAAGTGAAAAAAAGTATGAATGTTTTGATATTGATTGTTATTGAAAAATGTAAAAAAGTGAGAAAAATAATGAGAATAGTGTTATGCACTACTCTGTTCCGTTCCTGTCCTTGACAAACAAGACCATTAATTCTTGCATGGATCAAGTTAGAGCACTTTTACAACAGCTTTTCTATAATCTCTTCCCTTTTGAAAATATAAGAAAGATCTTAAAAAAAAAAAACAGTATAAAAAAGTCATATGCAACAGTTTTCTTATTCATTATTTTAACATAAAATATTTATCTATGCTATATTCTCCTTTCATATTTTTTTAAAAAATTATCTTTTTTCTAATGGTCATATTATTATTATTATTATTTTCTAACGATCATATTTTTTTTAAAATGTCACGGGTCCCAGCATAGAAATGAAAATGGGCATTTGCTTTTTGGGTGTGAAAAATAAATTAAAAATATATATTTTTTATTATTATTATTTTGGTGTATGAACAATACTCACCAAAGTAGCGTAGTCGTACTTGACTTCACCTTAAACCGGACTCGGGGGCTCAAGCCAGCACTTTGACTGCTAATTTATGAGGTTAGACTGGCCCAACCCACCCATGGTTTCTCACAAAAACAACACAGAAGGAACATGAGGATATATTACAAGCATAAATCATAATATTAGTACAGTTGATTGCCCATTAGTCCAAATAAGGAGACTTGCAAGAGACATAAAACAGGCAAGGGTGACTCATTAAAGGTATTGGCGATGGGCACTTCGATACTTATGTTAGTAGAAAATTATTAGTGAAACAAATAGAAAGCGAGAAAGTAAAAAAAAAAAAAAAAGAGCTTATGAACTTACCCTCATATTTATAGGGGAGGGGGGGGTATTAACAACATGGCCACGTAGCACCATCTGTTTATGAAGCATCCTATCAATTTGGACCGTCTCGTATGGACATGCAGTGAACATTAAGTGTGTATAACTGTATAAGTGAGGCGGTCAGTAACCGCTAACTGCATAACCGTAATTGAATAATCGGATAACCGTTTAAGCCGGTTGCAGTTACCAATTATAGGGATTGACAAAAGTGGTTAATAATTGAATAACGGGTAACCGGCTTTATAATATATTATATATATTTAAAATATATAAATGAACTATTGAAAAATAAAATTTTATAATGTATTACTGCTATTGTTTTCTCACAACATTTTCCATGCCTCTCTTTGAACATGATCTTTGAATCCTTGCACTACATTTTATTGGATAAACTTAGACTAGCCACGCAATGTTTTTAGTACCCCAAAAGAAAGCTTTTTTTTTTTTTTAAATGAAACAGAAGACTTCATTACTGAATATGAGCCCCACAGGGGATTACATTTGACCAAAGGCCAATACAAATACAAGAGAAGCTCATACATGCCCGAAGGCAAAAAAATCACTGCCCGTAGGCCATTGTGGCTAGATTGTGACTAGAGATAACGGAACTCCACCCACTAAGTCAGGAAAAATCTGACTTAAAGCAGTCTATCAATTGATACACTGTGAGAAAGATCAAGAATATACATAACAACAGCTACCCAAATAATAAATAAACATTACAAGGAGTAGACTTTAAGCCTCTCTTAACAATAAAGCACAACCCAACACAAAGAAGAGAGACAGATCTAGCATCAATCCATCAAACAGTCCCCATAATGTTTGAAAATTACAAAGGTAAACTGTAACAGAAGACACAAGCAGAAAAAACAACAACATAGTGCCAGCAGAAGAAACAGTCAGAGACGACGGCGCGTGGGGAACACGCGCCATCACCAGTACCACCCAGACGAAGATCAACCGCCGGAGACCCCATCCCCACCATGCAAGGCCAGAAAATCGCGGAATGTGGCCGTCACATGAGCCAAAGAGCAAAAGACTCTCTGGCTCGTGCAGGCCACGCCCCGAACTCTGACATACGGCGTGACCTGTACGACCGGCAGCAGGAGCAGACGGAGACGGAGAACTCGGCTGAGGGGCGCGTGTCTAGCAGAAATCGGCGGACGTGTGTAGATCTGGCTTCAAAAGCTGAAGAAAAAAACAATAGAAAACCGGCCAAAAACACTCCGACGACAACACAACAAATCGGCCACTCCCGCAACCTGAACAACTAGCGTTGAGACTTCATGCCTGAGCCAACAAAACACAAACCACCATAGCCCAAAGGGCTAGGTGAACAACAACCCCAACCGGATCAACCGGGGGAACAAAAGCCCTATAGCCCTAAAGGCTGAAAGAATAACTAAACTCTAAGAAATCTAAGAGACACCACCACCGGGAGAGGGAGACGTAGAGCCTCCCTCTCCCAGCAAAACCAACTTCAAACGAAGGACTCTCTCTCAAGAAAAAATCGGGAGCTTCTCTCTCCTCGAGAGGCTGTTTTTTCAAGGTTTTAACATATAATTCAAACTTTTCTCCTCCTCTTTTGAATATATATATATATATATATATATATTTGAATAGTGATAAAAAATTATTTATGTGATATAAAAAGTGAAATAGTGCAATAATTTATGTTTATATATTGATTTACTTTTTAAGTTGAAATAGTGCAATAATTTGTGGCTAAAACGAAGAAGAAGTGTTTTGAATTTTTATGAAAAGCAGTTATTGGTTAATAACTGGCTTTCAATAACCGCAATCGACCTAGCGGTTACAGTTATTTAAAAGTGAATAACTACTTAAACTAGCTGTGGTTACGAGAAAATAATTGCAATCACAATCGATTATACATTTCTATTGGATATGGTTATTGTGACATTATTGTCGACAAATATTCATTTTCATAGGCAGTTGTCACAGTAGTCCCACTATTTTGTCGTAATGATAATGTGGCAAAAGATACAAATTTCCCAAAATGCACTCATTGGGCTGGGGGCCATCAAACGGTTACCCTTAAAGGGAGAGGGGCGCATTAATTCGACGGCGTTGGCCCTTATTTACCAACAGACATAGCTTAACTTGAAAGGTAAATGAGTTTTATTGGACGTAAGAGCTGAATGAGCCTAAAGTGCCATGAGGCTCAAGGGAGCCCTTGATAAATTGTATCACTACATAACAAATCGCAAAGAACATAATTTGAATCAAATTGAAGATAGAAACCCACAATTTACCAGGGTACATATGTTGCCTTGTGCTCAACTTACACAATACAATAGCCGCGTGTTATCGCTAATGTAGCTCTAAAAATATAACCACCTTTTGATAAAGATATGTTTTTTTTTTTTTAAAAAAAAAAAAAAAAAGGTTGGAGAAAATTATTACAAATTAATCTATTAAATGGACATTTGCGTTCAAAACATATAATTCTCAAATGCATTTTTAAAAAGCGTGCAACAATCACATATTCTATTAAAAATGCATATAAAAATCACATGTTTTAACCACATATAATAAATTAGATTAAAATAATTTCATCTAATCCAATTTAGAGAAAAAAACTTTATCCTTTTAGTACATGCTATGTGTTACCTTTATATTGGGTTAACACCATCTCTAACTACCATCTTTCTTGCAATATTTTTCAATATTTTTAATTTTTGCAATGTTTATAAGAAAAAAAAAAGTAAGTTACTTTTTTTTTTTTAATATCTTATGAAGATTATTTTTGTCATTTTGGATCGTGAAACGGTGAAAGAGAGTATTGCAAAAATTAAAACACTAGAAAGACGTTAAAAAAAGAAAAAGAAAAGAGTAGTAAGAAGATGGTAAATAGTAAAAATAGTGTCGGCGCAATTTTTGTTTCAGCCACATAGGCCCGAGAGTAATCGATTTCAAAAGCCCAGACCGAAGCGGGCCCTTATATCTAACACGCAATTGGGTTCACGTGTGTGCGGCGATTTTATCGGACCCTCTTTTGCCACCAAGACAGCAACGCCGCGCGCACCACAAAGCGATGGAGAGAGAATAATAATAATGTTCAAAGATTATTTTTGGTCACATATATTTATCTCTATTTTTTTTTTTCATTTTCATTTTCATTTTCCTTAAAAATCTCTCTCTCTCTCTCTCTCTCTCTCTCTCTCTCTCTCCGCTCTCAGTTATCCATTTTGGATTCGCCGACAGCCGCCATACCCGTGCAATTGAAAGCTCCCTCTCTCTTAATCTCTGCAATTCTTGCAATTTCTTCAATTCTCTTCTTCCTCTTATCACAGGTACATGCGGCTTTCATTTGCATAGAAATGGTGATATCTATATGTTTTCTTGAGTATATTTATCTTTATGTATATGCGTATATATTTATTCGTATTGTATATTATTTCCTTCTATTGGATCGATTCTGTGGTAAAAATGTGTAATATTGTCTTTCATTGGTGTTCATTTGCATGAGCTGCTGGTGTTTAAGGTTTTTTGTGTTTTGGGTAGGGTTAGGGCAATATATCCTTCTTGTGAACTAATCTCAATGCCTTTTGCTGGTTATCTTTTTGTTCTTTGTGTAATTTATATTCTAAGTTTTTTTTTATTTTTTTTATTTTGTATTCTTTCCTTGGTTGCTAACAAACCGAAAGCGTTGATAAATGACAAGTGCTTTTCCCGATATGTTTTCTTTCCAATTAGGGTTTGTTTTGTTGTTCAGAAAGTTTAGGGAAAGGATAAGAAAAAGAAACTGAAGTTTTGAGGATTACTCAATTATATGGGGAATGAGGAAACTGAAATTTCACTAAAATGAGTTTAATGCATGTATGCAACTATGTGGCCGAGTTTAAAGGCTTCTTCTGCTTCTTCTTTCAGATTTTTTGTTTTTTTTTTAAAAACTAATGAGAGTATTGTTAGCTATTAAAATGACAACGAGAGCTAGGTGAAAATGGGGGAGTGGCACAACTTAAGAAATGACTTTGAGTTAGAATCGAAAAGAAGTTGACATTTCATGGGTGTGGTAGTTAGGGACTAGTTGAGATGGTTAGCTGGTGTGCAATACGTGAGCGAGTACTTGGGAATTTATTTGTAAATGGGAAGTTGGGTGTAAAATAAAATTATGGTACTGAGGTGTGTGGAGTTAAATTTGGAGATGGGATCATGCTACCGTTTCAGTAATTCTAACCAGGTTTAACAAGTGCATGAAATGATCATAATTGATTAATGTAGAAGGATTTTATATTGTTCATTAGAGATCTCTACTGCGGCCTCCAGGAAAAAAAAATTGAAGTTTTGTTATAGTTGGCACTTGACACGTGGAAGAGAAGCTTGGTGTGTTCTGCATTTGAAACCTTAAATTATTTAGGGAAAATAAAACTGAAGTTTGGAATTTTGAACATGTTTCAACGATTAGAAAGAGTCCATCTTGGCCTCTATACCCTTTCTTAGATACCCTGTTTGTGATATATGGAGTTGAAGATCCTGTTTAGGTTTTGTTATGAAAAGTAGTTAGCTATGTCATCTTGGAGATTTGCATTGACAATATCCACAAAGGATTTAAATTTTCTGGTGCATCCTGCTACTTCACTTCTATGCTACATGTTTGTTTGTCCAGGTGCTTCAGCTATGAGCTGTCAGTGAAAGCTCTTCTGTGAATATTGTATATTTAAGGAAGTACAAAATTTTTTCAGAATGGGGAAAATTGATAGAGGATGCAAGCTTGATTTAGCGAGCGAACCTTTACTTCTTTGGAGAGGTTTAAATCTTGAAAAATGAATTAACTTATCAGATCGTAGTTTCATGTTTCTATGCATATGTAGATTTGGATGTTCTCAGCATTTAGTTTAGATTCCGAGGACATAATCTCTTTTGATTCAGAATTTGTGTCTCTAACGTTTATTTTTATTTCTAATGTTTTGTTTTCTCTCAACCTTTTAAATCTTTTATTTTCTGTAGATTTGTAGAACGCTGGACCCAAGTTGGCACTTTAATTGTTCATCCGAGTACTTGTTGAAGTTAGAAGCATGTTAGTGTGCGTTTTGTGGTTGGCAAGATTGCATACTTTTCCTGCTCTGACAGTTCAACTTTGAATTCTCAGAATATTTATTTGTGCATGCTGCTGGTAATATTGTTGATGGACTTGGTGGTAATATTGTTGATGGACTTGGTGCATTATGGCTAGCATCGTGGATAACTTACATATATTCTAGAAATCCTTATTGCTTAAGAAGGGAGAGCTGTCATTTGGCCTTCTGGAGCCTCTAAGTTTCAGAAAACAGGGTTATACTGCTACAGCAAGGGAGATTCATTTATTTACGTTTCTTGGTGCTTTGAAATAATTGCAAAATGTCAGAAGTTGATATGCAAGTTATTAAACCTGAGGTATGATAGTTTTGCTTTTTATTCATTTGCTTTTTCATTCACTGAAGTTTTCCTCTGATTTGTTTATTTTCTTTTGGCTTTTTTATCTTATTTGCTCTCAGTTGATTAACTGGCAGTTTTATTTAATTTCTCAATGGCCCATTAAGTGTTACGTGTCTTTCTTTTTACCTTGCTATGAGGCAAATTGTATAGTAGCAATCTAATTGTTGCACATAATGTGTATATGCAATTCAATTTTCAAAGTATAGAATATCGATCTCTCTTTTTTTTTTAAAAAAAAAGACATGTATACATATAACGTTGTATAGTATAATATTAACGTAGATGTCCATTTAAACATAAGTTCTGTACATGTATTTTAGGTTACAAGAATACCTTGAGGGTTGTGAGCCTGAGTAGGGTATGGAGGTTTAGGTTCTGACTAGTGAAATTAGCGGTTATAGGACGTTCCATGGAATTGTGCAGTTGGGTTGACACTTGAGATAGAAAGAAAAAAAGGCAATCAATATATAACATATCAATAATGATTTCAATCCACAAAACACCAGGTTAAATCAATCCATGGGAATGAGGCTTAAATTTCATCTTAATTGACCGGAGGTTGGAGGGTTGCAAGAGCTAATATGCAATCCTTAAACATATAAATACATACGCACATACACACACATACTATATTGTAGGGAGTTGAATTTATGTGATTTTTTTTTTTTTTTGGGGGGGGGGGGGGTTGGAGCAGAAAACAGAGTTAAGGCTTGTGATCCTTGGAGAAGTGAATTATAAATTATTGCTCTTATTGTATGATGAAGACGATGATGCTAATGCTATTTCTTATGAACATAAGCTTTACCCAATGTCACACCACCTTTTTACAACCCTGGGAAAGGCCTAGGGATGGGAGATCTGAATTAAGATCTTCTGTCCAACCACCTGCAGTCTTTGCCACCACATTTGATGCTGTTCTTTAAAGAAGTGATGGTCCTTTGGAGAGATGGCATGCTTTTCCTTTAGGGATGCAGGAACATGGATGAACCAATTTCTGAACAGATGTAAACCATAGGGAGCGAGGTTCTCTGATCTTTTTTTTTTTTGCATTATATAAAATTCAGATCATGACACAGTATAATATGCCTCTGAGTGTGTCGAAACAGTAATTAGTTCTCTTCAAGTTTGTGTCCTTTTTTCTAGCAGTTCTTAATGCTTTCAGTTAACCCTTTTTTTAAAGTTATTTTTTATATACGGCCTCAATTTTTCTAATTCTTCGTTCTTTTACTGTCAATACTGATCATGCTGTGTTGGTACCAATATAAATTCTCAGATGATGAAGTCCTATATCTGGCTTCAAACTGCTGATGGTTCAATCCAACAAGTAGAGCAAGAGGTAGCCATGTTTTGTCCCATGATATGTCATGAAATAATACAAAAAGGCATGGGATCATCCAAGAGCTATGCAATATCTCTTCCACAACGAGTTAATCCTGCTATGTTGAGCTTAATTCTGGATTACTGCAGGTTTCATCAAGTACCAGGTCGCTCTAACAAGGTTCTACATGAATCTGAATTTCGTTTTCCTTTTGTTGGGATGATGTTCTTTCCTTGCTCTTGAATGATATCTAGACATATTATAAACCTGAGAAGTTGATGAGTTGTGGCTCAAATGGTACCTCTCCTCCAATAAGAATGGGGTGGAAGGTGAGGTCGTGGGATCAAGGCTCACCAGGTGCATGTGTAACTTATAATAAAAAAACAAAACTGAGAAATTTGGACCAATTATTTGGATGTTTCATTCTTTTTTCTTTTTCTTTTTAAATAAAAATAAATAAGATGACATGTTTTGGAATGGCTAACCCTGAATGGAAAACCTGAGTTTGACTTGAGGCTGTTTTTTGGCATAGGAACGCAAGTCTTTTGATGAAAGGTTCATTAGGATGGACACAAAGAGGCTCTGTGAGTTAACATCTGCTGCTGACAGTCTCCAGTTGAAGCCTTTGGTTGATCTTACTAGTCGGGCACTTGCACGAATAATAGAAGGGAAAACCCCTGAGGAGATCCGTGAGATATTTCATTTGCCTGACGATCTTACAGAGGTGCTGGTGCTTGTGAGAACTGTGTATGCTTAGTGTGCCCTTTTCATCCCGTCTGTTGTTTCTAATGCAAATCCATTTATCCAGGAAGAGAAACTGGAGCCTTTAAAAAACTCTATGGATGATCCACGCATTCGACTTTTGAATAGACTATACGCAAGAAAGAGGAAAGAACTAAAAGAAAGAGACAAATTAAAGGTGATTGTGGCATTATTACTTGTTTATTACCATCCCCTCTATAGTATCTTTCAGCGTGCAGTTTTACTCCTTAATTGTGCAACTGTAGTTTTGCATGAATTTGCCCATTAAATGTATTCGGCTGTTGTGTTCACGTGCCATTAAAGACATAAAACTGTATACTGCGGTTGATGACAATTGGACCCGCCATATGTTTCAGAGTGTTGAGGCTGAAGAAGAGCGTGTGGATGACCGTTCAGTTGATGATCTCCTGTCATTTATAAATGGAGGAAATGGAGGTATACACGAATGTTTGTCTACTGTACGTTGCATGCTTAGTTCATGGGTTCATTTTGGCATTTCAGCACAATTATTTGGGATTATATCGACGGCCTAAACTGGAATTCTCAAGCTTGTATGCATATTAAATGACATCACTTTTGGCCGTTTTAATCGTGAGGGTTAATATAAACAAAATTGCCTCGTAGACTGCAATGTATAATCGTTCTTTTGGAGTAAAAGGAGAAAATTCAGAACATACTTATAGGCGTAAATGAGGATCTGGGGAATGTTAGTTTATGTTCTCTGAAAACTAGACTTTTTGATATGTAAATAGAGAAGGGTTTTCTGCTTGAGAATTGCAATAGAAAGCAAAAAGTGAGAGAAACTTAGGTTGGAAATTTATTGTTGGATCCTAACTGGATTTTCTGAAAATGTCCTTTATCTTCGAACATCTGTAATATTGATATAGCTTGGGCTAGGCCCCTCTAAAATAAGATAATAAGATAAAATGTTGACATTTATATAGAGAAAAAAGAGGAGAGGGGGGGAAAAAAATAGAGGAAAGAAGGGACATATAAGAGGATGCAGGAGGTTAGGATTAGAAAATATTAGAGAATCATTCAAATTTTATTCATTGTCCACTGAAGTTACTGCGAAGAATCCATTTCATAGGCTTTACAAAACTTGGGTTGGAAATTTACTTTTGGATCCTAACTGGATTTTCTAAAAATGTCCTTTTATCTAGGAACATTGGTGATAATGATATAACTTGTGCTAGACCCCTCTAAAATAAGATAATGAGTTAAAATGATGATATTTGTATATAGAAAAAGAGGCGAGAGAAGATAGATAGTTAGAGGGAAGAAAGGAAATGTAAGAAAATGCAAGAGGTTGGGACTAGGGAGAGAATTTGAGTGTTATTCAACTTTTATTCATTGTACACGACTTACTTTATGACAAAGAAGCCTTTTCAAAGGTTCTACAAAACTGATAAACAAGAAAAGAATATTTTAGATTCAGATCTTCCTAGCATGGTAAAATGTCCTTGAGCAAATTCCCTAGCTGAAGCATTTAAGAATTGTAACGACTCAGGAAAACCGTTGACCACATCTACACTATCATTCCAAAAAGACTAGTCAATTTGGAACTTCTTAGAATCACTTATAAAGCTCAGTTTCACCTAGTAAGGAACCAATATGTGACTTAGCACTATGAGTACCTTTATAATTTACCCACTCCATGTGGGCTATTCATTTTCTCAATGTGAGACTAGGGTGTTACCATCTCCCCCCTTAAATCCATGAGGTATTCGTTAGGACTACATCATGCAATGTTCTAGTACCACATGGTGTTACTAGTTTACTCTATACCATTTGTAACGATCCAGAAATAGTGTTAGCCACATCTGTAATATTACTCCAAAAGGAATAGTCAATTTGGAGCTTTCCTAAAATCACTTAAAAAGTTCAGTCTCATCTAATAAAGAAATAATGTGAGACTTTGCACCCATGAGTGTCCTCCCACTTTATGTGGGCTACTCAACTTTCCAACTAGTCATTTTGGAGTAATAACGCAGATGTGCATAGCGCTTTTCTTGATTCATTACAAATAGTATTAGAGCAATTTAGTAGTGTTATGTGGTATTGAAACACTGCATGACATGGCCCTTACGAGGACCTCAATGATTTAAGGGGGAGAGATTGTAACACCTCAGTTCCACATTGGGAAGTTGAGTAGCCCACATATAGTGGGTGGATTAAAAGGTACTTATAGGTGCTAAGTTTCACAATGATTCTTTACTATGTAAGATTGAGCTTTATAAATGATTCTATGGAATCTCCAAACTGACTAGTTTTTTTGGAATGATAGTGTAGACGTGGTTAGCATTTTCCCTGCGTCGTTTCAAAATAAGAATTGCGCCAATATTCAGTACAAAACAAGATTGACATGATGCACATGTGAGTGCTGCATCAAGTGTACTCTAGATCTTTAATCTTATGAGAGTCCACCTTATCACATTAAATAAGTTTCTTTGTTTAGGACATACAAAATGACCAAATTAACATGTTTTCTATGTTCCCTATCTTCTAGAAGCACGGTTTTGGGCATGGTTTCCAATTATTGAACTTTGGGTTAAGAATGTATGACTGGAAGTCCTAACGAGACAGAATCTGATGTAAGCAATCTAGTGGGGTCATCTTGAAATGCTTAGATGCCCCAACATCTGGTTGTGGATCCACATGTATATAGAGATTTAAGGCCTTGGTGGGATCTATTACTTCACTGACTTGTGTGTTACTTTTAATGCCTGAGATATCAAATTTTGATTTCTATATTTGTTTTTTTTTTCTTTTATTTGTAAATTTTATTTTTGATTCTTGCGATATTTAATGAAATTCGCTCTCATGTTGACTATTATTAATACAGCATTAGTGATTTGATTGTGTCATTTTTTTTTCTCCTTTGGCTGATATTATGACATTTAAGAATTTAGGATTTCCTATACATTAACTTATACTATAAGTACATATATCTAATCATTGCTTACATTTTTTCCTGGATTTCATGCTTCCACCTTTAACTGCATGTTGGAGCTTTAGAGATTCTTTTGAAAAAAAGAGAGAGGCTGTGAAGTTTAGCTTCTTTGTCTTTCCTCTCCCCCCTCCCCTTAATTCCTTTTGAAGGCCTCATTAGAGGTTAAGAAATTCTGTTTCACAGATTCTAAGGGGATTAAAACTTCCAAGGGTAAAAAGAAGAATCGAAGAAGAAAAGATCCACAGAAAAATGCTTCTGCAGATGAATCCATTGAAAGTTATGGGAAGGTCTGAATCATCATGTGGCTGTATCTTCTTCCCCCAACCCCTCTGTGAATGATCATTGAAACTTGAAATACATATTACTCAATATTGTTGAGTGACTGAATTTTTTTCTAATGTTATAGGATTCAAATGGTCTTAATTTTTTATGCCATAGAACTGAAGTTGACAAGTTGCGGCCCCATCCCGGTGAGACATCAAAATTACCAGATGTGGAAGATGACGCTTTTGCACATAAGGTTGAGTTCGATGATGGTGATATTGATATTGATGATGAGATTGACCCTGCACTAAAGGAAGAAATTGATAGGTGAGCCAGACAAGTTTCTGGTTATTGAATATACTTACAAGTTATGTACGGGAAATATATTAGCATTCCTTTTTGAGCCTCAGGCACTCCTCGTTGTGGGTGCTCAAAATTTTGTTAGCACGAAAAGAAAAAAGAGTTCATGTAGCTGACAAGGGTGTTATAGGGTTACCCACGTGTATTCTTGCTTTTTTCTTTAACTTATGTTCATATTGGATAAAATCTCACGTTAGGTAAAGTTTAGAAAATGACAAATTTTCTTTGATGAGTGGTTAGTTGACCTTTCTGGGTAATCTTTAACAAAATTCTGACTTTATTCCCTAAATCCATTACACCCTTACTCAACACTAACGTAAACTTGAAGATGTTGAAGGGTGGTGGAACATCAGATGAAACTGTGTATTAAAGTTACTAGGATTTTGGTGGACAAAATGTAGTGGGTTTTTTTTTTTTCAAAAAAAATAAATAAATTATGGGGGACATGGCGGTGAGAGGTGGACATGGGTGGGTTCAACATGATAATCTCATTTTGGTCTTCACCATGCCCATACCATTTTTGTGGAATGAGAGGCATGGTTCAGGATCCTTGCCCCTTCACAGGAGTCCTTCATTCCCCTTTGCCCCTTCAATTGTTGTCACTTTAGTCGTTTTCATTCATTTTGGAAAGGAAGTTGTTCAAATCAAATGTTAACCAAGTTAGAAAAACTATTGCACTTTTCATTGTGTTTTGGTATTGTACATTATTTGTTCTTATGATTGTACACAAAATTTTGGAATCAGGGAGGTGGAAGATTTTGCTCGGAGATTGAATTCAGACTGGCCTGAAAGGATGCAAGAGATTCTCTCTTTGGGTCAAGAAAGAAGGCCAGTACATTTTTTCCATTAATGGAAATGGAACCTTAAGGAGATATGCTGGTACGGTTACTTTTCCCTCACTTTTTAAACTTTCTCCATGTAGTATTGCTCAAGATATGCTCTTTACATGAACTAATTTAAGTCCTTTGTGCTAAAATAGTTGACTGTTTTCTTTTGGTAGTTTAGGAAGTTGCAGAAATTCATCCTTTCTGGTGTTGTATTCCCCCCTTTTTAAGTAATCCTTTCTGGTGTTACGTTCCCCACTTTTTAGTAATTCTTTTGCCATTTTAATGTATTTAATATTTCCTCTTGGCTGTGTTATATGTAATTAGATGTGGCGAGAGTTGTGAACTCCAGAATTCTTTTTAACTCTTTGTATGTTGGGGAATCTCCTATCATTAGCTGTGCATGACTGGGAATTTTGTCCTCACCATTTAGAAAGTGACAGGGCTTGATGTGTTAGTAGTACTGGCTGTTATTTGTCAGCTTGCCCATGATTTGGAGTTTCAATTTTGACAGTTAAAGGCCAAATATGTAGACTTGACTTCTCTATTTATTTCCTAAAGCGCCATATGAAACGTGACAGTTTCGTATTAGTTGAATGTGCCCTAGGCTTCATTATACAAATCTTGGACTTGAAATATTTCCAACTGGGAAAAACATTTCATAATACAAATTTTGAAGTTGAATTTTTTACAGTGAAACATTTCTTCCACAAGTGCTTGCAATGATTTAGTAGTATTTTCTAAATTTTTTTGAATGATTTAGTAGTATTTTCTATGCGACTCCAAATCCCACCCCAACCCATGCGTGGGGTAAAGAGCCAAAATTTTGATCATTCTCAAATTTCCTTTACAGATTTGCAGGAAAATGATTTGTAATCTCATATTGGTTTTAGGTTCTTGCTTGAGGATCGTGCTGCCCATTCTCATTTGAGCCATCACCATCATATTCTACAGTACTAACAATAGTTTGTGTCCATAGATAGGACCAGGCCCGGAGCGGAAATGATCCTCTTACAAACGGATGTGGTCACAGATTGGGCAATGGCTGGAACAATTTTGACCAGAGGCTTACAGGCAATTAGAAGAGTTCCTGTAGTCACTAATGTGGATTGACATGAGAATTTTCTTTTATTCGTTTTTGTTTTTTTTTGGGTTGTGCTTAGCCAGGATGCAATTTTGATTCTGGGTTGCACCTGTATTCTATGGGAGAAGAAATAAACAAAAAAAAAAAAAAAAAAAAAAAGGAGAGAAGAGTTTAGTGGTAGTTTCTTGCCATTAGATTTGTGTCGTTTCACGAACTAATAATTTTTTTTTTATTTTCTATATATGATAACTGAAATGAAATGAATTTTCTTTTCATTCAATTTGTTATGGCAGTTTTGGCTCTTTTTTTCTTTCTTTTTTGGGTGAGAAAAGAAAGGTAATCTTAGTTCTAAGCCAAGAATGCCTTTAACTGCCTAAGGGAGTTACAGTTACGATTAGAGGCAACAACTACAAATTATAACCGCATTTTTACCCTTAAAAAATTGTGGGCTAATTCGTGTTACAGTTGACATTCTTTTTTTCTTTTCTTTTTTTAAAAAAATTAGGGTCAATTTATGGGCTACTACTGCATACTGCTACGTATAAGGTAAACTATTTGTAGAATAATTGTGTAGTATATAGAATTTCTGTTTTGATAATAGGCTCAATTTGCATACGGAATGGGCTAGTTGTTTAAGACTCAGATAACCTTTGTTTCAAAGAATAAAAAGGACGAAAATTTTCTATAAATCGATTTGCAAGAAATTTCATACGATCCACATATAAGATTGACATGTGTCTCTTAGTATGTGAGAAGCGCATGTTGTTTTAATAGCTTGTGTTTCTCACATGCTTTTTAATTACATTAATAAAAAAAATACGTACTTCTCACATGTTTAAAGGACACGTCACTTTTATATGTGAGTTGTATGAAATTTCCAACAAACCGATTTGTAAAAAATTTATATCCTAAAAAGAAGACTTAGATAACCTTTAACTTCACTGCTTTTGGGATAGCAAGGAGAGCTGCCTTTGTGTTGGTGCCTACTCACAGGCAAATGGCCGCACCTCTCGAGAAGGATCCCCAAATCCCAAAGGCAAAGGGCAATTAAAAACTCCAAGCCTTCAGATGTTCTTTGTGAACCCTCTTAACTTGATTAATGGATCGGGTCCGGCGGGGAAGAGGCCTTTGTTAGACTTATTGACATGCATTTAATGCTTACACTGCTTGGCTGGGCTCTTTGCTTGATCAATCAGCCTGAACTGGATCTAATAATCTTTTTTCCGTGTGTTCTGTCTTTTAATTGGATTGATTCAATTCTTCAGAAAAAAAAAAACCAATCAACCTCAAATCCTCCCCTATCCCAACTGAAAGCAATTTTTCTATTCATTTTACAACAATCGAGTATGCATACAAAGTTAAATGCTGAAATCTAATTGGAATTACTGATTTAAGATGGCTTCTGGTAAGAGCTGATCTTTAAAGATTTAATAGTAATACTAAAAATGTTACATTCTATCCTACAACTTACAGAGGTAGGGTTCCCGAGTTCCTTTGTTGACTAATATAGCTAAAACTGTCGGACAGTTGTAGTGTAAGTGTGATTCCTGGGGTTCCTATTATTGCGAAGGTTGGAGTTGGATGTGTGAGCAAGGCCTCACTGGTTCTCCTCTTGTCCACAGAATTTTAAGATCACCTCTCCTCTTTCCCAATGTCAAAAGAGTTCCTGGGGTGCATCCATGAAACCAAAGAATTAGAGTAAAAGAAACGGCTAATACATATCATATTTTACACGTGATTGCGCTTTCCCTGAGTTATTGCAACTTACCAAGTGTGAATGGAACAATGTAAAGCAAAGCCGGTTGCCCGTGCCCATCCATCAAGTTCAAAGCCACGTATGTGACAAGGAGACCTGTATGGTAAAATTGCATTAAAGCCAGTGATGTGATCAACAAAATCAATGAAGAAAACTAATGTTCAATATTACTTTTTTTGATAAGTAAATGTTCAATGTTACTTGAGGGCTTCTTGACATTAAAATACTCTTCTACAATTAGTATATAGATACATCATATATCTAAAAGTGGCATACAGCTACTTTGAGGTTTGCAACAATTAGATATGGTTTTTAGGCTCTTAGCCCAAAAGGAACTTCCCCTTCACTGCCTTTTTCTTCCTCTCACAGTTCTAAATCTTTTGCAGGGTAATTTCTTACCTTTAATATGTAACAAGAATATTCTCCTTACACGTCATAGTAAGTTACTCCAATTCCCTTCACATAAATAAGTATTAACTGGCAAACAAGTAGTTTCAAATCAATTTAATTTGTGCCATCTCCTCCACTACTCTTGTCACCAATAAAATTGACACGAAAAAAGCAATTTGAGATGAAAGGAAGCAATATCGTGGTATGGAAGGGCAGTAACATTCACTCCTGTTCAGTGATTATCATATTAGAAACTCGCAAATGCCCATCAACTGCCGTCATTTGATTCTGAGATCTACCCAAGATTCACATTTTATTTTTTATTTTTTTAATTCTGACATGCATCTAAGCTGTGCAGAAGTGGAGGCCGAGCATTTTGCCATGGAACTCGTTATTATCTTATAAATTACTAGAACTATATTTCCTTTCAGTCCAGTAAATTCTAGGATACTTGTTGAAATAGCATATACATGCAGCAAATTGTATTGATCTCATTGAACTTTTCATTTTCATGGATTTTCCACAAAAACACATGCACACCCACACACACAAAGTTTAATCAGTTGCCTAAACTTTTGAGAACTCCCCCATTAAGATATTTTTTCAATGTCCAAGTGGAAAATGGTTCCAGATTTAGCAACTCATACCTAAACCATAAGCAGTCATTGCCCAGACGAAGTAGCCTGCTCGAAGATTCTTCTTTGTCAACCAATCATACCTGTTAAATTTACCCAAACAATTAGTAGATTTCTAAATGTGTCAGATAGTGCAACCTGTTTTCTCCCTAGTCCCTCCGATTAAAACATAAAAAAGAATTAAGTATTCATACATACAAGACCACTAAAATATATAGTTGAAGAAAAATTTGAAAGGTTCCACGAGTAGCCTTATATATGATCATAGATCATTAACACGTCACTTTAGAAGTCAATGTGTTCACATCGTTGTCATTTTGATCCTAAAATACACTTAAAAGATTACGAAAATTTTGGAATCAATAGAAATGCAGAAACTAAATTTCAGATATAATGGTGCTCAAAATCCAATTCAAAGGGATTTAAAGGAACTGTAATGTTTGTAGCTTCAGCCAATGAGCTCTGGCTCAAACGACACTTCCTCTCCCCATAAAAAAATGGAATGGAGAGTGAGGTTGTGGGTTCAAGACCCATTCGATGTGTATAACTCACAAATAATAATAAAAAAGTTATATATGGCTTCATAGCTTGAACCTTAATGAAAATGCTACTAGCAGTCCCGGTAAGATAATGTCACCAAATCCAATGATACTGTAGCCACCCCACGGATCAAACATCCGTGGGATTTTTAGTAGCATTGGGATACCATCCTCTCTACTCTTATCACCACGAGCTACCTGTACAGAAAAGGAAGTATGAAAAATTGAAGTTACTCTTTCATTTGATGGTACAGGTCTCATCAACTTTTAGTATAGTGGTAGTGAGAAGGAAAAATACTATTTGATTTACTCACCACTATCATCACACTCTCATGGAACCACCATTTAGAAACAAATACCCAAAAGATGTCGTACAGGAAGGCACAACTGAGAAGGACTGTTCCAACCTGATGCATATAGAACAAGGAGAGATCATTTAAGTATCATCTCCAAATGTCCCATTGAAACTGAATTGCTTGTTTACTTGCCAACTAATAATAGTCATAGTAACCTGAGGTAATTTAGACACTTCAACAAAATAACCAAGTTTACATTGCTGAATCTGCTGACATATAACCACAACCCAAAATTTAAAATATGGTCTCAACATATTGAGATGATCATCATGTTAATACTTCTTCAAAGGAAAAAGGGGGAAAAATCACACAACTAACAGCATCACATCATTTCATTGAACTAACAATTTTTTCCTCATTGTATGTATTAGCTGCATGATTTATGTTTCATTAATTTTTATTTTATAAATAATTGCAAATTCATTAAAGAACACAAAGGCGCAACCCAAGTACACATAAAGTATACAAGAGAGAAGCCTAACAAGTAGCAGAGAAGACATCTAAGAAAGCATAAAAGTTCAAAAAACTACAATCGGAGGCAGCAACCCAAAAAAAGGGAGTCGTAAAGAATAAATTCTTTAATTCCACTAAGGTCCTCTCATGGTCCTCCAAGCTACGATCGTTTCTTTCCCTCCATAAACACCACATTAGGCAAGGCGGAATCTTCCAAACTGCATCAAGCTGAAACCTACCCCTTGGCACTCTCCAGCAGGCAAAGAGATCTACCACCCTTCTAGGCATAACCCAAATCAGCCCTACACTGCTGAAGATAGTATCACAAAGAGCACTTGCGATCTCACAATAAAGTAGAAGATAGTCTATTGACTCCCCATTCTTCTACCCATGCAACACCACCCAACCCATTAAATTCTTTGAGTGCATGAATTCCCATTTTGGCCTGTGTTATCCTCTCAACAAACAGAATAATCCCATAAAAATCATACAATTAAAATCAGATGAGCTTGACAGGCAGAGTACTCAAAGACCCTAAAATAAAAGCATGATGTGTTACCATGAAAGACTACTAGGGTATCAATGAAGAGCAAGTTGAGGTTCACAGCTTTAAGCCTGAGTAAGGCGTTAACAAAGAGTACAAGGATATTACTGCATATGTCAAACAAGCAAAAGAGTTTATGATATTCTTGCATATGTCAACAAAAATTATATGATAATGATCATGCAATAGCAAAACCTACATATTTCTGTAACCAGTTAGCCAGAAGAGTTTAAATCATCACCTTGAGATTCGGGACACGAACTATTTGAAGAACGGTGATTATTAGCACAATACCCTGATTTGACGTGGAAAAAAAAGGAAGTTACTATGTCACCAGTTGGCCCTCCCTATTCGTTCACAAACTATAATGAAGCTAAACGATGAATGGGAGAATTGCAACAATATAAAAAGGGAAATTAATAGAAACTTCTTACAAGGATATCTTGACCAATCCAAGCAAATGAGATCTTGCGGTAGACAGCCCAAACAACAGCAAATGCCATGCAGAAGGGAGAAATGGCCAGTGTCAGACATGACACAGCTCCAAAGAAGGGCACTTTAACAAATGACTGTCCATAATGTTCAAACCATCTGAAACTATAATTGTTTAGTTGTCAGTTCCTGTTATGGAAGATCTACTGACAAAATATTATAAAAAGAACATAAAACACCAGCCCACTTTCCAACAAGATCTTTTCCTTTTATCCTTTAAAAGATAATGACACTTGGATTTAATTCTCATACTAGTATCATTAACCTTTGACTGTGCTTCTAAACATATATATACACATATGCATGATATTCATCTATAGCTATGTCAATAGGAAAGAAGGCAATCAAAACAATTTGCCCAACCTTCTATACTTCCATTGCTTAAACCCTAAAATAGGATTTTTGCCGTCCTAAAACAGAAAAGGAGGAAGAAGATATTTACCATGATAACAAAGCTACCAAGCAGGTCTGCAGGCCCTGAAAGAACAAAGAGACTACAAGGTTCAGCACATATTGCCAAAGAATGTCCAGAATGATATGCTCATTGAATTCAAGAAACTCACTCAGCAATCCTAAGGCTTTACATATATTTTTCTATGCTATCATTTCTATACAGCTAATCTTCTTTAAAAATTCATGAAGCTAAAGACTTCGGAATCACCTCATGATGAATAAGAAAAAAAAACCTTTAAGACCTAATCTCGGAGGCTTGTAGCGTTAAGTGAGAGATTTACATGAAATAAATTAATCCCTACAGGCTCACTTATGCCTCAAGAACTTAAATCACACAAACCAAACTAGAGGTTTCACCAAGAAATAAAATATTCAGACAAAATTGACCGTATCCATTGATGCAAGGAGGGATGCAGACCCAAAATGTAGGAAAAAGAGATTGAAAGGTTAAGCAAAAATACCAAGCTTTTGCAGGTAATGATGGAATAAACACAAGAAGTAACAAATAAAATCTGCTCAAGTAAAGAATTGCTCATAATTTGGTTTCTAGAAAATAAATGCTCAGAATTTGGCTATAGTGAACCAAGCACAAATAAGAGAGAAGACATTCGAACCTCCATCCCACCAATGCAAAATAGAACCACCAGAAGCTCAATAAACCATGTCGACATAAGTTTGTATAGCATAACCAGGAAACATGAAGCAATCACAACGAAGAGAACTGCTGCTGTTATATTGACATCGACAAAGCCACTAGAACCAATACCTTCCAAACTTAGGATTTCATCTGAACCATCCTGCAATCACAGCACAAATTTGCATATCAATTCAAAGAATAAGTCACTAATTCAGTAAGGACTGAAGCCCAACAAAAGAAAAGCCTCCAAAAATACCAAATAAAGAAGATCTGGAAAACCAGAAGATAACCTTTAATAGCTTGTCCTGCTCAATAGCTGCTTCCCTAGCACTCCATGCAGACCAATACGAGGCACATAAGATGGTACCAACAGCCATAAGCCATAAAAACACCTCTGCAATGTCGACCAGTGGACGCAGTGGAGAGTATAGCTGCACAGACACTGAAAAAAGACAACCGTGCATGCAAAAGTGCATACCAAAGAAATCAAAATGCTAGATCAAGTGCTACCAAGCAAGGAAAATATTCAAAGGATAAAACTTCCAAGGCACGGGAAGGTATAACCAGTTGTCAAATTAAGTTTGATGAATACATGAAAAATAAAGGCATACCTGTGGAGTTCCGCAAATATTTTTCCAATTTTGCACCAGCATTTTGTGGAAGCATAACCACTGGTATATGTATTTGTAGATCGGTTTCACTGTCTTCACAAACCATCTTGAAAAGTTCTGCAGAATAAAAAGCATATTTCTTACAAAAGAGTGGTTCAATATGGTCATTATGAAAATTGTTAATTACAATTAGGAGCAGGCATTACAGTGATGATTCCCTTTTCAGTAATTGCTACTGAACATTGCTTCCTCTTACAACTGATCATCTTTTTCAGCAATGATTAGTGACATTATTTATTCCTATCACTAATCTGATATAATATGCATTTGATTTGATCACAAAAGATGTTTTTTTAATCATCCAATAGAAATACTGGAGTTAAACCCAATACCAATTAACACTAATCATTCTGCATTTTCTATATATATAATTCCCATGATATAAAGGACAGGACAACCCTAACATGAAACAAGATAGAGTATCTAGATCATATAAACAAGGAATCTTTTAAAGACAAATATCTTACAGATGAGCACTTTCTTATTCGGGCACTGAACTGCTTTTGGGAGAAAACATTATCACTGTGCAGCTGAATGTTTCACACTCATTGCTATTAGATTTGGAATCCTTTTATATCTTACTATAGAAGCATATAACACACCAGTCTATTGACTTGTGAATCATCTTGGCTGCATTTCGTTACATCTTCAAAGACACCATAACTTATTATTCTTTGATTCGTATGAAGAAGCTTTCTTTGTGATTACCTCACATATGTTGCTCAGATCGACACCATTAAGCTATGATAAAGAGAAGAAATCAGGTGCAAGTAGAAGTGAAGTGTACTGTTGGCTTATGCAAAATCACAATCCTTCCATATGACAACCTTTTTTTTTTTTCTTGAAGATCATGTTGACAAGGAGGTTGACTATAGTTTCAGCTATAATGACAAAAATAATAAGAAGGTTCACTGGACAAAGTTTGGACCCCAAAATCTATTAATGGACTCCAATATGCAACTGCATAAATACTTGCACATTTCTTATTCCGAATGCCTTCCTCCTCCTGTGAATATATGGTTCGAAAATTGGATTCATGTAACAAGAGAAAGGTTTCTCATTCCTTAGCCTGTGGCCATAGAATAGGGATAAAGCGGAACAAAATTGACTGGGTGGTAGAGTCGTGGAAACACCTCTTTCTTCCATATTTTGGACAATATGAACTATTAGTTTTCCTTAAAAAGAAGGCCTTTAAGTTTTAAGGAATCTAACAGCTGGCTAAGTAATATTCGAGATGAGGCGTCTTTGATTAAGCTAGAAAAGTGAGATGGACCACAAGTTCAAAAACTGTAAGAAAAAAAACAGAAGATTTATATGCATATACCAGTACGGTTGTTTATTATGAGGATGGCTGAAGCACCAGCAGATTCAGCAAAATTTGCCTTATTTGTGAAACTGCAGTTTCCTCGGTGCACCAATATGACCTCCCCTTTAAGCTACAAGAAGGCAAGGCACTCCATATTATGAATCCATAAATAAAAGTATCATCCTACAGCTATCAATCATGGTTCACATGTGAATCAACTTGTCTATGTTAGAATCAAATTGAGGAACATCATGTAGATGGTTCAGAGTAAGAATACATTATTTTTGGGTATGCTACAACAATCAGGAGGATCGGCTAGAGCAACTATAGTATGATTGGCACGCCTTTCCTTTGATTCCAAGGTAAGGCCAAATCGAGCACCAACGCCAACGTACTCTGTGTCTTCTACACTGTTTATCCAAGTTGGGACTTTTACCTATGAAACAAAATTGGATCAAGCTTGTTATCTCACAGTCTATCATTAATCATTTATGTTTGACAAAAAGAGAGAGTAAAGATTGAAGCACTATGTGCATGACAAGCTTAGTCTCAGTTTCATTGCCAAGAAACAGAGTAATGAAATGAAATTTTGAATGGTAATGTTTGGTTCATAAAAACAGGAAACTCCGTAGAAGTCAATCAAAAGCTGTGCATCAGTACAAGAGTTAGTTAAGTGAATTTTTTGCTTCCCCTTTTTAGTAACTAGATTTCTTTTGCTTCCGCCAGAACAAAAGAACAGAAAATAAGGTTATACTTTTTCTTTGAGTTTCTAGCAAATCAAAACTTTAAAGAGAGAGCTTGAAGTTTAAAATTCAGCGTGTTTTGAAAGAAGCATTTCACAATATAAAATTAACATGAGTAACTAATCAAAAATAAAATTAACATGAATAAGCTGTATGGGAGAGGGGTCAAATACTCGAACCCCACCGAGCAAACAATCTAAACTTTAAACAAAAGTAAGGCTCCTAGTTTTTGTAGAGGAATAATTTTTTTTTTTTTTATAAGTATTCACCATTGAAACCTCGGAAAGTCTTCTAATACAATGTTTTTTCTTCTTCTTCTTCTTTTCTTTGTTTTTTTAACTCAAGAAAACTTTCCAATTCTTGAGACATCTAAACCATTACTTTTGCCCCTTTTTCATGAACCAATTTGGGTGCAAGAGAAAAGAAGAAGCAGCAAAAAAGAAAACGCAAACAAATTGCAGGAAGATAAGGTTCTGATCAGCTGCCAAAAATACAACATATATCTATTTATGTAAGTCGCACAAACTTTTAGTATATATGTATAGATGTCCCGTGTGTGTGTCAAAATCTCTTCTTCTTCTTTTTCACTAGTTTGTATTCAGAAAACCAGAAATTCCGCTCAATTTAGCTCAATATGACTATTTTGATCCTTGAGACATCTAAACCATTACTTTTGCCCCTTTTCATGAACCAATTGGGGTACAAGATAAAAGAAGCAGCAGCAAAAAAGAAAACGCAAACAAATTGCAGGAAGATAAGGTTTTGATCGGCTGCCAAAAATGCAACATGTGGCTATTTATGTATGTCGGTTGCACAAGCGTTGGGAAATATGTATAGATGTCCCGCGTGTGTCAAGATCTCTTTCTTTTTTTTTCTCACTATTTTGTATTCAGAAAACCGAAAATTCCGCTCAATTGAGCTCAATATAACTATTTTGCTGGAATTGAATCTGAATTTTGATTTTCCAGCACCCAAAACAACATAAACCACACAACCAAAGGAATTCATCGCTTCATTTCTCTCTTCTTTTCCCCATCTACCCATCCACCAGGCCTCGTCCAACAACTCATATGAACTGAAGCCAGCATTTCATTTCCCAAAATCCAAATTGAAATAAACCAAAGAATAATTTCTCATTTCCTTCCTTTCCTCCGCTTTTTCCCAGTTTTCAACAACTACACAAACAGCCAGAAAGTGAAGTAACAAAAAAAAAACCGAATCAACCAAATATTGAACCAATTTGAATTGTAGTCTTCGTCTTCCAACACATAAATTAAAAAAAAAAAAAAATCTTCTTGGTTCGAATCTCTACTGTTCCGTACTTTCCCTCCGTTTTCTCATCGTCCAAACAGTAAGTCCGAGATAGACAAAAAAACGATAAAACACACGAAATTCAACAAAACAACTAGAACTTAGGGCTTTCTTCGTTTCGTACCAGCACAAAGTTGTTGTCGCAGCCAGGCCGCCGAGGAGTGTCCTCGTCAGGATGAACTATGTCTCCCGCTGATCCCAGAGACGCACTCAACACCAATACAACTCCCACTACACATATAACACTCTGAAAATCCATTCTCGATTTTCTCTTCCACAGTCTTGAAGAAGAAAGTTAGGGTTTCAAGAGAAAGATAGAGAGAGAGAAGCCGAGGAAGAAGAGGAAATGTGATGGATGAGAAATATCGCTCAGAGTGGAAGCTTTCCTTTCTTTTCCTCTCTCTCTCTCTCTTTCTCTTTCTTTATATTATTATTATTATTATTATTTGTTCTTTTCTTTTTCTCTCGCTACTTTGTCGTTTGTAGCTGGACATGAAAAAAACGCCGTGTTGTGACCGTTGAAGGAAGCTAGTTTCCTCTTCTCGTTTTCATGGGGCCTGGGGGTTGGGCAAGTGTAAGACGAGGTGTGGCGCGCGTGTGTTGGACGGCTCCTGGTTGGCGGGAAGTTCCCGCCTAAGCTGGGTCAGCTTCCTCCAAATCCCCGTGCATGCCCGATGGATTTAATTAATTGTTGATCAAAAATAGACTTTGCGTCCATAATCATTAATTAACTGACCTTAATCTTATACTTGTTTTTATTACACCTTTGGTGAACACGTGCCAATTATTAACGATCAACCAAAACTACTACTTCGGGATTGGAACCTATTTATATACATATATAAACATGTTAATGTATTACAAATATGTGATAAAAAAATTTCATATTCTTAAAGATATTGTTATCTTACTAGGTAAACAAATCACTATGCATGTAAATATTGCATATTCCATGAGTATTTTAAGTGAAATTGAGATAAATTATTTTGTAGTCTAAATTTTATTTTATTGACATAAATATATACACCCTCAAATATGTATAATTTAATTTAAATTATAAATTAAAGAGAGAGAGCCTGAAATAAAGAGTGAGAATGTAATAAAAAAAAATCCATACTAACCGCTCTTATATATACATAACGACGTCATTTCATATGCAATTTTAAATGATATCATACATTTAATAAATAAAATGGCTAATGAAGGCCCATAAAAAAATAGGCTCAAAATGCACAAATTAAAAATATTTATATAGTGTAATTATAATTTTAAATAATGGTTAATTGTCTAAAGTGAAATAATTTTGATTAAAAAAATAAAATACCCCTCTTTTCAATCCTAAAAATTACATGTTAAAGAATCGATAATGCATTGATTAAAGTGAGAATTTAATAAAGAGAGAGAGAGAGAGGGTGATGATCGATACGGTCGTTTGATAACGTTGGCCACTTTTCATCGGTGAAGTTGGTAAAAGGAAAAGCGCGTGGGACAATATTTTATTCTTTTTCAGAGGTCACCGGCTACTGCCCAAAAGGGTCTGAAGCTCCGTAAGGACCGTACGACGGAATAAATAGTTTACCTTTACGTTGATATTGGCTAGTGAGCCAAGCCTATATTAAGATTTGCTGAGCTTTATACGCGTCAGAAATCTACGGCTGTGAAGTCAAAGGTCAAAGCTATTCCTCTCGATCCATCTGTTACTATGTTGATATCTTATTATCGGGCAATGCTTCTTTTGAATCGTGTTTGAGCTCAGAGAACTTGACCACAGACCACATACGAGCATGATATTTTCTTTATGCATACGGCACTACGAGGTTCACAGTGGGGCCCTCACATGGTACAACCAAGTGGTAAGGCTATCCACACATACACCGGCCATAATGGTGGAATTACACGTGCGGAGATTCACATGGCTGGACCCTACTTGGAGTTTATCGGATAGGTTCTACTCCAATGGACTTCGTTATGCACCTTTTTTCTTTTTTCTTTTTTCTTTTTTCTTTTTTCTTTTTTCTTTTTTCTTTTTTCTTTTTTTCCTTTAATTGCATTTTCGATTATGTATCTTTAAACATTGTATTTTTGAAATAACAATAACTATTAGTTATAAAGTGAAAATTTTATAACTAATATTGAAATAATTTAATATTAGGGATAATTGCACCGTTGGTCCCTGTGGTATACCATAATTATTTTTCACTCCCTATGGTTTAAAAAGTTCACTGGAGGTCCTCGTGATATGCAATAATTACAAATCGATCCCTGGCGTCAAATTCTGTTAAAATTTTTAACAGATTCCGTCAAATGCCACGTCAGCGCCACGTGTCGCCATCTTATTGGTGACACGTGGCGCTGACATGTCTAATTTTAATAAAATAATATAAATTTATTAAAAAATAAATAAAAAATACTTATTTTTTCTAAATAAAAAAAAAAGAAAAAAAAAAAAAGAAAAAAACAAAAATGGGAAAGAGGGTGGCCAGGCCACCCACAGCCCATGGGGGTGGCCGCGCGCCACCCCCAGAGGCCGCCGGGGGTGACGCGCGGCCACCCCCAGTGGCCGGGGGTGGCGCGCGGCCACCCCTTCAGCTTTTTTTTTTTTTGTTTTTTTTTTTGAATTTTTTTTGAATTTTTTTTATAAAAAAAATAAGTATTTTTATTTATTTTTTAATAAATTTATATTTTTTATTACGATAGACACGTGTCGCCATCTTATTGGCGACACGTGGCGCTGACGTGGCATTTGACGGAATCTGTTAAAAATTTTAACAGAATTTGACGCCAGGGATCGATTTGTAATTATTGCATATCACGAGGACCTCCAGTGAACTTTTTAAACCATAGGGAGTGAAAAATAATTATGGTATATTGGTCAGTTTCAATGTCTTATTATTTATTGTTAAAATCTCTGTACTTTCTATTATATTTTAGGGAAAATTACACAATTACTCTATGTGGTACTAGTCGGATTAAATTACAAATCGTTCCCTCTTGTATGAAAATTAATTGAGAAATCCATGTGGTTTACTTAATTTACAAATCACTCCTTAGAGTTAAATTCCGTTAAAAATTTTGACAAATTCCGTTAGGCGCCACGTCAGCACTAATAAGATAGCGACACGCATTGATCATAATAAAAAATATATATAAATATATTAAAAATATAAATAGATAAAACTTTAAAATTATTTTAAAAATAATAATTGAAAAGGGAAAATTGGTAGCTAGCCATCTCCGGTCAATGGGGGTGGCCACGCACCACCCCAAAGGTGGCTGGGGTTGCCCTGCCACCCAAGCTACCCCCAAAGGCATCTAATGGTGGCATGCAGCCACCCCCATTAGCTAGGGGTGGATGTCGGTTGGGCAGCCACCTCTGATCCCTTTTCATTTTTTTTTTAAAAAAATAATTTTATAAGTTTTATTTATTTATTCTTAATATTTTATATTTTTCTTATTATGATCGACACGTGTTGCCATTTTATTAGCACTAACATGGCGTCTAATAGAATTTGTAAAAAAAATTAACAGAATTTGATTCCAGTGAACAATTTGTAATTTAGACCAACCATAAAGATCAATGGTACAATTTTTCTTATATGTAATCCTAAACTTGATTAGTTTATAATGCGATCATATGTTCATTTTCTATGATCACGTGATAAGTACGTCAAAGGATATTGCAACCAAACCCGTAATTTTATGGTGTCAATAGCTCACATTTAAAGTTTAAATGATTATTTCTGTTAGGGAATATTCGTCCCCTATCAATGTGGGGCCAGATTTGCCTTTATAATGGAATCTCGGACTTCGGACTTCAGTTTGGTCTTTGGATCTTGAGCTTCGGTCATGAGCAGCCTTTAATATTTATTAGGCCAGTCGGCCAGTCAAATCAAGTCAGAGAAGATATAAAACGTCTACGTGGAGCCCTGCGCTTGACAGGGGTAAAAGAGACATATAGCACATAGGGGTATAAAAAGGGGTAATTTTCATAATTCTGGGAGCTCTCTCTCTGTCTCTCATCTTCATAGAAATATTGGACTGACTTGATCGTCGGAGGAGGCTCCGCGGCCACCCCCCGGCGGGTCTTTGTTGTTTTGCAGGTCAGGGCTCGGATGAAGGGACGTCTCTGATGATGCCACGTCACCGGCTCAAAAAATCATCAACAATTGGCGCCGTCTGTGGGAACGACGTGGTCGTTCGTACAAAAACTCAAAATGGTGACTGGTGGTAAGAGACCTCCTTCATTGAGAGAGGGCGAGTGGAGCAGATCTGGGTCCACGCGTGACAAGTCTAAACTCAAAAGCAACATGTTTGTACTCACATGTTTCGATTTTATGAAGATTTAAGCTAATGTGGCCTCCTGTTAGCAACTGAGCCGAAAGCAAAGCTAACTTTCGCCAAGTATGAATATGAGTAGCAGTGGGTCTGCAAATCTGGATTCATCGGCATCGAGCTGATGGTTGACCACGCATGATGGAAGATAAGTCTCCTGTTTTTCATTACGGTTTGGAGGTAGAAATTTGCGTTTGTATTTTTGATAACCCATCTAGAAGGAAACAACCTACTGGGAAAAGGATGAAAGACTCTTTAATTTACATGAATTATGTGAAGTGCAGTTGATGAGTAGTTTTGCATGTGTGGAAGGAAAAATACATGGTATTTAATTTATTTGTCATGGAAGTGACTTTGTCAGGAAATATAGGGTGAAGGGAAGGCCACGTTTTGAACTAAAGAAAAGTCATGATAAGGATGAGTCTTGCTTTGTTGGTCTTTGTGCAACATAATGTTCTCCTGGCAACGTCTTTTAAAAAGCTGAAAGGGGAATGGAGAAAAAATTCCTATATTGCCCTTACCTTTATGGGCTCTCTCCTCGTTGGAACTTGTACGGTAAAAAAAAAAAAAAAAAAAAAAAAAAAAATCTGAATATGCCCGATCTTGGCGTTATTGATGAGCTAGATTCCACAAAGGAGAGGAACAAGTCTTTCAGTTAATTTCTCTTCAACCCTTTAATCGACGTTACCTCAGAGCTTTGACGTAAGAATGACTGGAGAGGGAAGTGCTGTTGGTTTCGGGCGACGGACTAACCAGGGCTCCGGTGTCGTGGGATATGTCTGTGCTATATCGGATCTATCTCGAGAACGTACGAAGCTTGCAAGTAAGTTTCAAGATGGCCTTGGCTAATTTAATCGTGTGGGTAACATGCTAGCCTAATAGCACGTGTCACGAAATAGTACCAAGGGCTGCTAGCGGAAAGGACGAAGTTAAAAAGGTGGGACCTGAACGACTTTGATGAGAACAAAAAACAAGAACCGAAGAATCGAGGCCCACTTCCTCGGCGTTGTCCGGAAAGGTCTTTGACTTTGGAGAAATTAGCTCAATTCGGAGCATTCCATGGTAGTCGTGCCTGAGACGGGCAAGTTCTATCCCCAAGCCTGGGATCTTCGCGGGGAGACGTCATCTCCGGTACTTGGTACTCAAGAAGGTTGGTTGGCCGTCGAAGATTTGCATGGTTCTTGTTAAAGAGCCATAGTGGATAAGCCTTACTTTATGTGTTAAATAATCCGGAATTGGTCATGGGACACATGCAGACCTTTCAAACAACTACGGACGAGGAGATTGGTGGCCACGATGGTGCCGTGAAGTTCATGGGTTCCGATGTCTTCAACAGTTTGAATATGGGCATTTTACTCGACGAAGGGTTGGCTTCAACGAATGAGAAATACAGCGCATTTTACGCAGAAATGGAGTTATAAATGATCCGAGAACAGTTCCGGATTCATTTCCAAGAATCTGTCCGAGATTAGTTCCGGGATCATTTCTGGGGTCACGGCTGGCTCCTGCGATCCTTTCCGTCTTGGACATGTCCGGTGGTCACTAGATATCAGAAACCGCAGTTTTCATCAAACGAAGGCAGTAGAGAGTGGATTGTCAGGAATTGTTAGTCTCTTTCAAGTTGTATGAACGTGGTAGAAGCTACTAAAAGTCGGGGGTCCGAGGAGTAGCGAGAGCTGCCAAGTTAGAGTGCCGACGTTCTGTCCGGAATTATAACCAAACGAGTGCCGCAGAGTTTGCCACTCCAAATCCTGCTATTTTGACGGTGGGGCCATGTCCATTCCCCTGAGAAATATCGGAAGCTCTCCTTCAACTTCCATTCCTGCACGTGACCTCATTCACGCAATAGTGATCCTGCCTCAAAGGTCCGAGGAGCACCACAACATGCTCTGTCGATACTAAGAGTCTAGGCAAGCTTTCTTGATATCGACGGTATCCTGGACAATAGAGGTCGACACAAGAGGCTAGACAGTGTCAAGCCAGAAGTCCTTGGCGTTGGTCGGAGGTCGGACCCTGGACAGATGAGTCATCCTTTTGTCCCCAACGATCGAAATGGGCATCACCTGAGAGCTGGGGGAGGACGACCCAGTCAAGAAACATTGAAGAGATCAAATCTTGTTTCACGGAAAGATTCTCAAGGTGTCCCCTTTGCAAATGAAAATAGCCATGAGGCCACGTTGCATCCCGGGCGCGTTCTGTGGACTAGTAGAGCGGCAGGTGGCCGACCTGTAAAGGTTTGAGTGGATAGAGCTCAAATAAGGGTTCCATGCACGAGAGAAAAGATTAAATTTCAGATTAAACCTGACGTACAAGTGCCTGGAATGCAACTTCCGTCAACGTGATCATCCGCTCGAGGCTGCCGTTCTCGGCGAAGTTGGTCCAGACGGTAAGGACGACGAGCATGATGGTCTTATGGAGGGGAAACTTCGCACGCTCTTCAAAGGCCAGAGGGGCTGAGATAAGTTCCCTTTTCTCTTTTTGTTCCATTTTATCAAATTTTGGATATTAAATATTGATAGCAGGAATTAAGAAGGAAAGGCAGAACAGTAGCCATGCTAGTGGTCCCCGGACAGGTTAGGCCACAAAATGGAAGGAGACCAAAGTTTGCGAGGACGCAAAAGCATACGTGTGCAACGGGTTTCAGAGGATCGGTGGTTCCGGGTACAGAGAGGCTAGGTCCGGGGAGAACGGACCTGTCAGGCATTTTCGGGCCTCGGAAAGGTTGACGAAAAACTCCGGTTGACCTCTCCCAGAAGACTCTTCAGAGCTCAACTGGTTGTTCCTAGGTCCGGGATCCCTTCAGAGGCCGGGGAGGCCAAGATAAGCCCACTTTCCTCTTCTCATTTCATTTTATTAAATATTTAAAATTGAAATGATCTCTCTGACGGTTAACAATGGCCAGTGAATAATTGTGCCCCTATATCCAGTGCTTCAGAGCACAAATACGGAGAATTTTAATAATTTTGTAATTCCAGTAATAAGGGTTAGATATGCTCCTTTACAAATAGCCTAGAATTTACTTGCAAAAAATAAGGAGCTATGGTAGCTCCAAACTTTGAGCAACAGAGGCTACTTCCCTGGAACCGAATGTAAGGAGCAGGTCTTTGAGCTCATGCTATTTTGTCTCCTGCTTGGATTTATTGATCTTTTTCTATAGCATTTTTGCAGGAGCTTTGTTTTTATTGTACAAACAAATAAAGCGAAAAGGAAAGCTCTCGACGTTACATTCCGAGAGCATTGTTTGAGAGCATTGTTTGCTTAATTTCCGATGATATTTCCGGAATATAATAAATAAAAAATATGGCGAGGAGGTGACCTCGTTAAAAAACTATGGAAGAGGAGTAAGAACCTCGGTAAAAAATCAGGAACCCGCCCTTAACAGGGGATTACCGGGGGAATCGAGGAGGTGACCTCATTAAAAAACTATGGAAGAGGAGTAAGAACCTCGGTAAAAAATCAGGAACCCGCCCTTAACAGGGGATTACCGGGGGAATCGAGGAGGTGACCTCGTTAAAAAACTATGGAAGAGGAGTAAGAACCTCGGTAAAAAATCAGGAACCCGCCCTTAACAGGGGATTACCGGGGGAATCGAGGAGGTGACCTCGTTAAAAAACTATGGAAGAGGAGTAAGAACCTCGGTAAAAAATCAGGAACCCGCCCTTAACAGGGGATTACCGGGGGAATCGAGGAGGTGACCTCGTTAAAAAACTATGGAAGAGGAGTAAGAACCTCGGTAAAAAATCAGGAACCCGCCCTTAACAGGGGATTACCGGGGGAATCGAGGAGGTGACCTCGTTAAAAAACAAAGGATTAATTTTTACAGGCTCTTGTTGCCACACAAGCTGTTCGGGTCTATGTTCCCAAGACAAATCACTCCGGTCAGCTTTCCTTAGACCGGAGTGCTTTGGGGGGGTAAGAACTTGGAAGATTGATTTGAAGAATGGATGTCAAATATTTGATATGTAAAATCCCGTTAACATTTCTGATGACATTTTCGATAACTGCCGGATTAGATAAAAGGAAGAGGAGTAATAACCTCGTTAAAAAATCGGGAGAGGAGTAATAACCTCGTTAAAAAATCGGGAGAGGAGTAATAACCTCGTTAAAAAATCGGGAGAGGAGTAGTAACCTCGTTAAAAAATCGGGAGAGGAGTAATAACCTCGTAAAAAGTCCGATCTCGGACAAAGGATCTCCCCTCCTGGTAGAGGACCAGGGAGGTGAGGAGAAAAGTCCAATTTTGGACAAAGAGCCACCCCTCTTGGTAGAGGACAGGGGGGTGATGAGGAAAGTCCGATCTCGGACAAAGGATCTCCCCTCCTGGTAGAGGACCAGGGAGGTGAGGAGAAAAGTCCAATTTTGGACAAAGAGCCACCCCTCTTGGTAGAGGACAGGGGGGTGATGAGAAAAGTCCGATCTCGGACAAAAGAGCCACCCCTCTTGGTAGTGGACAGGGGGGTGATGAGGAAAGTCCGATCTCGGACAAAGGATCTCCCCTCCTGGTAGAGGACCAGGGAGGTGAGGAGAAAAGTCCAATTTTGGACAAAGAGCCACCCCTCTTGGTAGAGGACAGGGGGGTGATGAAGAAAGTCCGATCTCGGACAAAGGATCTCCCCTCCTGGTAGAGGACCAGGGAGGTGAGGAGAAAAGTCCAATTTTGGACAAAGAGCCACCCCTCTTGGTAGAGGACAGGGGGGTGATGAGGAAAGTCCGATCTCGGACAAAGGATCTCCCCTCCTGGTAACCCCTCTTGGTAGAGGACAGGGGGTGATGAGGAAAGTCCGATCTCGGACAAAGGATCTCCCCTCCTGGTAGAGGACAGGGGGGTAATGAGGAAAGTCCGATCTCGGACAAAGGATCTCCCCTCCTGGTAGAGGACCAGGGAGGTGAGGAAAAAAGTCCAATTTTGGACAAAGAGCCACCCCTCTTGGTAGAGGGCAGGGGGGTGATGAGGAAAGTCCGATCTCGGACCATGGACCACCCTCTCGGTAGAGGACAGGGGGGTGATGACAGCAGGAGATGACACTAGTTAATTTGCCGATATTAAAGACAGAATTAATTATGGCAGCTCGTCCGTCATCGGGAGCTATCTATGCTTGGGATTACATCAAGGACGAGAAATTTCCAGTCTAACGACCTAGAAGCCGAATAGGGAGATTGGGGTGTTTACCTCTTCTTTGAAGAGATGGAAAGGGCAACTGCGCCTCTAGCAGTCCCCGAACTTCAGGCATGTCGGTTAACGGGCATCCATCTACCAAAAGAAATTAATGGTCCGACTATTGGGAACGGTGGATATGTTAAAATTCCATCGGAATCATTGTCCGGGGAAGCATAATGCTAATGCTTGGCATGATGTTGTGCGGGCGTAATTTTACGATTTATGAGACATCCATTTCGGTGGTAATCCGAGGAAATTATTAGAGATTAATTTGGAATTCACGTCGTGAGGGCGTAACTTTCGTCGAAGAAGAAGATTTTATTAGATTTACTCAGAGGGCACATGTACATGAAGACGAAGAGAACAGACAACCCCGAAGGAATACTATGCCTAGTGGTCATCTGATTGCAAATAATCCTGACACTGCAAAGAGGAACTGCCTGGAAACCTTGAGGGGATCATCCGCGCAAATTCCAAGCGCGGCTTGAACAGCTGGGCTCCCACGAGTCGTCGGAGCAAAAGTTGGGTGCTGCGCAGTTCCTGCAGGCTGGACAGGAACAGGTTGGTGTGAAGCCAGAAGACACGCACCCCTGTACGCCTAAAGCCGTAGATCGCACCTCCGATAGAACCGCCGTGGAGAACCGATGCTTCATGACAGTGAACTTCTAAACCAAAATCATCCTTAAGGGATTTGTGAATATGTTCGGTCGTGAAAACCGCACCGGGAATGAAGAACATTGTGAGAATTTTTTGAAGAGTTCAAATAGAATGAAAGGGAAAATCCGATCCCAGGGAAAGGAATAAAAAGAAAGGAAGATCTACTTAAATGGGTACTCTCAAGGCCAATGACATTCCAGTGAAGGAAAGTGCGAATATATAGAAAAGTCATAATGATCACTACATGCACGATTTACGGGGTGTTAGGTGCGCCTAACTGATGATGAATTTATGACGGAAATAAATTCTTGATTGCTAGCCATAAATGGCTTGGAGCTGTGTGGAACAGCAGTCAAAGAAACGCTCAAGTTTTCATGGGATCAAAGGAGGGCATTATGCAAGTTGGATGAGGAATGGTCAATGAGCCAGTCAAATAACAGAGATTTCATTAGGTAAATTCTCCGTACCTTATTACCAAAGATAGGAGAATTGGGGGGTAATTGTTAGGGAATATTCGTCCCCTATCAATGTGGGGCCAGATTTGCCTTTATAATGGAATCCCGGACTTCGGACTTCAGTTTGGTCTTTGGATCTTGAGCTTCGGTCATGAGCAGCCTTTAATATTTATTAGGCCAGTCGGCCAGTCAAATCAAGTCAGAGAAGATATAAAACGTCTACGTGGAGCCCTGCGCTTGACAGGGGTAAAAGAGACATATAGCACATAGGGGTATAAAAAGGGGTAATTTTCATAATTCTGGGAGCTCTCTCTCTGTCTCTCATCTTCATAGAAATATTGGACTGACTTGATCGTCGGAGGAGGCTCCGCCGGCCACCCCCCGGCGGGTCTTTGTTGTTTTGCAGGTCAGGGCTCGGATGAAGGGACGTCTCTGATGATGCCACGTCACCGGCTCAAAAAATCATCAACAATTTCAAATGGAGTACTGGGGTTAGAGAAATTATAATTTTTATTGTAATTATTTTACAAACTAACATGGCAATTTATGTAATACTAACATGAACTATCACGTTAGCCGTTAATTAATTAAATTTATTTTGTCAATTTTTGTTAATTTTTTTTATTTATATTATACCACGTGACACTCATGTAAATTTGTAAGAAAATTATAGTAAAAATTATAGCACTTCAAGCATTTTTGTTTCAAATAAATTGTAATTTAGTATGAATAATACAATTTAATTTTTTTAATATTTTTATTCTAATGGAGTAGGGACATTTAGTACAACTGAATTTTTAAATTTTTGAGAAATTGTAAGCACTTTAGATGTGTCCCAAAATCCATTTGTAAAAACACCCGAGCCACTTTGCAAAGCGGTAAAAAGTTATTTATCAAACAGCTGTAATTAGGTTTTTTTTTTAAATAAAAATAAAATTTCGGCCTTTCAACAATTTGAAGGTAATATAAATTAATTTATTGGCAGGAGTATCCAACTATGTTTTTACAATTTTAATGGGTCAACTACGAACTACGGAGTAGGAGAAAAGTTAGAAAACAACAACCGCGTAGAAGTCAAAACATAAGAATTCATAGACAACCATGTAGAACAGTCAAACAATTAAAGAACTCCGAGAACTGTCGGTGCTGACGTAAGTTTTATTAATTAGAGTAATGATTCACTACCACCTAAATATATAATTTTTTATCACTTTGTCTATGTGACAAGGTGGTTCCTCACTTTAATTTATTTTTTTTAAAAAAAAAAAAACTTAAAAAGTAGTGGGGGACCACCTTACCACATAGGTAAGGTAGTGAAAAATTGTATATTTAAGTAGCATTGAATCATTATTCTATTAATTAACTCCTAGATAGTGGACATTTAATGACTCTCCCATCTATTAAAAGAATGAAAAAAGTCTATTTTTTTATTATTTAATTTAGTAGGTTAAATTGATACGTAATTGTCACATATATTTTTAAAAATACGTAAAATTAAAAATATATAAAAAAATTACGTATATTTTAGACATTATTATGTCAATTTAACTAATGTTCCGTTTGTTTCGGCGCAGCATTTTTAATGTTTGATGGAAGCGAAAATAATAGTCAATGAAGATCATTTTCAGTTTGACCGTAAAAATACTTTTAATTTTTGAAAAACGATTTACGGTTTTCAAATTCTTTATTTTTACACGCACGTTTGTGGGAATCTGTCACCACCGGGCATATGAATTTGTTGGTACCTCGAATCTACCGTGAAGGTCTCGAATTTTAGTATCTGATTGCCGAAATCCGGCGGTACTCGTCGAATTATGCCGCTTGAATTCGGCCAGTACCGGAATACGGCGACGTCCAACGGCCGTTGCTGGATTCCGACGAATTTGGTTGGAATCTTGTGTTGCCGGATTTCCTTTTTTGCCGTTTGACTTTTTTTGTGCAAGCCAAACGCCGAAAAATATTTTTGATTTTTTTTAAAAAAAAAATGATTCCATCGAAAATATTTTACAATAAAAACTATTTTACATCAAAACAAACGGAGCATAAAAATACACACAAAAGCAAATTGAAAGAAAGTCCTCCATCTTAGTCGGGTAAAAAGTTTTGTCCAAAAAAGGAACCAAGGAGCTTAACAATTCAATAAAAATTAGTTACCATTTTACAATATTATCGCAAAAGATGGTAAAAAAATTGAGGGTATTATTGATATCTTCTACTCTGTGAATTTGGTAGAATTCAGATAGAGTTTTTTCTTCTGTTTGGTGTGTAAAATCATAGATGGGTAGCTTTTACCAATAAAAGGAGTGCGACAAGAGAGGTTACCTCTCTCTCTCTCTCTCTCTCTCTCTCTCTCTGATATTTTATTCCTTGAGAGCCCATGTGAGTATGACTTTCACCGGGAGGGGGTGGCCTCACGCCTTCCTCCTCCTGATTGTGATTTTCCCTCTGGCTCCTCGTGAGTTAGAGTGATTTTTTGTTCTCCCTGACTTGTTCTAGTGGGGATAAATTTCTCCCAACTAATAAGGTTATGGAGCTTTTGTTCCTCTCGACTAAATTCGGTGGCAGATGTGATTCTCCTGGCTTTTAAAGCTATGTGGTTTGTTTATTTTGCTTTGTTTTTTTTTTTCTTCTCGTTCTCTGACAAGAAGATTCATCTTGAGACGTTCGGTGGGAAGTTATTGTTATTGTTCATGTCGCCAGTGGAGTGTATAGCATCATTTCCTCTATTTTTTGATGCCATATATTTGCTTCTCCACCGGCTTTTGAGAGATACGCGCTCCTCAGATGAGTCCACGATCGACCTGTGGTCCTGCCATTGTTTGCTTCGGCTGTGTGGGTTACCGGCGACTGGCACGTAGCCGTTACATGTTAGGGAGGTTTCCTTCTTGCGCCGTGCGTGATGGTCACGTTCCGCCGTGCATAGGTGGCGACGGGAGACAGGGAGGCTAATCTGCTGCTGGATAGCTCCGGGGGAGGAGTGTGCCTTACACGCGCCGGTCTTCAGCGACGATAGTGCCCCTATTGTCAGCTTAAGTGATTTTTCTGTTAGATGTGTTTGTGTATTCATTTGTTTCTATATATTGTCTGCCTATGTATGACTTAAATTTTATTGGAATTTTTATTGTAAATGTGGTTTAATTGTAATTCTAGTGAGATTTGTAATTCTGTTTATGTAACTGTTTTTAAGTTATATCTTTATGGCTTAGAGTGTTGGGGGTCTGTCCCTTAATTCTAAAGTTGTATGCCTTCGGGCTTTCCGGTATCAATGATAACACATGCTATTTGTTCCAAAAAAAAAAGAAAAAAAAGAAAAGAAAAGATATGGGTAGCTTTTCGGTGGATCATTCACTGCCTTTTTATTGATATCAGATAGGGTTTGATATTCTTGATGTTTATTTAATTTCAGTAAGTTTTAATTGCTATTATAAACCATATTAAATTGTTATTCACAATTTGAGGGGTCTAAATTTGTTTTTCATATAGAAAATGCCTCAATTTTAGGCTTTCCTCAAAATGCAATTTTTTACTTTTTTTTTTTTTTTTTTTCAGAGAAAAAGGTTTCGCAATCTCAAACAGGATACCAACCATGAAATTCATCAATTAACAAAGAGTGATCGATATAAGCTAAAACTCATAGATGACAAAAAAAAATCTCTTCCAAACCAGGTAAAAGAAAAGTAATGATCTTATAGTTTAATAGTAATTTTCATTTTCCAAATAAGCGAGGATTGATACGATTATAATTATTAGATATTTTTCGTGTCGTGACTCGTGTTAGAGTTCAATAAAGAGTATATATCCATTTATTTTACAGTCTAATAAGAAATAGATCTCTAATTCAAAATCTTTCATTACTAAAGTCGTCATAGTCTTAAAAGTCAATACTTAATTAATCTCTTATGTAATCGGTAGTATATTGTTTATCTATTTAAAGGAAAACTATTAATAAGAAAAGTATTGAGTTGATTATTATTTTAGAATATTATTTATTGTGTTTTTGAAGTCGATGCTTTCTCGAAATAGCCATTAGTAAGTTTGCATCAAGGTTTAAACTCTAAACCCTAATAACAATCATCGCTAACATAAGTAGCGGAGAGGTAGGACTACTAAACTAGTCTGATTGCTGTCAAAAATTGTATGATTTGAGTTTATTGTTCAGTGGGTTAATTAGATAGGAATTTCTTCCGATTGAAAATTATTTTATAATTATCTAACTAATTATAGGGATAAACAATTGAAAAAGACTCTTCTATCCAGGAGGAGAGCCACCTAGAGCCTTTGGGAGGGGGTGTTGGCTCCTCGGGAAATGCTAAACCCACAACCCCTTTCCACAACTCCATTACAACTCCACTCACAATGGAGTTGTGATGGAGCGTGGACCCCACACCATTGTGAGTGGAGTTGTGATGGAGTTGTGTTGGGGTTGTACCCCAATCATCTCCCAGGCTCCGCAAGACTTAAGGTTTTCTCAAAAGAAAAAATAAATAAATTTTACTCTTAATTTTTTATTTTTTACTTTTACCTCTTTAATTTTTAATTTGACCCCAAATCTCAAATGGGGGCCCGCCCTGCATCTATCCAAACACGTCCCGTCTACTTAGACTTGGTCAAAGAAAGCATTTGATCGTTGTTTAGGGTGAAAAAAGGCATGTTGGTAGTTATTTTTGTTGGTTGGTATTGGTCGCCTAGGCTGTGTGGTTTAGTTTATTATATGTGCACTCGTTTCTTATTATTCTGTAGAAAAGGGTGTCACCCTCCACGGAAGTCAATTGTATTTATTAGGAGTACTATCAATTATTAAGAGTACTATATTAGGAGTACTATCAATTATTATGAGTACTATATCTTAATAATTGCGATAAAGCAAATAAAAGAAAAATAAAATAAAGGGTGGATGACAATATTATCAAAGGGTAATACTTGAGTTCATCCGAAAATTTTGCTACATCGTAGAATTGCTCATTATCGAATACAAAGTAACATATAATTGACAAAGAAGCCGTCCCTCTCGACTCTGCGGATAAGGATTCTTTTAATTTTAAATTAAATAGATAATATCTATTTTATAGTCAAAATTTAAGGTTGGTGTATCTAATGATGTATATGATTTTACATTATTTAATTTTTTTTTTTTAAAAACATGTTAATATTGACTTCATATATACAGTTAGATGCACGAGCTTTAAATCATGACCATAAAATAGACTCTATATATTTTATTTGAAACGAAGAGCATCCCACTCTCAACCTTGCAGAAATTGGCCGCCAGGGTATCCGATGGGAACCAAGCAAAAATGGAGTTTCAAATTCTAAAAGAAAAAATAAAATAAAAAATTGAAAGTTCAGCTTATGCGAGGAAAGTAGTGTGTTGGGTGGGCTTAAGCCCATGTCCAAACCAAGAGATCCAAAAATGGCAGAATTCTTGTGAAAGGTTACCTTAACAGGAGCTGGTTGCTTGTGATAAAATGGTTGAGATTTGGCAGTAAAAAAGTGAACCAATATATATATATATATATATATATATATATATATATATATATATATATATATATATATATATCCAATTTCATGGTCATTTCTCAATGATTGATCACAGCAAAACAGCTCTACTTGATCAACCGGCCTGAAGTCAGTTATGGCCAACTTGAGTGGTGATGGATTTTCCCCTGGAAAACATGACAAACTTGGCAAAAATTCATCCACCATCTGTCATGGTATATTGGTTAGTGTAGCATTCCTTTTTTTTTTTTTTTGGGGGGGGGGGGGTGGGGGTTATTTCTTGATGGTGGTCAGCGAAAACTCATCAAGTTTGGAATCTGAAACTCTTCATGGTGCTTGAGTTTCACTTTTGGTTTTATTTTTCTGGTACTTTTTACCATCTGATAGAGATTTTTTTTTGACATGTCCACACAAGAGGGAGGAGAGATTCGAACTAGTGACCTCCGCTTCATGAGGCGTGGTCTCCAACTGATTGATCTACCTCTTAGGGATATCTGGTAGAGCTGATGGCGTGTGAAGTAACGAGTAACAGAATAAAAAAAGCACACAAAACCTTGAGATATTGGAGGTAACCAAATCTAGCAAGCCTGTTACAATCCTCCCTACAGAAATGGAAGATATATTTTTCTTCTCATGATGAAAATCACATTGCCATCACATAAAAGAACATATAAGATACTGTGTTAAATATACAAAGGGATCAACATGTTGTGTAACGTGGAGCTAATATACAAGAGGATGACAAATTATGTGGCCGCAAGCTTTTGTATCCAATAGAGAAGCGAAAAGACAGAAAACTTTTGCTTCTCTTTCTGGAAGTATAAACAATATGTAGAACTAAAAGAAAGAAAACAACAAAGATTTCAATGCTGTTGCAGCCACTCCTGTATAGCAGAACGAAGAGCATGGTTTGGGACAAGATTGCAGTGTTCAAGCTTCACATTTGTCATAGGTGAAGTATCATGGCCACTGTCCAGCCATCCTCTCAAAGCCTCAGCTTCATAAGTAAAACCATCCGCTGCCACGTGCGGATCTTGCATTACTTCCTGCGAGTTTGCAAATAAGGATTGAATTTTATGTGATGATATAGTACATTAAGAGTTTCCTTTATGAAACGTTTCAGATCGGAGCTATATTCCTCTTAGACGGAAGTGTTATCAGGATGTGGTCACTACAAATCATAGAGTCCAAGATACACTGACAAATATTAGGAACAGAAGGACCTACCTGGAAAATGGGGCAAATAAAATAATGAGGCGGCTGGAAATGCTCTCCAGGACCTAGCCGGAATGAACACGAGCCTCTGCATGAAGCCCTCATTGGTTCAAGTACCCTCCAGACATCTAAAACAAGGTCTGGCCGGCTCCTTCGATTCATCTCACAACACCTTAATGCCAAACGAGCCAACTGTTCAGCCTGCACAAATGGCCAATCCCCAGCCAAAGGATCCAAGAGGGCTTTCAAATTTCCAGTATCTAATGCATATTGCACTTCCTTTGTTATTCCCAAGGCTGACTTCCCAGTCAACAACCGTAATAATATAATTCCAAACGAATAAACATCTGACTTTGGAGTAAGCTCTCCTGTGGAAAGGAACTCAGGATCCATATATGCAAAAGTGCCCTTTGGATCGGTCCTCAAAAACTCTGTTGAGTTGTCGTTTGAACTTTGATCATGAGATAATAAACGAGAAATTCCAAAGTCACTAAGTTTGCAAACAAAGTTAGCATCAAGGAGAACATTGGCGGGTTTCAAGTCGCCATGTATTATGTTGTTAGGTTGACAGGAGTGAAGAAAGATGAGGGCAGAGCACAACTCTGCAGCAATGCGTATTCGAATTTGCCACGGTAACGGGGGACTATTGTCCTTGCAGCTAAGCCGATCTTCAAGGCTTCCGTTGGAAAGGTACTCATAGATAAGAGCCCAAGCTTCTGGGCAGGCTCCAATAAGTATAACAAGATTGGGATGCCTCAATTTACTCAATACATCAACCTGAAATACAACCAAGACCAACCAAAGTCATACAATGTCAAACTTGTGATCAAATTAAGTTTCATTCTTAAAGACCGGATATATATTTTTCTTTTCCTTTTCCTTTTTGTCATATCCTTTTCGAAATTGTGGAAGAATATACTGGAGAATTTGGTTAAAAAATGGGGAAGAATATACTTCACGTCCAATTCTTTTTCTCCATACCCTCACATTTTTATACACTATAAATGTGTGAACAATTGTAGCCATTACTATAGCATCATTAAAGCTCAATTTGGTTAGGTTAAGTTATTTTCCAGTCAAAGACTCAAAGCAATGCTCTTTACAACACTGGGGAAAACAAGTTACGTTTTTAAAAGTGTAAACTGTTTTCCCCTAGAATGCCAGAACGCTTACCTCCTCCCCTCTGGCAGCCAACCCCCTATACCACCCACATCATCCACCCAACCACGTAGCCCCCTCATCCCTAGCACCGCCACCCTCCACCGCGCCACCTCTATGTAACTTTCCTCTCCCCCAAAAGCTCCAAACCCCTCTGCTCCCCCCAAGGCAACATGTGACTCCCATCCTCCACCCTTCAAGTACCTACTAGCCATTAGTTTTTGTTCTTGTTTTTTCTTTTTCTCCATTGAGAAATTGGGTTATTCACGGGGTCTTGGGCAGATAGCTAATGATTTTCATGTCAACCAATCAAACGCTAAAAATGTTTACGACATCAGTTTTTGGGTCTCCACCAAACAATAGAAAACAAGTGGTTTGCGAAGAAAATACTTTTCTTAGATAGTATTTTACGTCGAAACAAACGGAGCCTTAGCGTAGCATCAAAGTAGTTATAGTCAATTGCTAATTAGAATTGTATGTCTGACTACAAAATGGGACATGTTCAAGTATTACACAATAAGTTATGAATATACACTAAATATAGCTAGAAAAAAATTAAATTGACACAATTGAGAAACCATCACCAATCAATACTTATGTTATCTAATTCCAAAAAAATAAAAATATAAAGCATTATTTAGGGCAACAGACCATCATAGATCCATTCATTAAACTGGGTGCAACTGCACTCAAGCAGATGTATTGATGAAATCTACTTCATAAATTTATTAATAGCTTAGCTGAGGCATTGTTACAGTTCATAAGATTGCAAACACTGTTAAATCCAACCAATAAACTATACCAATTGGGTTCTAGTACTGGACGTAATAATAACATTGTGAATAACTATCATATTCATAAAGATTTATATTTCCAAGTCTCTTAGATAACAAAAACAGCAATCAGCCCAATAAATTATGAATTCAGTAAATGATTCAAGCTATCTCCCAATAAATACACAAAATCCAAACCATCTCACCTCCTGTTGAAATTCTGATGGGCCTTGCAAGCTATGGGGGTGTAGCATTTTTATAGCCACCTGTGTGTGACGCAGAACACCTTTATGAATGCTCCCGTATCCCCCTTCTCCAATCTTCAAGGATGGATCAAAGTTTTGAGTTGCTTCCTCAAGTTCTGAGAAAGAGAACACAGAGAAGAACTGAGGCATGTGTGTGCTTGAGGCCTCTCCTTGTTTGTTCCTCAGCTCCTCAGCTTCTTTAAGTGCACTGTCACGTTCAGCCTGCAACTCCTCTCGCTCTTTTTTATAAGTTTGCAAGAGTTGGACAGCAGAGACAATCTTCTGCTCCAACTCCTTTACCATCTGTTCAGATTCTGCACTTTGCCTCTCCACTGATGATTTTTGATCTTGGGCAATCCGAAGTTCTTCCAAGACTTTGTCATACTCGTTTTTCGTCTTTCCAAGTTCTTGTCTTTCTTTTGATAGTGCTTCCTCAATTTCTTTCCTTTGCTTCAACTCCTCAAGATATAATCTTTCTGATGCTTTAGCCTGTAAATTGCATAATTGGCAGTTTGAATAAGATAATGACATTTTCAAGTTTACCCTGAGCTATTCCATATCAGCAATCTAATGCAATTGAAGACGATGCCTACCCACTTTCAATTGTCTAATAATGTTGGTCTAGATTCTGTTATATATATGCTCCACCTCTTAGATGGACCATCATGGAAGCATCAAGATAAGATCTCACACTTTTACATTAAGCACCGACGTTAAGAGGAAATGCCCATACATTCAGTCCACTTAACTGTTCTTCATCTTCTTATCCTAAATATGCTCAAGGTATGTGATGGTCAGGTACAAATTGTTTATTATGTAGACAATTTCACTCTATAGGACATAACTATCGCCTTTCTTTGACATGTTAATTCCTACCCAAAATATTAAAGAAAAAAACGATTCATTTTCCAATCCACATAGACAAAATGATCTCCATAGTAAATAGTGATGAAGAAATACAAAGGATATAACAAATTTACCCTCCGTATGGCATTGATGGCATCTTTTTCAGCTTTCCCACGATTGATAGTCTCTTGAAAAGCTTCTCGCCTCGCATTGCTGGCCTCTGCTGTGGCTTTTTCAAGTTGGTCAAAAAGAATGTCATCTATACCTCCGTCCTGCAAAAATCCCAATTGTTAAAATCTTTCGTATATTTTGGTCAATGATGGATTCAGTTGACTAAAAAGAAATGGAAAATTATTTTTACAAATTCCAAGCTCACAACTCAAAACATACACATGCTCCATAACAGAAACATGTCCCAAAATTTTTGGCACATACCAGTACACTGGGAGGAGAAGAGTGATGAAGATCCTCTTTAAACTGAGGGAGTGCACTCTCAATCGCATTCTCACTTCCCTCAGTCCCCACACATGGAACCAGAGCTACGTCAGTAGAAGAACACGATGAGTAACCAGAACCCTGGGAAAGACTTCTTCTAGATACCCCATCCCATCCATAAGGACTCCCTTCTGCATCCGACCTGCTATCTGGAGTTGAAAGCCCTTCTGTATTAGCTGGGGAAGAAACACCTATTGTGCTCCCTCCAAATTTCTCAATAGCGGCAGACTTTACTCTTCGCAATAGATCTTGAGCTGGATTAGTAAGTTCTACCCGACTTATAACAGATCTTGATCTCAAGTGGTTTGACTGGCCAATTTCAATGTTCGGACTTGCTTGCGGCAATGAAGATACAACTTCCATATCAGTTCCCTGTAAACTACTTTCCCTGTTTCAACAAGGAACTAGTATCAGTTATCATGTTTTTTTTTTATAAGTATATCTAGTCTTATTGAAAGTATTAGTTATCATGTTGGGAAGTAAAGATAAGTTGAGTTCACTTGCATAGACACAAAATCATCAAAATCAGGTTCCAAAATTTTAGAGCCAGCTTCAAGGAGAGAATTTATTAGGGGTGGGCAAAATATCCAATTACCGCCTACCGACCGTCACCGAACCGTCATTGACCACCTACCACCTCTACCGACTTCCGGTGGTCAGAATAAAAAATTTATACTGATGTCGGTTCGGTTCAGTTAATCGGTATATGTGTTATTTCGTTGGTTAACCGAACTGAACTGAAGCATGGGAGACAACGTCGTTTTACTTGGTAGATGTGCTGATTTTTGGTTAAAGTTGATGAAAGGATGAAAACCCAAAAAAAGCAATTAAATGGGCCTTCGTAGTTTTTTACTTTTTGGCTTTACTTGTTTAGCCACACAAAAAAAAAAAAAAACATTTGCGCCCCCAAAAAAAACCCATTTTGGCCCATAAAAATAGGCTTAGTGCAATATAAACAGACTTAACCAAGTTTACCGAAATAACCAAATTTTTTGAAATATATTGTTGTCGAAATGAAGTTGGTGATTTAACTGACTTTAACCGACTTCGACAGTTCGGTGGGCGAAAATACCCTTACCGACACCGACCAAACTGATACCCACCCCTAGAATTTATAGTGGTTTGAAGTATACAATTTTCCTGATTAATAACTGATCAAGCATTTTGTAGCCATAAATATAACCCATAGAGTTGTTAAAAAGCTCAAAAGCTTCTCCATTGGAAATACATTCTTTATGTAATCACATATTTTCTCGAAGTGTCAGCACACATCAGCATTGTGAAAGCAATAAGACATAGGCAAACCTGGTGTCGATCACGTGCTCCTTGAAGACAAATTGAATGCGACAGAACACTGGTGCTTGTTGGCGTACATAGATGGCTTTCTTAGACCTGAGGTCCTTTTTCCTGCAATTTTAAGCAGTAAGGTAAACAACTTTACTTTTCGGTCTCCCTATCTGCATCATTCTTTCTTTGCATTAATGTATCAGCCCACAGCTAATACAGTTAGGGCTCATCACCCATCTATTTTATGCTGAATGAACAAAAATATACCATCAATCATCTATATATATATAGCATCAATCTTTTCACACACCCCTTCATCTTCTGCAACCCCCAGTGAGGCTTGCTCTATCCACTACATAAAGCATCCATCAGAATCATACAATTGCTTTGCTATCTCATGGGATCAACAATGGACATACACAAAACTAAAATGAACTACGTGATTAAGTACATGGAAAAGTTCTTATGTGGTTTTTACTTTGAATGGTGCTTGTGTGCAGCTGTTCCCATGACGAGCTGCCGGATTCCATGCTGGGAGACGAGTTCCACAATTCCCTTCTCAATGGAATCCATTTCAATATGTAGTTTCTCAGCCCGTACCTACATTAAAAAGTTAACATAGTCAAAAGAAATCAGAAAGTTCAACAATTGCTCCAATCCAACATTTAAAAGGGATGAAAAGTGCTACACTTACCAATTTTTTTTTTCCCAAACATTCCTAAATGATGTGTCAATCAGATGAGATCTACTATTTTGGAAAATGTGTCACCATTTCATAGGATGGTGACACATCATTTGGGAAAAAAATAATTGGGAAGTAGAGCATTTTCCCAAAGGGATTACTACCAAGAAAATAAAAGAACATTTCAAAAGGATCCCTTAGATATGAAGATCATGAACCCTGCTGTCAAAAGTTCAAGAAGTATATGATAACCCCAACCTCAATGCTTATATCCTATCATGTATACCTATTGTAATGACTCACACAAAAACATTTAGCTTCAGTCTTCATATCCAGTTCATGGCAGAATCTAATAAAGTTATTTTGTTTTAGAAAACAAAATGTTCACCAAGGCAGAACAACTAGAAAAACACACAAAAAAAAAAGAAAAAAAAGAAAAAGAAAAAGAAAAAGAAAAAGAGCAACAAAATTGTAAAGAAAGAGATAAAGACATATTTATACCCCCTTTTGAAGGCAGATAAGGAGATACTCATCCAGGATCTTATGCATATTTTTCCTCTCAAGTACCCTGTATGCATTGACTTCTTGTTCCTCCAGTGAGCTTGCTGGAAATTTTGTTCCCACTAAATATCAAGAAAAGGAAAATACATAATAAGTTTCAGAGGAACTAAAAACCAAAAATATACTGGCATCTTGAAGACAGAATGATTTATCAAAATCGCAGTCAATTAGGTGAATGAATATAGATTCTTCACCTAAATTTCATCAAATCACCAGATTATGAGTTCAAAATTGCAGCCAGCTCAATAAAATTAAGATCAAACAATTTTTCTGGAAGTTCTAGTGAAATTTCTCGAATTTAATTATCATCAGTTATGGCCAATTTTTTTTTCCCAAGTTTCTCCCAATTCAACTCAAGGGACTAATCTTCTCATCTCTCTCTCTCTCTCTCTCTTCAAAACAATAACAACTACCTGCAAATCCTAAAATAACATTCATCAGAAGGCAAACCATACATGTGTGTATGCGTGTGTGCTCATACATACATACATACTATATACGTGTATATATGTATGTTGTAAACTTACTCAAGGGTATCTTTTGGGCAGGCTGATGAACATGAATGATGCAAACTTTATTGCCTCCAGAGTGCTTGCATGCCCATTCCACGATTGATTTGCCCTCTTTCACATCTTTCCCCACCGCAACATGTATTATATTATGAATTATGCGCGCCACCGGTTCCTCTTCAATTTCTTGCCTACTGGCCATAATTCCTGAAACCCTAATATCATGCACTCTTAAGGAATCGATCCGTTGTGTGATTGCAGGCACATGACTCACCACAGCCATGATAATATGTACTGGGTAAACTCAATCATCAAAACCGCATACCATTGTCTTTCACTCCCTCTATAACTCTTCCTCTGAAACTTTCCTTCACTTGGGAAACCTAATCATCAAGATCTCACACAACCTAATCCAATCTCCTTCGTTTTTACGACGAATAACCCAATATTCAACTTTCCCCCTCTCCAAAAGACACACTCCTCTCCAATTATAAAACTTACTAAAAAAAAACTCTTTCTTCAATTCAGGAACTCGATAATCAAAATCTCACAAAACCCATTTCAACTTTCTCCCTCTAGAACTCAAAACTGATCAAACTCAACTCCGGCTCTCCCCCCAAAACTTTCATCATCATCCTCAACTAAGGGGCTCAAAAAATAAGAACCCGCACTGCCCGATTCACCCAAATTAATTAAACCCCCCTTCATCTTCTTGAATTAAACCCCCCCTCTATCTCGGATTCGAAGAAGAATGAAAATGAAAACTTTGAAAAGAGCAATTGAAGACGGCGTGTGAGGTTGGTCTGTGAGGTCACTATAGATATGATTATAAGCAAAAGGGATTGCTTGTTTTGAGCTACAACGATTGTTCCATAACAACAAGGAGACTCTTACCTATAAACAAATAAAATAACTCTCTGAATTCACCTAAGTTGAACAACTCCACGGAGGGTTAAATGCTGTCTACTTTCTCTCTCTAGAGTCTAGATCCTCCTACTTTCTTAAAATCTTCTCCTTTTTTGTCTTTCCTTCTTTTTTTCAAAGCATTTTGTTAGCCTTTCTTAAAAGTTAAAACTAGGCTTACTTTGCGTGCCTGGTTTCCTTCGGGAAGAAGCTTCTGGGAATAAACAAGACAAGCGGGTTCCACAGATTCAATTGCATTGAGGATGAGGGTGTACGTCTTCTTTCTCACTTGCTTAACTTGAGCTCACTTCAAATAAGCCAACGATAATGACTAGTTTTCTTCGTCAATAAAAATGTTTATTATTACTATTATTATTTTGAACCGTTAAAAATCACTATTTTATCTCGTTTTATTGATGTAATATTGCCAATTTTTAATATATATAAAAATATATAAAAGAAATGATTGACAGTAACTTTTAAACAAAATAAGATAAACATATAATAAAATTATGATATAGAACATTACCAAGTGGAAATAGGTAACGTTACTAAAAAGGTAGTGTTTCAATTTTTTATTTTTTATTTTTTTTATCAAAAAAAAATGTGGTTTCCCACAGATTTAAAAATATAAAAAAAAAAACTATAGACCGAATTAAAAGAAATTTTTTCATCCTAATTTAAAAACTTGTATCCTCTACAAAATAAGGATGACAAAATTTGTTGAAGTTTGTGATATGACTCACTTGATATTGGTTCTTACTTAGGATTTGGTTTGGGTGCTAATTTTTTATTATTTTTTTTAACAGTTTAAATTTTATTTTATTTTATTTTTCTCATAATAATTTTTTTTTAAAATTTAGACATTAGAGAAATCCCATCCTTCTTTAAATCTTTCAAGAGTTCGTGATAGCTACGTGAGATTGCCGCTTGTTGATCAATATTTTCTAGTAATTGGTGGGCCCAACTTTTGGAGGAATATTCTCTGACTTGCCTTTTGATCCATCTTTGTAACCGCCGTCCTTGCTGTGTCCACCTCACTAGACAAAACAAGGTCCACGTGGCGTCAGTTTCGCCGTTGGTTTAACCAGTTTTGTCCGCCCCGGTGAACAGCAGCAACGGTCTCGGATTGGAGGAGGACAAGTTCACCAATAAATAAGAGGTATCAAATTTAGGATAATCTGTCTAAGGAAGCATATCATGACATGTCTAGGGTTTTGTATGAAAGTTACTGATGAATACCATAGCAAGTGATTATGAGATATCTTCCATAGGTTGTATTTGTGTATAAAATAAACTTACATAATATTATAGAAAAAAAATTATTTATTTAATCCATGTGATTTGTAGTAATACCGAACTCGTTTTTATGATATTGGAAGTATCTTAAAAAAATTATAAAATAAGCTATCTGACCATTTTAGACAAATAGTTTAATCCCAATAACCTATGAAATATTTTGTTGGAATAAGTAGTTCATATTTTTTTGAACATCAAGAGTAATACGAGACTACCAGTATAGTGGGCAGTTGGCAAAGCATCGGCCATTGCGACGGACTGACAGTACAGGGTATTTTTTAGGTTTTTTATATTTGTTTATACAATAGAATTTTGTTATAAATATGTTATGCTGTAACCTTATATTATTATTAAATATAACCGCATCAAACCACGTAAATTTGTGTCTTAATTTTCTCTTACTCATTTCTTTTTAATTTTATACTATTCATCTTTGTTATGCACAATAATAACAAACTTTAATATTCCAAGAATCATTTTGATGCAACTGCAAATTATAGGGGTTAAATAAGCAATTTTACTTAATATTATTAGGCTGACTAGAGTAGCCTCTTGCATGAGTTTCGTGCCTGTATAATATGTCCCCCTTCCACCCACCACCCCCAAAAGAAATAAAAATATATTAAGTAGGTGATAGAATAAAAAATAGAAGGAAGAGAAAACGACTAATATTATAGATCTAATCAAAATCAATTTGACTTAGATGTTATTCTGTTAAAAAAATCAATTTGACTTTAAAAAGGGATTCAAATAAACAATAAGGCTTCAAATAGTAATGACATAATTAACTTTCATTTTATGAAGTGATCTTTGACTTTAAGCCCTAACTATGGTAAAGAGGTTGATCAATACTCTTTAATTAAAGCCTTGGTAAAAAATAATTATAAATAATTGAATATTAATATATTGAAATTTAAATTGAAAAAAAAGAAAGAAAGAGGAAAATGGAAAATCACACTAATAATACTCCAAAGCATAAACTAAACTCGTAATTTCGCATAAACTTAAACCAAGATGTCAGCTAAGTTAGATCTGAGACCTCTCTCTTTGACTTTCTACTCTATGTTCCTACCCATCCTCCCATTATGGTTTTTTCTTCTGTTTGTAGGTGTTCGCCAACTAGATCAGTAATTTTGGCCTATTCGCTATGCATCCATCCATTTACCTCCATTATGTGCTGTTCATTTCTTCCCCGGCTGCTGCTGCTGCTGTTTGCTGGTTGTGTTTTTGCTTTGAATAATAGTTTTATTCTCTTTAGATCTATTCTCATGGGTGATCTATGGGTGTTAGGTGTGAGAGGTTATCTCTCACGGCCTGGATAGTTCGGTGTGAGTGATTATCTTTTACGACTGGTTTAAATAAATTTTTAATATATTAGGCTACATTTGTCTTAGATTTAGTCTGTTTAGAGCAGATATGCTCTTTAACTATTTTTGTACATGGGGTAGGGGAAGATGAAAGTCATAGATATCACTTTATTATAAGAATTTTGTTTGTATCTATGACTATTTAACCTCATAGCATGTGTCTATGATTTTGCAGAGCTTTATGCTTTGTGATATAAAAGCCTTATGCTCGTGATCTTTGATCAACGAAATACTCAAATATTTCGTTAAAAAAAAACAAGAAAAATATATAAGCTAAGTTCGTTCATTAAAATAATATTTACAATAAAGTAAATTTTATTTTGCAAAAATTAAATTCTACATAAAAGAATTCTATGTAGCTCAACACAAAATATTTTATCTGTTGGACTGAATGTTCTACGGTATAGATGAATTCTACATGTTGGTTTGAAAAAATTAAGAGCAAAAAGTGAGAAAGAACGATTTTTAAATAAAAAAAATATAAACTAAAAATTAAAATTATTTAAATAATATCAAATATATAGTTTTTGAAAAAGTCCACTTAAATTTGCCGTTTTATACCTCAAAATTTATCGAGCCGACTATGCTTGTAATTAGCCTCAAAGTAACATATCGAGGCATACTCAGGATTTGGAAAGCATCCAGAACTAGAAGGTTTCCATCTGTGCAAAGATAAAGAAATAATGATATAGAGATCAAAACAAATTAAACCTTAAAAAACTATGAGAGACAAATAGGAAATGATAGGAGAGGAAGAAGAAGACTAGGAGGAAAACAAAAAGAATAAAACAATGTGAATAGTAAACAGAGAGAGACTACTAAACAGTTGGAATTTAAAATCAGCAATTACCAAGGGAAATTCAGAAGCAGAATGAAGATATTTTAAAAACAATTGCGTGTGTGTGTGTGGACTGTGGAGGGAGATTTTGGGGATGGGGAGGACTCAGGGAAAACTCTCAGGCCAGGTGGAGAGAGATTGGTCTTTCACCTGAAAGATATATATAACTAGAAATCTCCAACAATAAACTTTGATTAGGTCATAATCACTGTTATATAGAAGCTAAGTAAATCATCTTGACTTATCAAAATTTCTTAATGAGCAAGCACCAGAAAGAGATTGAACTAATTTAGAATGGCCTTAGCTTGTAAGTTTAAAATGCTTAATTAGAAGTGGTTTCAACTATTCAATTTCAAGTCTCAAACTCTTATGCAATCACCAAAAAAAAAAGAATAGGTTGGGATGTTTTCATTGAAAGATAAAATATTATTATAAAGTCTTGAACGGTTCAAAGATTATTTTATACAATGAACATATATATATAACGCTTCTATGTAAAGTTTTGTAATAAAATATGAAAATAGTGAAAGCGTAGAGAAAACGAACACAAAAGATATTTGGGTGATTGGACGTTAGATTAGATACATACGTCCGCCGTCCACCACAAAAAAAGAACTCGAAGAATTATATTATGCTCTTGTTGACTTGATACGTTTATAATACAAATAACTCATATTTATAGGGGAAGTGCATGTGGTAGGTAAAGTGAATGTAAATAAGATAATCAAATCCTAAAATTTGTTTGCAATCACACATAAATAGTAAATAACCTAATAAGAAAAATTTCAACATATATAATATAGAAATTGGATAAATAAAAAATTAGTCTTTATGATTGGCCTAAATTACAAATCGCTTCTTGTAATATAAAAAATAATTCATATGTCAACGGGATAGGCTAAATTAATAATTTAGTCCGTGCAGTAAAATCCCGTCAAAATACTCGACGGATTCTATTAAAATTGTTTGTTTTAATATATTATTCCACACGTAAGGGAGAGAGTATTAACTTTTGACCATTCATGTACATAGTTTACAAAATACAAAAATATAGTACTATTCAATTCGAGTTTCTCTTTATTAGTTATTTTAGCATGGGTATCAAAATAATCTATTTATGGTTGAATAAGACAAGTTGAAATAAGAAATACAATCAGAGAATTAACAAAAAATATTGTGGAATAAAATCAACTTATATAAGAAAATATAATTAACCTAGACAATGAAATAAATCAGTCATGCAAATGAGATAAATATCAAAATATATTCTAACAATTTTAAAAGATTGAAATTAAAAAAAAAAGAAAAAAAAATGGAAAACTTTGCTTATAACTTTCGATCTTTCATCGCTTTTGCAAAAAAGTATCAAAACCTTAAAAAGTGTCAATTTATGGTATTTATCTTTCAAATTTTTTATTTTTCTTTTCAATTTCAATAATTCGTTAGAATTTTTCGTTAAATCCTATTAAAATCCTAGCAATCTTTTTTTACTAAATTTTTTTTTGACAAAATTTAACGAAAAATTATAACGAATGAATGAAATTGAAAAATGAATATATTAAATTGACACTTTTTAAAGTTTTTGTACATTTTTACAAAAATAATGAAAAATCAAGGATTACAAGTGAAGTTTTATAAAAAAAAAAAAAAAAAGAAGACACAATTCAATGGGGAGAAAAATTTGAGTGATGTTATATGCAAAATTCATATCACCCTCATATTCTTAAATGTGCCATTAAATTTGACAGGGATCGCTATTAAATTTTTCAACAGTCGGGAATAAGAATAAGATAAACATTCCTAGAAAAATTATATATATATATATATATATATATATATATATATATATATATATATATAGATTGAGATGTAGAGGTTTCGATATCACGTTGTGGGTCCAAATATTCTCTGGTACATGTGAATCTTTAGTCAGCAATAGACTGACAACAACTTCATTCCTAATTCCTATCACGTCTGTACGTCTCCCCCGTCCTTCAATTTTCAACAGCTGCGTAAACGTGGTTAGCTTACAGCCTTACGTTCGTCTTGCCCCGACAAACACCAAAACCAGACAAATTAAAGAAGTGCAGGAATCATTTATCTAGAAGATCAATGTATGATACACAACAAATTCAATTTAATGTGAATTACAATGGTGAATCAACGTTCTAATGAGGCCATAAATTATAAAAGCTTTGACAAACATACAACTTCAGGCACCTTCCTGGTATATAGTTTTTCGATCTTTTACTACAAACCCTGAATGTTGATTTTTCATTCTTTGGTCAGATTGACCATAATTAATTTCCAACATATTTTGCCAATTTACTTCTCATAGTTTAGAATTTTTTTTAGAGAAATGCTTATATCCATCTTGTCTATATTTTTGTTGAGTTAGTATACATGCTCTATCCACCTATAATTAAAAAGAAAAAAATATCAATAATAAATAAAATATGAAAACTCAACAAAAATATATACGAGATAAACGCCGGAATGAAAAGAATGATATTTTTCCATTGTCTAAGCTCTAAACCGCGTGCATGAACTATATAGGAATGGAAGTCTTGCTTGTACAGGCAGACGGTCAAAGAAAAATAATAGTAAAGAAAAAAATTAAAAATTAAAAATTTGATTTGATTTGATTGAATAAGATTGTCTTGGACCCTAAAATTTATATTATCTATTAAAAAGAGAATATAAATTTTACGGTCCTAGTTGGCTTTTTTTTTTTTTTTTAATTTGTAAGTTAATCGGCTATGATTTAATCCTATAAAGAAACGGTTAAAATTTGGATTAATTATCATTTTTCTCTATCAACTATTGGTTATTGTTAATATGTCATTATGAATTGATACATCGACTAAAATAGAGTATGAAACTACCATTTACATATCAAAACTCTTATTTCTATCAGTCAAATTCATGGAAAGACTCAAATACTTTAACGTAAAATTAAAATTTACATAAAATATCATCAAAATAAAAAAAAAAAAAAAAAACAAAAGGAAGAAGAAAGAAAGAAAGGGGGTGGCTGGCGACCTTAGGCGAGGGTGAATGAGGCTAAATTCTATGATTCTGGTTTTTCTTCGTTTTTGTCATTTTTTTCCTGGTGCCTTGTACCTTGTACCAACGAGATTGTCGTGACATGATGATACAAGCATTAATTGCAAAGTCAGTCTTTAGACCATTTAAGTTGAAATTCAATGGTCGAAATAGGAAACTTAAAATTTCATAACTCTTTTTTTATTTTTATTTATTTATTTATTTTTGTTTTCATAACTCTTTTTTATTTTATTTATTTATTTTTTTTAAGTAAAAATTTCATAACTCTTAGAAGATGAATTTTTTTCCTTATTAAAGTTAAATTATCACTTATCTGTTATCTCTTAGAAGTTTAAAACTTTAAAATTATATTAAATTATTAGTTATTTCAAAAGTTAATACTATCTCTCTAATGTGAGGGATAAATAACAAATATAAATTTTGAACTCATGAATATGATATTTGTTTTAATACTATATTAAATTATCACTTATTTTAAAAGTTTTAATTGGAAAAAAAAATTAATCATTTAATTAATATGATATAGAATATGATTGTATGAGATGCTGTTTGAGATACGAAAGTCGATTGATAGAATCCTATAATTTTCCGCTAATTATATGTCTTGACTTGTATATCTGTCTGACTCTATCCTATTTTGAGCATTCCAAATTTATGTTGAATAGATAGGACCTTGGTTTTTTTTTTCTTTTTTAGTTAAAATGTAAATAATAATATTAAAAAGCATTGTCAAACGAGCTCGAAATGTTACATGAATCACAAAAAAACAAGCATTTACAATCACCCAATATTTTTGCCTTCTTAATTCTTTCTTTGGTGTTGATAAGTACTTAAACATAAATTATTGCATTACTTAAGAATTAAAATAATGTTAATTAATTCTTGTATTATTTGTACCCACCTAAACTGAAGGACGGCGATAACGTACCAGTGAGAATTCGGGGGCCATGTGCGCAGCATGCTAGATGATTTTTTGTGCAAAAAATGGTAGCATCAATTACCAAATAATTTGACTTACAAAATAAATAAATAAATAAAAAATTACCAAATAATTTGAAGTCGATGACGTCACCGGCTTGCTGATTGTGATTTGTAACCTCCCATTCTATTGCGCTTCACCAAGATGCTGTTGTAAAGATTTTTTTTCTTATGCTTTATTAGATGCTGTTGACCTACTCCTACAGTACATCAACCAACTTCAGATAACGATTATTTATTTGAGATTGAACTGCACGAATCTTCTCGAGCCCTTTATTCCTTTTTGGAATGAGTACTTTTGATTCCTTTTGGTCCCTGTTGAGTGCACTTGCGAAGGATTTCTCCAACAACTGGTATTAATTTCTCCAACAACAACTGGTATCAAAGGATTCAGAGCCATACTTAGCTTCCTGGGGGGCAAGTGTCTGGGCGCGTCTGTTTTTGCCCGGTGCGTGTGACACTCTTGAAAATGTCAAAAAACTCACAAGCGAAAGAAAGTTGAGTCAATTTGGAGGTGACTAACAAGGAGAAGATTGTTGTGTGCACTTGTGAGGTATCCCACATTGCTAAGATGTTAGAAGAGTGAGTGATTTTTATAGCATTATTGGGCTCAAATTCATAGGCTTAAGCTTTTGAGTTGTGTTTAACCTTACCTGCATTAGTTGTGTTGACGCTCAGTGTTGGACAAGAGGCTAAAGCTCTCATGTGGATTTATTTTCTTTGAAACTTGCAAGAACATTCAACAAGTTTACTGAGACAATATCCATTTGATTTCATGTAACAATGGATATATATGCGATACATTTTTGACCAAGACAAATTAGAATATGTGATACATAAGCTTTTAATCTGTTGATTTATTATTTATAACGTCAATCTTTCTTGATTGGATTGCACCAAGAAAAAGTATAAACAATATGTAAAAGTAAAGAGAAAGAAAAAGATAGAGATCTAGACTTCAGTGCCTTTGTTGCCACTCCTGAATGGCTGATCGAAGAGCATGGTTTGGTAAAAGATTGCAGTGCTCGAGCTTCAGATTTGTCATGGGTGAAGTGGTATGTCCACCGTCAAACCATTCTCTCAAAGCTTTTGCTTCATAAGTAAACCCATCCGCTGCTAAATGAGGATCGTGCATGACTTCCTGTAAGTTTGCAGATATATAGAACATTCATCAGAAAAAAAAAAAAAAAAAAACTTTAGCCACCGGAGACAACGAAGGAATTCTATCAGGATAACCGGACTAATTATGGAAACAGAAACAAGAAACATTTGGGCATGCATGGAACATGTTAATTTGGTCCTGTTCTCGAACACAGACAGACAGAGGACAACAGTGTCGTTATGGAAACAGTTTGGGAAGCCAATAACATGTTAGAAATAAAGATATGGGAAATATGTAAATTAAAAAGAGTAATGATTCAATGCTACTCAAAGATACAACTTTTTACCACATTGTCTATGTGGCAAGGTGGTCGGTCCCCTACTATTTTTTGAATATTTTTATTTTTTAAAAATAAATTAAGGTGAGGGACCACATTGTCACATAGGCAAGGTGGTGAAGAGTTGTATATTTAGGTGATAGTGAATCATTACTCAATTAAAAAAAGTAAAAATGAAAACTGTAGAGAAATCGTTGAAATCTTGGAAAATAAGGTGAATATGAATCTGTCTTTTAGACAAATATTGCATCCCACTTATACAATAAGTTTTGCAATATGGAATACAACAATTCTGTCTTCAAGATACAGTAGTGCCCGAATAAGAAATTCTGAATACTACTTTAAATAAGAAATTCTGTAACAGAAGAGAAGAAAAAAGATTACTTTCAAATATGCTAAAAATTTATATTTTATATAATTACAGAAACATTTTGTTACTATTAAAATAATAGTTTCTGATCGTTGAAAAAACAGTTCAATGCTTTAAAAAAAATGATGGCTAGAATAGTAGTTGTACACATCAGAAAAAATGCACATGTAAATAATAAGCACGTGGCTCGTGCGAACGTGCGACAATGTGCTTAAAGCGACTATGCTCATAAAACACATAAAAAAACTCACAACTTTTCGATGCGGGACAAAGTGCAAATAAAGATATAGAAGGAAAGTTCAAATATTAAAATTGAAGAAAAATTTAAAATTTTTGTGAAATAATTTTCAACATAACATATTACATACCTGGGAGATGGGACAAAGGAAATATGAAGGAGGTTCAGAGTGCTCTTGAGAACTCAGGTAGGATGATGAGTATGAGCCTCCGTACGAAACCCGCATTGGTTCAAGAACCGTCCAGACATCTGAACTAAGGTCTGGTCGGTTCGTTCGATACATTTCACAACACCTTAAAGCCAAGTGAGCCAACTGTTCAGCTTGCTCAAATGGCCAATCTCCAGCCAAAGGATCCAAGAGGGTTTTTAACTTTCTAGCATCTAATGCAAATTGCACTTCCTTTGCTATCCCCAGTGGTGGCCTTCCAGTCAGCAACTGTAACAATATGATTCCAAATGAATAGACATCTGACTTTAAAGTAAGCTCTCCTGTAAGGAGAAACTCGGGATCAAGGTATGCAAAAGTAGTGCCCTTCAGCTCAGTTCTCCAGCACAGTGTTATATTGTCGTCTTTTAGACTTTGATCAAGAGATGGTGGCGGGCAGTTTCCAAAGTCACAGAGTTTGCTAATGAAGTTGGCATCAAGGAGAACCTTGGCAGGTGTCAAATCACCATGTAATATGCTGACAGGAGTATAAGAATGAAGAAAGATGAGGGCAGAGCACAACTCTGTGGCAATGCATATTCGAGTTTGCCATGACAATGGGGGAGTGTTGTCCTTGCAGCTGAGTCGATCTTCAAGGGTTCCGTTGGGAAGATACTCATAGATGAGAGCATGAGCTTCTTCACAGGATCCAATCAGCGTGACAAGATTGGGATGCCTCAACTTTCTCAATGTATCAACCTGAAATAAAACTTGTGATAGATGTCAACAAGCGCAGATTTGGATACTTGTTTCTTCTATTGTTTTCCTTTGATGTTGTGATAAAAGAAAGAAAAAGAAATACAAAGTAAACTGTGAAGATGGCTGATAAATGGAATGGCCCAATTTCATATGAATACTGAGAAATTTAACTATCCTACCTCATGTTGTAATCCTGAGGGGTCTTGCAAGTTATGAGGGTGTAGCATTTTTATAGCCACCTGGGTTTGACGCAAGAGACCTTTATAAATGCTCCCATGTCTTCCTTCTCCAATTTTAAGGGACGGATCACGGTTCCGAGTCGCTTCTTCAATCTCCGAGAACAAGAGCTCAGAGAAGAATTGAGGTGTTTTTGTGCTTGAGGCCTCTTCTTGTTTTCTTCTCAGCTCTTCAGCTTTTTTTTGTGCATTATCACGCTCTGCCTCAAACTCATCCCGTTCTTTTTTGTACGTTTGCAACAGTTCCATAGCAGAGGCCATCCTCAGTTCCAAACCCTTTACCATCTCGTCAGATTCTGTAATTTGGCTCTCAAGTGATGATTGTTTTTCTAAAGCATTCTGGAGTTCTTCCATGACTTGGTTCAGCTGGGTTTTCACCTTTTGAATTTCTTCCTTTTCTTTTGCTAGAGCTTCCTGAGTTTCTTTTCTTTGTTTCACCTCCTCAGAGTATAAGCTTTCTGAAACTTGAGCCTGTAAATTATGCAATTGCAGAATTACATAAGAATATGAAGTTTTTCAAGTTTGCGTTGGAACAAATTCTGTGCATAGTGCCATTAGGCCTTCTTCATCTTCCCTTCATAAATATGGTGAAGTGACCACATGGAAATTAAAGGATAAAGAAGTTTGTTTTATAAGTAATAAAACCAATCTCATTAAAGGCGTGAGGCGCCCAGAAAGATAAGTATAACTTTACCCTGCGCATAGCCTCAATTGCATCCTTTTTGGCTTTGCCACACCTTTCTGACTCTTGAAATGCTTCTCGCCTCGCATTTTCAGCATCTTCCATGGCTTGTTCAAGTTTAGCATAAAGAGTGTCATCTATACTTCCATCCTGTTAGAATCAGTCAAATATTTAAGTTCTGGAACCTGGTCATGAACATATGAATCAACCAAGATGACAAATTCCAAAGAAAAAGTAACATGCTCTTATAAAACTAAAATCTTAACTTGCAATTTTGAAACACGCAAATGCTCCTTAAGACAAATATGTCTTATATATCAGAATTTTGCACATACCAGTACACTGGGAGGGGATGAATGATGAAGATTCTCATTGGAGTGAGGAAGCTCAATTGACTGTAACCAATTGTCAGTCCCCTCAGACCTAACAGATGGATTCCGAGCTATGTCAACCTCTCTACTAGACGAGCATGTTGAATAACTCGAACCGGGACGATACCTCGTTGAAGATTCAACACATCCATCAGAACCCCTTTGTGCATCCAACCTTCTCCTTGGAGTTGAGGGGTCTTCAGTACCATCAAGGGAAGAAACGTCTGTTCTGCTTCCTCTGGTATAGTCAATACTGGCAATACTTTCACTGTAGAATGAAACTCGACCTGCATTGCTGTGGGCTGCGCCAATGTTTTGCCCCCCAGATTGTGTCATCAAGTGGTTTAATGATCCAGGTTTAGAGTTTGGACTTGATCTAACCTCTACATCAGCTTCATCTAAAACACCTTCCCTATATTGTATGGTACTTGCATTAGTCATTATCTTGGCATGAAGGCTTTCTTAATAAATAAAAAAATACGCAAGAAAATTTTTTAAGCTATAAACAAGCAATATTTTGTTGCAGTTTGAAGTGTACAACAATCCCCCTGATTTAATAGCCAAGCATTTTTTGAGTTGTATATATCAACCATACAGTTGAGTAGAAACTAAGAAGCTTCACATTTGGGAGTAAATATCTTCATACAATTCATATATATTCTCAATAGATTGGCATACATAAAAACACTGCCAAAAAATTGAAAAAACAAAAACATCAAGCAAACCTGGTGTGGATGAGGTATCCCTTGCAGATAAATTGTATGCGACAGGACAGAGGTGCGTGTAGGCGCACGTAGATGGCCTTTTGAGATTTGAGGTCTATCATTTTCCTGCAATGTTAAGCAGTTGGGTAAGGTGTAAGCAATCTAGTGAATAGGTGCATATACAAATTTCAATTCAGTGGACCGTTGAGTGAGATTAACTTAGGACTGAAAAATGTTCAGCAAAACCATCATAAAAATTTGTGAATATCAAACCAAAAGGCAATGAATCATCAAAACTATGACAGAATAACCGAACAGCATAATGTCCTTTGGATTGAACCAACATCTGTTACGGTCATTCAATTCAATACCTCAAGGCCGGTAAAAGAAGCATCTATTTACCAGACCATAGAACACTAATTGTCTAGTTATTGATCTGAATTTTGGGTCAAAAAATGCTAATACGCTACAAAGATACCCTCTTCTTCAGTTCCCCCTATGGTCCTGGCCTACTTCCCATTCATCCTATTCATGCATGCTGAATTTGCAGAAAAAATTGCACAACATAAAGCACATCCACTTGCCTACACCTTTGGAGGTTCACAGTGGATATAAATGGCAATGAAAAATGAGCATGATGATTAGTACATCAAAAAAAAAAAAAAAACAAAAATCATTTGAGTTTTGTACTTTGAGTAGTGCTTGTCTGCTGCTGCTCCCATAACAAGCTTCCTGATCCCACGCTGGGAGATGAGTTCCACAATCCCCTTCTCAATACAGTCCATATCAGAGTGTATTACTTCTGGCCGTACCTACATTAGAAAGTCATCCATGCCTCTATAAGTCAGAAAAATCAGTACATGTTGCAATTAACATAATTTCAATATGCTTATACATCCTATTATGTATATACATTGTAAATGAATTACATTCATGAGTTAATAACCCAAATGGGATTCATACCCCCATTTTCCCACAGATACGACAATACTCATCCAGGATTTTCTGCTTGTTTTGCCTTTCAATTTGCCGGTATGCCCTGACTTCCTTTTCCTTCATTGAGCTTGCTGGAAACTTTGTTCCCACTAGCAAACAAGAAAAGAGTTACTACTGCCTAATGAATTCAACTATTGGGTACTATAAACAAAGTAAAAAAGATGCTGGAAATTGCAAGCCTGAATAGGTAGATATAGATCAACTCCTCAGAGAAAAATATCAGATCACCAGATCATGATTTCACAAATCTAGTCAACTAACTCTAGAAGTTATCAAACACTCAAGAACCCATTACAAAAGCTCAAATTAAAACATCAAAAGTTGACACATTTGTTTTATAAATGTTCTAGGACTTAACACACATGTATATCATTATATGTCGCCAACTTACTCATGGGGATCACGGTTGCAGGCTGATTAATGTGAATGATGCACATCTTTTTTCCTCCAGAGTTCTGTAATGACCATATCAAGATTGATTTGTTCTTTTTCACGCTGTCTCCCATCGCAACATATAACATATCTTCCATCACAGGGGAATTTGGAGAACAGCTATAGCCAGAAACAAAAATTCTTTTCAACTCTATATTAGACAGGCTCAGAATAAAGTTGCTGGCTTCTCAATCTTCTTCACCAATAAGCTTTTGAAAGAAGACACTGAACAAGATTCCATAGGAAGGTCTTTGCTTTTGGTGTCAGGTTTGTCTTATGCTCCTACTATATATTCTAAGTGTACGATAGCCTTCTCCTTCTGGGAAATTGATAAAATAATTTCTGCGAAGCTTTGACATTGAAGTTGGACGGCGGCTAGCTCCATGACATCACTGCTCTCTCTCTCAACTCTTAACTGTCAGTACTTTTGCTTCGTTTACAAAAACCCTGTTGGAATAAGGGGTGGATGCCACTATGTACGTCAACTAAATTCTATAATACTATTGTACTACTATCTGTATCCAAATTGTCTGTTCATATGATGTGGATTTTTTCGATGACTTCAAGAACAATGCAAATTAAGCAAGAACAAAGTTTACCAAGTTGTACTTTTAAAATGGTGATTCAGGGGGAGGACTAAAAACCTTCAATGGATTAAAAAAATACAAAACAAAGGGCTTCCTAAAAATGAATAAGCAATTTCGAATAAGATAAACAGTGTCTAGTAAGTCATATCATCATAATTTCAAGCATTTTTAGATTAGATCATCTCAAATTATGTGCTCGAATTTGAGAGAATTCGGGTAAATGATTGTGAAAGACCATTTTTATGACCCGCTTGACTGGATAAATGGTTGGGCAGCTCAATTTTTATTTGGTTAAATGGGTCTCATAAATGGTCTCCTATAATCACATGCCCGAATTTTCTCAAATTTGGACAAATAATTTGAGATGATCCTAATCAACATTTTTTTATAGGACTGGAATTTTCAACAATTACTGCCCAATTTCCCACGCATCCCTCCCACACGCAAAGTTTTCTTTTTTTTAAACATGATCTTTCTAGGCATTATTTAATTTGTGAAGTTTGGGATAATCTACTTTATATTGACCAAAAACAGAAAGAAAACTCAACACATTAAGAAATGCAGTTAATCAATTATGTCTACTTTTGCGTCTTGGATTTGATACTTAATCATGACCAGAATTAATCTCTATCTTAGGTGTTGGCAAATTCTTGTGTCAAAACATGTGGGGCGGGTTGTAAAATTGTAGGTTTTGGTTTAGAATGGGGTTCAAGAAAAGGCTAAAATTGATGTTTTGAAGACTTTGACAGAAAACTCGATCGCAATTGGATTGATCGAACTAGTGTGATAAGTCCAGGAATATAGATTTCTACCAGCTGAATCAAATGGTCAAACACATTGCACACCTTTTAACCAAGAAACATTCTCTCTTCTTACCTTCTCAGCATGTTAATTAATTTAGGTAGGACTAAAAAATGTGCAACAACTTGGTGGCGGTTGTCACTAATAGTTAACTGGAACTTGGAATGTTTCTTATGAACGACAAAAACAGGGCATTTATCATCAATTCCTCTTCCATTCATTGGATTAAACTATCAGCCATGCATCTTGTTCATTCAAGTTCTCTTGTTTTTATCAGCCACGCATCTTGTTTGACTACTCTTCCAATGGAGTAATGCTACACATCATCCCATTGTCCCCCCAAAATTGATGTGGCTCTTAAAATCACCATTGAATTTTTAATATATCACTATTGAATTTTGATCAAATGGTGATTTTAAGAGCCACATCAATTTTGGGAGGACAAGGGGATGATGTGTAGCATTACTCCTTTCCAACGTGGTAACCATGTTTGCACTATTGCTCTTTGAGCTGCCTCTATTTTTTTTTTTTTTTGGACTGAGCCTCTAATTTATTTATAGTATAAAAATAGACAAGAATAATTGCTTAAATCACAAATTCAATCTTACCTATGAGGCCGTAGATACAGCCATAATGATTGTGAAAATAACCACAATCCGAGGATTGCTCCTTTAGGGTGAAGCATGATAAATTTTTCAAAAAAAAAAAAAAAAAATTAAAAGAAAAAGTCAATATAGTATGGAGATATTTGTTAGACTGACTCTTTCATTCACATTGACGAAACAAATCCTAAACAATTTCGCAATGATCTAAAAAAAAGAAGTTGAATTTCCAACAGGCAAGCTCCATGGGATTTCCTGACCGTGGATACATTTGCTGTAGGCCAAATCCATGAAGGTAGTTTGTGTGTGTGGGATAAGAGGCTAAAGTTCTCATGTGCATTTTCTTTGAAACTTCTAAGCACAACTTGAACGTTCAATAAGTTTACCGAGTCGATATTTTTGTTCATGCAACTATGGATATGCCCAGGAAAGGATCATGAAATCAGTTAATGGATATGCTATACATATATTTGACCAAAAAAAAGAGAGAGAAGAATATGTGATACATAAGCTTTTGTTCTGTTGATTTATTATTTATAAATTACAATGCCAATCTTTCTTGCTTCCTTGCTGAGGCAAATTATTCATGTGTGTGAGTCAACGTTCAATGCTTGTTCCAACACTCCTGAACGGCAGAACGCAGAGCATGGTTGGGAACAAGATTGCAGTGTTCAAGCTTAAGATTTGTGATGGGTGAAGTATCATGACCACTTTCCAGCCATTTTCTAAAAGCCTCTCCTTCATAAGTATAACCATCTGCTGCCATATATGGATGTCTCATGACTTCCTGCAAGTTTGCAAGTAAAGGATATGCATTTCTTTTCATATATAGTAATAATAATCCAATTAAGTAGGGTGTAGGGTGTGAGTCAGAAAACGAAAAACAGGAAACTTACATGGGAGATGGGACAAATAAGATACCGAGGAGGTTCAGGAGGCTCTTCATATCCCAACCGGATTGAGGATGAGCCTCCACATGAAGCCCTCATTGGTTCAAGTAGTGTCCAGACCTCAGACTGGAGGTCTGGCCGGCTCTTTTGCGTCGGAGCACAACACCTCAATGCCAAGTAAGCCAACTGTTCAGCCTGCTCAAATGGCCAATCTCCAGCCAAAGCATCCAGGAGCTCTTTCAGCTTACCGGCATCTATTGCATGTTGCATGTCGTTTGTTATTCTTAAGGCTGGCCTTCCAGTCAACAACTGCAATAATATGATCCCAAATGAATAAACATCTGACTTTAAAGTAAGCTCTGCTGTTGAAAGGAACTCAGGATCCATGTACGCAAAAGTCCCTAGTGTTGTTTTCTTTGAACTTTGATCATGAGGTAGTAGATGACAGATTCCAAAGTCACTAAGTTTGCTACAGAAGTTGTCATCAAGGAGGATATTGGCCGGCGTCAAATCACCGTGTACTATGCCGGTAGGTTTGGAGGAATGAAGAAAGATGAGGACAGAGCACAACTCTGTGGCTATTCTTATTCGAGTTTGCCATGATAATGGGGGAGTACCATTCTTGCATCTAAGTCGATCTTCAAGGCTTCCCTTGGGAAGATACTCATAGATGAGAGCACAAGCTTCTTGGCAGGATCCAATTAGTGTGATAAGATTGGGATGCCTCAACTTACTGAATATATCAATCTGAAACACACCCAACCAATTAGTTTGCAGAATTTGATCCTTTTTTCTTATTCTTTCATTTTTGCAAATAATATACTAGGAAATATATTATGGTAATGGTATTGGCATATGAATACATCATGAAAAACATAATTTATGGCAAGAATTTCTATTACTAAAAAATATTCAAGTGATTCAATAAAATCCGTGTGCTCAAACTCTCTCTTCAAAAGTGAGGGCTAACATGCATGTTGAATATTTAACTGAAATATGAATTGTGAAGTCAAGGTTCGAACTCATAGCCTTGGACTTTGATACTATGTTAAATCATCACTTATCCCAAAAGTTTAAATTGATAGGAAAAGATGAATTTAATCATTTAATCAACATTCTAACAATTATTATTTATATGCATCAGACTAAAAAACCTTACCAATTTGATCCTAGTATTGGACATGTTACAAAACCTGAAAGTTATTAACATTCCTGCTAATTTAGATTTTCAACTTCTGAATAGATATTAAGTTAATGCTACCAATGAATATATGATTTAAAAGAATAAATTCGATTGGTTCTCATATAAATCCTCATCACTTGAACCATCCTACCTCACGTTGAAATCCTAAGGGTTCTTCCATGCTATAATGGTGTAGCACCTTTATAGCCACCTGGGTATGACGCAAGAGACCTTTGTAAATGCTCCTGTATCTTCCTTCGCCAATTTTCAGTGATGGATCAAAGTTTTGAGTTGCTTCCTTAATCTCTGTATATGAGAAATCAGAGAAGATGCTTAAGACCTCTCCTTGTTTGCTTCTCAGCGCTTGAACTTCTTTTAGTGCATTACCACGCTCTATCTTCAACTCATCAGATTCTTTTTTGTACTTTTCCATTAGTTCCAAAGCAGAGGTAATCCTCAGCTCCAAACCTTTTACCATTTGATCAGTTTCTGCAATTTGGTTCTCTAGTAATGATTTTTTATCCAGCGCAATCCTGAGTTCTTCCGTGATTTCATCTTGCTGTTTCTTCATCTTTTCAAGTTTTTCTTTCTCTTTTGCTAGTGTTTGCTCAATTTCTTTCCTTTGTTTTGACTCCTTGGCACATAAGCTTTTTGACACCTTTGCCTGTAAATGAGCAATGTGTAAGAATATGGGGTTTTTGGAGTTCCAAATGAAAGAAATTCCATTTCACAGTGCACTAGGATCTTGTTCATCTTCCCATCCTACATATCGTTACGTGATTCAACAGTAACATAGTTGCATACAACGATTGTACAATGAAGGAAAGCAAAATGATTTTTATCTAATAATTCTTATATGATTTTCATCTTATGGAGACTTGGAGAGGTTCTAGATAACTAGAACTTTACCCTTCGCATAGCCTCAATGGCAACTTTTTTAGCTTTTCCACGCCTGGCTGACTCTTGAAATGCTTCACGCCTCGCATTTTCAGCCTCTGCCATGGCTTTTTCAAGTTGAGCATAAGGAGTATCATCTATTTTCTTGTCCTGCTAGAATGAGTCAAACAATTAAGTTCCGAAACCTTACCATGGTTTGGTGATATAAACAACTCAGATGAGTATCTGTTAAGAGGAAAACATGCTTAAATTGTTCCACATATGTCCCACATATGGAAGTTACGAACATACCAATACACTGAGAGGGGATGAATGATGAAGATTCTCTAATCCATTCTCAACCACCTCAACCCTCACAGATGGAATCATTTCTACATCAACCACTTGAGGTGATGGGCATGTTAAATAACCTGAACTTGGAGAATACCTCCTTGAAAATCTACCCCATTCTTCTGAACTCCCTCCTACATCCAACCTGCTCCATGGAGTTGAGAGCTCTTCAGTACAATTGAGGGAGGAAATATCTGTTCTGTTTCCTCCAAAACTTTCACTGCAGAGTGAATCTTGATCTGGATTGATGGGAATTACTCCATTATTTTCCTCCACAGATGATAATCTCAAGTTGGTTGAGAGTCCTGTTTTAGTGTCTTCACTTGCTTGCAGCAAAGAGGATCTGACCTCTGCATCCGCCCCATTTAAGATACCTTCCCTATATTGCCATTGAACGTGCATTAGTAAATGAGAAATGTTACATGCACTTCCAAGTACACACTTTTTTTGACGTGGCAATGAAAACTGCCATTGAATTTTGAATTCAATGGTAATTTTTATTGCCACGTCAATGAATGTATGTAGCATTTCTCTTTTGAAGCTACAAAGGAAGAAAAATTTCAAGCAGATTGGAATGTACCATCTCCCTTAATAATAACCAATCAATCATCTTGTAACCATAAATATCAATCATACAGTCGTTAAAAAGCTTAGAAGTTTCTCCTTTGGGGATGCAACTGCAAAATATTAGAGAGTTACAAAACATCAACGAACCTGGTGTTGATAAGGTGCCCTTTGCAGATGAATTTGATTTGACAGAAAATAGGTGCTTGTAGGCACACATAAATGGCTTTCTTAGACTTAAGGTCCGCCAGTTTCCTGCAATGTTAAGCAGTAGGGTGAGCAATCTTAGTGTTTAGGTGCACATATCATAGGGTGCCATTGAGTAGGATAAAATATTTTAGGACTATAGAAGCTGGTGAATATCAAACCACTGTGTACTTAATCATCTCAATATAACAAAAAGAAAAACCATAGTTTCTGCAAATCGGGAAGCGTCTTGGAAACACCCTATTTCTCCAACTAAAAGTAGCAACAATGATAAAGTGGAACTAAAATCTAAAAAGAAGCTTAGTACGTTAAAAAGAAATTTTCTATTTGTGATATTTACTTTGCGTAGTGATTGTCTGCTGCTGCTCCCATAACAAGCTCCTTAATCCCATGCTGGGAGATGAGTTCCACAATTCCCATCCCAATACAGTCCATTTCAGTATGCAGTGTATCTGCCCTTGCCTACATTAGGAGATTATCAATGGCAAAATGAATCAGAAAGTTCAGCCAATTATCCATTTTTGAAGGAACTCAGGATTTTAAAAACATCACTGCAAAAGACCACGTAACTTGATGCATTTTCTCTTATTATCTGTAAAAATTGTAAATGGAACGCATTTCTATAACAGCTATGGAGATGAAAAAGAAAAAAATAATCAGAAACACCCCAAAAGCAAATAATCACACTGATGCAGGAAAGAAGACAATGTTGTTACCCCCATTTGGCGGCAGATAAAAAGGTATTCAATAAGGATCTTATTCATATTTAGCCTCTGAATTTCCCGGTATGCCCTCACTTCATTTTCCTGCAGTGAGCTTGCAGGCCATCTTGTACCCACTGCAAACCAAGACAGAGGAGGAGTTTCTCTCAAAACAATTGCAAATACCTGGAAAATCTTAAGAATGATCATCAAGATGCAAATCTCTCCAAATTTTTCATTTGGGTTTCAAAAAATTTAGTCAACTAAGTGTAACTTGAAGAACTCCAACATTGTTGAATGTAAGTATTTTGCAAAATTTGTTTGTGATGAAAGCGTTTTCCTGCATATATGCCTTACATATTTATATGAAGGCAACTTACTGAAGGGGATCATCTGGGCAGGTTGATGAACGTGAATGATGCAAATCTTTTTGCCTCCAGAGTTCTGTAATGCCCATAACAGGATTGATCGGTTCTCTTTCACATTTTCTCCCAGCGCAACACACAATATTTCTTCCATCATGCAAGTTATTGCAGACAGAGGACTCTCCAAAAGACACACTTTCAAGTCTCTCTCTCTGCCTCCCTCAATTTGGAAACTATAATACATTTAGAATCAATTATATTAATATTAGCTACTTACACCTCTGATTATTATTTTATTTTAGAATATTACTTGATGTGATAAAACTAAAACAAATTATTGTATATTAATCGCTTTAAATAACAATTCGATTTTGTCAATAGGACATCTATACAATATAAACTATTTTAAAATTTAAAATATAATAAAAAACGGTCTTTATGCACAATAAAATAATCCAAAAAAAAGTGAGCGCCAATAAGGGGATACGATGGGCCAACTTATCAAGGAATTTAAATCATATATATATTTTTGGTAAGCCAATCTATGTGGCTGACTTTTGATCATAGCCATGGGTCACGCTTGTTTTGTAGACAAAGGCTATTGACTTTTTAATCTAAGCAAATGGGAGGCAGGTCAAAGGCCCATGCCAAAGAAGCTGACTTTTATTTTTATTATTATTATTTTTGGTAAGCCAAAGAAGCTGACTTAAAATTAAGAAATTATCATCTGACCGTTGAGCGCCTCTCGATCTGCAGCATGCTTGCTGGATGACGTGATCATCTCCACAGAATGTAATTACATAACTGATGGTATGATCTCTTTTTGATGAGGTTATGCATATCTAAAAGATGGTACTCGGAGCTCAGCGTAGAGTAGATAATGGAAGGAGTGATAAAGGCTTTGTGAAAATGTCAGCGAGTTGATCGATCTTTTTCAAAAATAAATCGAATAGCAAGAATCTAAAATGCCTCAATGTCACGAGCAAAATGAAAATCCTGCATGCATGGAAGATTGGATTTGCTGATAAGTAAGTAACACTTATGTTATCACACCACATGACAGGCGGACTGACAGTTATCCTTATATATACCTTATACTCGTAAAATATCGCCTAATGGACAGGACAGCTTATAATGATATTTATACGAAATGATCATTTGTCACAAATAAATGGATCCTATAGCTGGCTAGGAATAGATCAATATGTAAATTAGAGGGTATAAATTGAAGTACGTCAATACGAGAAATGAAACTTTTTTATATGATAAAAAAAAAAAAAAAAATGCTGAGTTCCATCAGTGTAACCAAGACAGTTTAGCTGCAACGTTTGCCAAAACTTTGTATTTAGCTACGGTGCTTGACCGTGCGACTGTAGCTTGTTTCTTATAGCTTCACATGATAAGATTTTTACAATAAGTAATATGAATGCTTCTAAAGATATATTGGAAGCCGCTCATTTTGCAAGTTGATGTGCTCTAAAATCAGCACTAAGAGAAATCTTTGAAGCAGTCAAAGCTGAAAAACCGTGGAGCAAAAATCCAATTGGAGGAGGAGTTTGCACTGATAATAGCCAAAATAATGGTGCCGTGGAATAGAGATCATTTTGGTAAAACCATCTGCTGTTACATGAGGATCATACATGATACACCAGAACCTGCAAGTATTCAAATAACGTACATGTCAGTGAACATAATTGAAGAATTTATTCCTCGATCTAGCATTACATTCCTCTTGGGAAAAGTATTAAGATTAAATTCTATAATATTTTTAATTAGATTTGTGGTGGGTTTTTAATTGTACTATAAGCAAACAAAATCGAATATATATATCATACATGTGCTGCATTTAAATAAGCTATATATATATATATGTGTGTGTGTGTGTGTATTTATTTATATTAAAAAAAAATTAATAATTCAGAAATAACCTTTTTATGTTTTCAACTTTAGTTAGAAAAAAATAAGAAAATGTTATTGAAAAGAATATATCTTTCACTTGTAATTAATGTTTCGTTTGTTTTCGATGTAAAATGATTTTATCGAAAACATTTTCTAGCGTTTGGCTCGCACGAAAAAATTAAGAAATGTGAAAATTAGAGTTTGGCAAATGCTGGAGGAATCCGGCAACGTTTGGTTGCCGTTGCCAAATTTCGACGAGCAAGTTTGGCCAGATTCGACCAGAGCCTGCCAGATTCCTGCTATGGCCGGAATCCGACAATATTCTGGCTAGTTTCGGCTGGAATTTGGTCCGCTGGCTTTCGACGACGGTGGCCGGATGTCACAGGATTCTAGCGCCGGCAGAATTCTGGCGACCAGATGTTGCCGGACTCCGGCGTAGGTTGGATTACAACAACCGACAATTGCTGAATTCCGACAATCGAATATCAAACGTGCATGGAAGGACGAATAATTTAATTTTGAAAAACGATTTACAATTTTCAAAACCGTAAATTATTTTCCAAAAATTAAAGAAACTTTTACGGTCAAACTAAAAATGATTTTTATCCCTACCAAACACCGTAAAATGTTAGAATCATTTTACTCCGAAACAAACGGAGCATACGCACGTGTAAAAGTAAATCCTTTCATAATCTCATTGAAAGTTTTCACGCCTTGAAAAGTATTTTTCGGTATACTTTCCATACAACAAGCATCATTTCTAAGAAAGCAAGAAACATTCGTCATAAAATATTTTCTCTACATGTCTTAGCAATATCATTCGCTGGAATTGAATCATTTGAAACATAGTAGCATTTAATAAAAACATTTATTGCAAATAAAGAACTTTAAAAGAAATCATAATATGGAAGAGGTAAGATGAGAAAAAAATTAACTACAAACCAGTCTAATAAAGTGATACGTATTCCTTAGCATATGAGAAATGCATATTTTTTTTTTAATAGCATCTGCTTCTCATTTTTTTTTTAATAGCATTAATAAAAAATCATATAATTTTCACATGCTTTAAGAACATATATCATTTTATTAGACTGGTTTGTAACTAATTGCTTGTAGCTAATTTTTATTTGAGGTAAGACATCATTTATCTTGACAGCTGTGATATAGTGAAACCGATTGGCGTTACCCGCGACAATTTTCTCGCAAGGAGTTGAGCCCTTCTATGAAAGTCCAACAGAGGTTGGGCTCTCCAAGTGGGGGGGCCCATCAAGTTTAGGCCCAATATTAGTTCGGGCCAGTCCTCACATCGCTTAATTTAGGCTAAAGTTGTAGCATGGACAAAATTTCAAAATTAGTTTCCTCCTAGCTAGAAACCTTTGGGCTTAAGCTGACACAGACTAAAACCAAACCCAAAAACAGCTCTAAAGATTTTATTAATAAAATATAGTTTTAAGATGGATCAAACTTTGTTCTTTCTCGACGAAACTCGAAGGACTCTATTTCTATATATATATATTTTTTTTTGTTTTGTTTTTCCTTCGAAAGACAAATTATATTTGCTCTAAATAAATATTTTCCTTGAATTTTGTTTTAGACAGTAATTTAGCAATGCAGCGTAATATCACTTGTTCACACAATCTTAGGCTCAAGGTGTGATACCCAATCTAACGTTCCAAACTTTTATATAAGTCATATAATTTACACAACCAAAGGAAAGTAGGAAACTATACTATATTTTATATATATTAAATTCAGTTGAGATAGCACTGCAAATTGCAATGGACTGTAACTTATTAGTGCATTAATTAGATTTTAAATATTTTACAATTATGATTTTCACATAATTGTAAAATGTAAAATACGTAAAATAGTATCCATTTTAAACCTACTCTTAAAACCGGCAGCAAATTTATCACATTTTGACAACCCATTTTTTTCGGTCAACTTGACCCTTTTCTTCTCCTTCAATATATGTCCTAAACAGTAGGGGTGTACAAGTGGTTATAACCGGCGGTTATTGGCTAAAACCGCTAACCGCTAACCGCCTAGCGGTTATTTTATTTTTACCAACCGCTAACCGCCTAGGCGGAGGCGGTTATTTTTATAACCGCTTTTGAATTTCGATTTTGGGCCGGGTTTAGACCGGTTTTGGGCCGGGTTTAAACCGGTTTTGGGTCGGTTTTTGTACAAATTTTAATTTTTTCAAGAAAAAAATTGAATTTTTTTGGGCCTTTTGTCATTTGGTACAAAATTAACAAATCTAAATACAAAATTACAAATCCAAAACACAAACATAACCAAATCTAAATCTAATTTTTCAAATCCAAATAACCAAATTCAAAACAAAAAATTACAAATCTAAACATATTCTAAATTCCAAAACCAAACAAATCCAAATAATTAATACCCATTTGCCATCCCAGGTTTTTATTTTTATTTTTATTATATATATATATATATATATAAGCGGTTATTTATAACCGCTTTTAAAACTCTATAACCGCTTTCAAAAGCGGTTAGCGGTTATAAGCGGTTATCGGTTTTAAAGCGGTTATAACCGCTCCGTTTGAACACCCCCTACTAAACAGAGCAAAAAGACAAGTGCTTGAAAAGGGGAGATATCACGGATTTGCAGAAAAAAAAAAAAAAAAAAAAAAGAAGAAGAGAGAAGTGCGCATTATTTACTGAAAATTGATTTCTGAGAAGAATAGTCAATACTGCAAAAGTTGACTCACTGATTTTACAGGTTGTCTGTTTTAATTTTTTCCTGAGGAGGATAACTGAAGCGAATCCGTCCTTTTGATTTTCTTTTTTTCCAGGCCGAATAGAATCAAGCAAACTTCACGTGATTTTTTTTTTTTTTTTTTTCTGAGGAATATAATACTGAAGCAAATCTGTCCTCGTGATTTTTCTTCCTCCCAGAACCCCCTATATGAACCACCTTTACGAGAAGGAATCGTTCTGTAACTGGATCGATCTGTACTTACAGCGGTACCGGAATCCACTTCATGAGTTTGAAACAAGGCGTTTCGCCAAAACTTACGGACAACAAGCAACAGCAGAAGGTACAGGTTGTGCTTCATGAGTTTGAAAGGATGCTTGTGGGCAGTTAATCTCTTGCATTTCTTTTATCAAATTATTTTCTCTTTTAACCATTTATTTTATTTTATTTATTTATTTATTTCGCTTCTTACTTGCTAGAATTTTTTTTTTTTTTTTTTTGTGTTATTTTCAGGTGTTCGGAATGGGAGGACTAAAAAAGATAATACAAAGGTGGCAAACCTTTTTCTTTTTACATGTCCACACAAGAGGGAAAAGGGAATTCGAACTAGTAACCTCCGTTTCATGAGGCGTGGTTCCCAGCCGATTGAGCTATCCATTGGGGACGGTGGCAAACTTTTTTAATCGTATATCGTTGTTGGGTCATAATTGCTTCTAATGTAAATGCAGTAGTATTGAAAATTGAAGATGACTTAAAGACTTTATTAGCTCAATACTTAATTGACTATTCTTGCCCTAGAAAATGAGAAGTGTATGAATATAGTATTGACAAGGCTCTTCTCTATATCAAAAGTAACGGAATGGTTGAAGAAGAATTTATGCATGGCTAACTTACAGGCTATCTTAAATGTAACTATCTTTAAAAAAAAAAAAAAAAAAAAAATCTTGATATTTAAATTCAATTGTATCGTTAATCGTTGGCAAATTTAGAATAATAATTTTCCAGAACCTTCACATGTTAATGTTCTTTCTCAGGATTGCTTGTCTTTATTTTGTTCTGTATAGTGTGAAGGATCTCAAGGGGGTAAAGGTGCAGTTCATGCAAATGACAAAATATATAGAAAACTAAAAGTCTGGTAGAATCCTAAGTTTGGAAGGCTTAAGAAAAAAACCGGTCATTTTAAGTGGTGCTTGTTACATTTGATTTAGTGTTTGCTTTGTTGTGGATAGAAATGCCTGAAGAACTGAGGATTCAAATTAAGAGGATATGTTTGAAAGTAAACTTCGAATCTTGGTGGAGATTATTATGTCTTTGATGATGGATTATCTTCTAGTGCTAAAGATAAAAAAAAAAAGGAAAATCTTATTTGTATTTGATTAGATGTACTCTCCCCTAGCCTGGTATCTGAATTTGATTAGAAAGCTTAATGACCAAATGTGTGACTAAACATTATACCATGCATATATTTCCAGCAACTAGCTTTACATAGTAGATCTTGTCTCTTGTAGAGGGAGGGGTATGGTTGCCTAAGCGCCGTCGCTTCCACGATACCGTACGATGTTGCTGATGGTTAGATTGTACGTATGTATTGTCCCACATGGGTTATTGATGTATGTTAGATTATACGGAGGTATTGTTCCACATGGACTAGCTATTGATGTGTATTTTTGTAATTACTAGCCTATATATATAGGCCCCTCATGTACAGCATAATGTGTGATTCAATATACAGCTTTTCTCTCGACATGGTATCAGAGCGCAGATTTTGAATCACTTTTAATATTTTTTTTCAGCTTCTTCCCAGCAATTTTTCGGCGCCACAGTTGCTTCCGCCATCCCTCATCGCTTTGTCTTCCTCGGTTCTCTTTCTCCCAATCCTTGTTTCGAGCTGGTGCATATACCAATCAAAACCTTGAGAGACAACCGTGCCAGAGTCGTCGAGAACAGCCCAACCAGAGCCTCCACGAGTCGCCACCAGACGCTTCTGCCGTTCCGCCGCCAGATGTTCCAGCCGTTCGATCACTCCGGTTCCAGCCCAAATCGATAGATCCACCTCCTAGCTGCTCAGAACCACCGAGATCGTCCCGATCCGACGGCGAACGTGCCTCCACGCGCTGGTAGAAGATTCCTGTCCACTAGTTCACGCGCCCATGCGCCGCCACTTTTCGCGCATGTATCTCATGCGCCAGTCTCTGCTGTGCCACGTCATCTAGTGCCGCGTCAGCACCGTTGACTGTTGACTTTTAACCGTTGACCATTGACTTCTGCATCAATTGACCAAGTATTTTCTACTTAGTTTTTCATTTTGATTTCATTTTTCTAGTCTGTTTCTGCTTTTGGCATCTCCAGATGGCACAAAACGAGGTTCTTGCTCATTCATGTTACATTGGATGGCACCAACTACACTGTTTGGTCTCAATCTATGAGGAGTTTTCTTAAAGACCGCAAGCTCTTGCTCTATGTGACTGGGGATATCCCTAAACCAACTAAAGTTACTGCTGAAAGCGATGATGCTTTCCGCACTAGTCTTATTGATTGGAACAGCAAACATCATCAGATTCTTACGTGGTTTTGTAACACCACCATTCCCTCTGTTGCGGCATTATTTGGTAGTTTTGATGATGATTAGGGTTCTTGGGATATGCCTGCTTCTCGTTACTCCTCGATTGATGGTTCTCGGGAGTACCCGATTATTCTTGATCTCTTTCGTCTAAAGCAAGAATCAGACCAGACTATTACTGATTTTTTTGCTTGCATGCAATTCTTTTGGGACCAGTTGGCTCTTTCTGATCCTGCTTGGAGGGATCCTACTAATGCTCAAATGTATGCTGATCGCAGTGACCAACATCGTTTCTATCAATTTCTGATGGCTCAGCGGGATGATTTTGAGCCTGTTCGTGGGCAAATTTTTGCACCGCTCTCCTCTCCCTACTTTGGACCAGGCTGTCTGTGAGCTTGTTCGAGAGGAAACCAGATTGTCTACCTTGCGCTCTTAGCACACTCCGCATACTCATTCAGTATTAGCTGCTCCATCGCCTTAGACCGAACACTCTGACAAGTCTGACAGGTCCGGCCGTGGACCTTCCAAGAATCGTGACAATCCTTTTTGTCACTATTGTCGCCATCGTGAGCATACTATTGACAAGTGTTGGTGCAATGTCAAATCTTCTACATCTATCGCGGTCATTACCACTACTGAGAATGCTTCTTCTTCAGCTGCACCAGTAGGTTCCTCTGGCTACTCTACAGGATCTGCTCTCACCTTATCTCCAGCTGACTTTGAGGCAATTATCAACCAGGTCCTCGCTCGTTCTGGTAATGCATCTTCCTCTATCCTCTCCGTTTTGCCAGGTAAATTTTCCTCTTGGCTTTTTGACTCTGCCTGCTGCAATCATATGACGCCATATGCCTTCTCCTTTACCACTTTTGCCCCTCCATCACATACATCTTTAATTCACACAGCTGATGGCTCTTCAATGACTGTTCAAACCATGAGAATTGTCCATACACCTACCATTTCTGTTCCTGATGTCTTTCATGTGCCTAAATTGTCCTTTAACCTTCTATCTGTTGGGCAACTGTGTGAATTGGGTTATAGACTTGTTTTTGACTTCTCTGGTGTGTATGTGCAGGATCCTCGAACGAGCCAAACACTTGGGACCAGGCGTAGAGTTGGGCAACTGTTTGAGCTTTCATCCTTATACTTTCCATCCCTGGTGTCTCTGCTGCTGCCGCTCCATCACCGTCATCTCTTGCTCTTTGGCATTCGCGTCTTGGTCATGCATCTGTGTCTCGGTTACAAGTTTTAGCTTCAAGGGTTTATTAGGTTCAGTGTCCAATAAGTCTTTTGATTGTATTTCTTGTCAACTTGGGAAACAACCAGCTTTGCCTTTTAATAATAGCGAGTCTATTGCGTCTGCTTCTTTTGATTTAATTCATTCTGATGTTTGGGGACCTTCCCCTATTCTTAGTATGAGTGGCTCATGTTATTTTGTGATTTTTGTTGATGATTCTTCACGTTACACCTGAGTGTTTTTAATGAAATCACGTTTTGAATTATTGGATATCTATCGCAATTTTGCAAAAATGGTTGAGACCCAATTTTCAAAACGCATTAAAGCTTTTCGTTCTAATAATGCCTTAGAATATACTCAACAGGCTTTTCAAAATATCTTAAAACACTATAGCACTGCTCCTCACTTGTCTTGTCCAGGCACCTCTTAACAAAACGGAAGAACTGAACATAAACTTAGACACATTCTAGACACTGTTTGTGCTCTTCTCTTTTCCTCTTTGGTTCTTACTCCTTTTTTGGGTGAAACCACTCTCACAACTGTCTACATTATCAACAGGTTGCCTACACCTCTTCTTGCACATTGCACCCCTCACGAGCGATTGTTTGGCTCTTCTCCCACTTACCATCAACTTCGTGTTTTTGGTTCTGCCTGTTTTGTTTTGCTCCAACCTCATGAGCGCACTAAACTCGAGCCTCGTTCTCGGTTATGTTGCTTTCTTGGGTATGGGGTGGAACAAAAGGGTTATCGGTGTTATGATCCCGTGTCACACCGTCTTCGCATCTCCCGTCATGTGGTCTTTTGGAAACATAAGTTATTTCACGAAGTAGAAAAATTTTGCATGCCCTCTTTCCCTCCCTTTACCACACTTCTAGAGACGCATCTCTCTCATTCTACCACTGGTGATATTTGTCCTGAGTTTTCCTCACTTGAACCGCAATCTTCGAATGCTCATGATGTCGCTCCGCTTGAGTCCCCAAATTCTGTTCCATTCGAGGCTCCCACTCATACCTCCCCACCTGCTCTTCTCCGATCCACTTGGGAAAAGTCTTTTCCATCTTATCTCCAGGACTTTCATTGTTTTCATGCCTTAGCTACTTTACATGAACCTCACTCTTATCATGAGGCTTCCACTAACCCTCTTTGGCAGGACGCGATGAAAGATGAACTTGATACTTTACATAAGAACCATACATGAGATCTGGTTGACTTGCCTCGAGGGAAGTCTGTTGTTGGGTGTAAGTGAGTCTACAAAATCAAGACTTGTTCTGATGGTACTGTTGACAGATACAAGGCTCACCTTGGGGCCAGAGGTTTTACTAGGAGTATGGTGTGGATTATAAGGAGACCTTTGCTCCTGTTGCTCGCTTATCTTCTGCACGTGCTCTATTGGCTGTTGCTGCCTCTCGACACTGGTCCCTTTCTCAAATGGATGTCAAAAATGCATTCCTTAATGGCGATTTGAGTGAGGAAGTCTATATGAAACCACCTCCTGGCCTCTCTTCTCCTCCGAACAAGGTCTGTCGTCTCCATCGGGCTTTTTATAATCTAAAGCAAGCTCATCGGGGATGGTTTGCTAAATTTAGTGCCACTATCTCTAGTCTTGGCTACTCCATCAGCTCTTATGACTCTGCCTTGTTTATTCGCTGCACAGATCGCGACATCATCCTTTTGTTGTTATATGTTGATGACATGATTATCACTGACGATGATTCTATTGGTATCCTGGAGTTCAAGCAGTTTCTCAGTCAGCATTTTGAGATAAAGAATCTTGGCACTCTCAGCTATTTTCTTGGCCTTGAGATTTTTTCTTCTTCTAATGGTTTCTATTTGACAAAAGCCAAGTATATATTTGATCTGCTTTCAAGGGCCAATCTCACCGACTGTAAAATCGTTGACACACCGACTGGGCTCAATGCCTGTCTTAATCTACAGGATGGCGAGCCTCTTCGTGATCCCACTTTCTATCGGCATTTGGTTGTAGCCTTGTCTATCTTACTGTTACTAGGCCTGATAACTCCATATGTTGTCCATCAGGTAAGTCAGTTTATGGCTGCTCCCCGTTCTACTCATTTTTCTGCTGTCCCTCGCATCCTTCGCTACCTCAAGGAGACATTATTTCATGGGCTCCACTTCTCCTCTCAGTCTCCTCTTGTGTTACATGCTTATACTGATGCGGATTGGATAGTGATCCTACAGACCGTCGCTCCACCACTGGTTATTGTTTCCTAGTTGGCACCTCTCTTATTTCTTGGTGCAGTAAGAAATAGTCGGTTGTTGATCGCTCCAGCACTGAGGCAGAATATCGTGCTTTAACTGACACCACCTCGGAGCTCCTTTGGTTGCGATGGCTTCCCCAAGATATGGGTGTCTTTGTCTCCTCAACTACTCTTGTCTATTATGACAATAGGAGTGCTATTCAGATTGCCCATACTGATGTTTTTCATGAACAGACCAAACATATTGAGATTGATTGTCACTTTGTTCGTCATCATCTTCTTCAAGGCTCTTTACAACTTCATTCTGTCATGTCTCATGATCAATTCGCGGACCTTTTCATAAAGTCTCATCCTACAGGGCGGTTCCGCGATCTTGTGTCCAACCTTAAGATGGTCTCTCATTCTACCTTGAGTTTGAGGGGGGGTGTTAGATTGTACGTACGTATTGTCCTACATGGGCTATTGATATATGTTAGATTGTACGTAGGTATTGTCCCACATGGGCTATTGATGTGTATTTCTGTGATTACTAGCCTATATATATAGGCCCCTCATGTACAACATAATATGTGATTTAATATACAGCTTTTCTCTCAACAAACTCATCATTTACTTTTCTATTTGCTGAAATGACAGTCACAATACCTAGAACTAGGAGTGCGTATATGTATTTCTTTCAGTAGTTTTTTACTCTTCGTACTCTAGTTCTAAAAATTGGAAAAAGCAATAAGCCCCCGTCAAAGTAATACCTAAAAAAGCAAAGATGGCTCATATAAACTTAGTTACAAGCGTAGCCATATATACTCAGTTATAGACATATCGGCAGAACACAAAATTTGCACTAGTATGATGCTGCGCACAATGCACAATATCAAATTACTATTGGTCCTGTGGCTGGTATAAATTACAAATTATTTTTTTAGTATAAAAATTAATTCAAAGATCTTTATGGTTGGCTTAATTTACAAATTGTTTCCTGAAATCAAATTCTATAATTTTTTTTGATAGATTCCGTTATGCGTCACGTCAGTGCCAATAAAATAGCGATACGTGTTGATCATAATAAAAAAATATATAAAAATATAAATAAATAATACTTTAAAAGTTATTTTTTAAAAAAAAAAAATTGAAAAGAGAAGAAGGGTGGCTTTAGGCATGGGTGGAACTAGCCCCCCAATTTTTTTTATTATGATCAATATGTATCGCCAACTTATTGGCGCTGACGTGGCGCGCCTTACGGAATTTGTCAAAAATTTTAACGAAATTTAAGTCCAGTGAGCGATTTGTAAATTAAGCCATCCACAGGGATTTCTGCATTAATTTTGATACCAGAGGGAGCGATTTGTAATTTAAGTTAACCACAAGGACTAATGGAGCAATTATTCCAAAAATAATTAAGGAAAAAGATAGTTCATGCAATTTGTAATTGGGCTTGTTCGGGACAAGATAAATAGTATAATTCCTCATAACATATTGTTTCTAGTCTGCATGGTTCAGGACAAGATTGCAGAATTAATTTGCAGCAAGCGATCTATAAGATTTATGATCGGGTAAGGTGTCAGGGACATTGTTCAGCCATCCTTCAAAGTTCAAGTCCTCCCCGTGCCAAGTAAAACATCTTTTCTTTTTCTTATTTTCCTATTAAACTGGGGTAAGGCAGAAGAGAAATTACAAAGAAAGTGGGTCTTTCCCACTATTAATACGTACAAATCCAATAAAGAAAATGATAAGTATAGAAGTACAGAATGTATTGCTTGCTACCTTAATCTACTAGAGGTTGGTTGTATATATAATTAACTTGAACAAATATAGTTTAAGTGACATACAATCACTTCTAGAGATAATAAACATAAATACTGTTTGAGTGATATACAATTACTTCTAGAGCTGATCTCATATCTAGCTAGTTATCACTTATCTATATCTACTAGTGTTTGAGTTTGAATGTTTTGCTTATCACTTGAGTTCAATTCGGTTGATGGGTTTGGATAGTGATTATCCAATTTATCCTTTGCACGCCCCCTCAAGCTCAGCGTGGGTGCAACAACGTTGAGCTTGTCTTGTAGAGTAGAGAATTGAAGGAGTACTAATAAAGGCTTTGTGAAAATGTCAGGGACTTGATCTTTTTCAAAAATAAACCGAACAGCAAGAATCTTAGATGCCACCATGTCACGGACAAAATAGAAATCTATTTCTACATGTTTGGTGCGTGCATGCATGGAAGATTGGATTTGCTAAGTTCCACTAGTAAGGATAGTAGCCAAGATAGGTCAACTGCAGCATTTGCCAAAACTTTGAATTTAGCTTCAGTGCTTGACCGTGCACTGCTACTGTAGCTTGTTTCTTACAACTCCACAAAATAAGATTTTTACAATAAGTAATAGGAATGCTTTCAAAGATATGATTGGAAGTGACCCATTTCGCAAGTTGATGTTCTTTAAAGTTAATACTACCAGAAATCTTTGAAGTTGTCAAAGTTGTAAACTGTGGAGCAAAAATCCAATTGGAGAAAGAGTTTGCATCGATAATAGCCAAAATAATGGTGCTGTGGAATAGAGATCATTTTGGTAAAACCTTCTACCATTACATGAGGATCATACATGATGCACCAGTACCTGCAAGAATTCAAATAACGTACATCTCAGTGGACATAATTGAAGAATTTATTCCTCGAGTATTACATACCTCATGGGAAAAGTATTAAGATTAAATTCTATAATTTTTTTAATTAAATTTGTGGTGGGGTTTGTAATTGTACTCTAAGCAAACAAACTCGAATATATATCATATATGTGATTCATTTAAATAAGCTATATATATATATATATATGTGTGTGTGTATTTATTTATAAAAAAAAAAAAACTAATAATTCATAAATAACTTTTTATGTTTTCAACTTTAGTTAGAAAAAAACAAGAAAGTGTTCTCGAAAAGAATATATCTTTCACTTGTAAGTATGCAGTCTCGCATACCATTATGGCCCGTTTGTTTGGGTTGTGCATAATCCAATGCACTTAACATAGCTAAAATTTTGGATGATCGACCACACTTAATGGTTACATTCAATCCTTAGTGTCAGTATTGTGTTAATATTTGTTCTCTTAGGCCGAAAGTATTAGAGGAATGCTAGGTGTACCAAAACTTTTACAAATGAAGTTTTACAAATTGATGTGGAGCCTCATATGAGCTCCACGTCAGTTTAATGGTAAAATTATTCAAAACAAATAGGCGAAATTACCCTTCCCAGGTTGAACCTAGTCCCGAACACCAGCGAGCTCTCGACACGTTGGAAACCCGCGCACCTAGACTCACAAAACCCACGCACACTGGCGTGGGTTTGAGAGATTCGGCCAAATCTCTCAAATGATGCATGAAGACGGAGAGCGAGAGAAAATAGAGATTCAGATCTGGTTGTCAGGGGGTCTCACCGTCTCTATCCAGATCCGGCCGTCGGGGGGTCTCACCGTCTTTATCCAGATCCGGCCGTCGAGGGGTCTCTATCGTCATCTCTATCCAGATCTCGCCGGTCGTCGCGGGGTCAAAGTTCTAGCTGGACGGGAGTTTTCAATCCCGCCGGGGCTTTGGGGCGTGCTAGCGGCCGGTGGTCAGGGATCTTGAAGTCGGGATTTTTTTTAGCTGTTTCCATAGTCTAAAACACATGTCAATATGGATCAAAACTCACAAACAATATTTTATTAAAAAAAAATGGTTTTAAGATGGATCAAACTTTGTTCTTGAAGTGTTTTGACGAAACTCGAAGGACTATTTCTATTTTTTTTTTTCCTTCGAAAGACAGTATATTTGCTCTAAATAAATTTTTTTCTTGAATTTTCTTTAGACGTAATTTAGCAATGCAGCGTAATATCACTTGTTCACACGATTTTAGGCTCAAGGTATATCTTTTTTTTTTTTGTTGAGAAAAATTGATTTTTCATAAAATCATGCGGACAAAGCTTGCTAGCAAGTACAATATCCCTAATAGAAGTAGGGCAGCATCTAGTCCACACACAATCTACTGACTGGTGCACAGCCATTTGAGCCAAACCGTGGGCAGTCCGGTTGGTCGATCATTTCACATGCTGGACAACAGAATTGGGGAATTTCGCAAGTGTAGTTCGGATATCATCCATCAAATGGCCATAGGAACTCCAACATGAGCTCCCATTATTCACTGCTCGAACCACCCCTAAAGAGTCTCCTTCAAACTCCACTTGAGAAACCCCCACCTCTCTGCAGAAAACTATAGCCCTCCACAGAGCCACTTCCTCAACTGCTAAAGGATCGTGAACATGACGCACCCTTTTGGCCATAGCAGCCACCACAAGACCCGTCTCATCCCTTATAACAGCCCCTGCCCCCATAGTCTTCCTCGACACATCGAGAGCTGCATCCCAGTTTAGTTTCAAGAATCCCCCATGCGGAGGTTTCCAGACAATCTGTTGCTCTCCCTGATAGTTTTGTCCAGCTGGGGTCATGGAAACTGCATACATAGCCACTGTCTCCTGAGCTTGGCGCATCAAAATAGCCGACGAAGTGAACCCCCATGTCATACATCGTTGAATTTCGTCGCAACCAAAGAAGCCTAGCTACTGTTAGTACTTCTAGGAGCACATCATCTTCAAATCGTGCCCCTCATTGTTGAAACAGGCCCAGACCATCACTCTCCTCCAGGGCAAGCTTTTGAACCCATCTAGAACCTTCCTGCCAAATTGCCACCAAAGCGGTGCAGCTCCATAGCACATGCTGAATGTCCTCCTTCACTACCTTACAAATCGGGCAAAGAGGGTCCTTCGCTACCTCAAGATGTAAAACTCAATATAACGTCCTGACTTTTTTATAAGTCGTATAGCTTACACAACCAAAGAAAAGTAGGAAACTATATTATTTTTTATATATAAAATTTAGCTAAGATAGCACTGCAATGGACTGTAACTTATAAGTGCATTAATTAGATTTTAAATATTTTACAATTATGGTTTTCACATAATTGTAAAATTTAAAATACATACAATATTATCTATTTTAAACCTACTCTTAAAACCGGTTGCAAATGTTTTACAGTGGCCTTGTTTGGTAAGGAAAGGAGAATTGGTAGTGGGAGTTGGAAGTGATAGATGTGATATAAAGTAAAAAGAATTTGTATAAAAAAGTAAAAAAGTTTTGTTTTGTAGTGAATTTTTTTATTTAAATAATAAAAAAAATTATTGATGTGATTTAAAATTAGAATGTTTTGAAGTTGATTGTTTTTAGGATAAATGAAGAGGGGAAGAGAAAATTTTAAGGGAAAAATACAAAAAAGCTCCCTAAACTACCATCGATTCTCCGGATGGCACCCCAAACTACCAAAGCTTGGATTCCGGTCCCCCAAATTACCTGACACTTGTATTTTGGCCCCATCCGTCAGCTTCGGCCGTCTAACTGGACGGAAACCGAGTCACGTGCGAGTCACGTGACTCAATTTTCCAAAAAACCCAAGTTTACCCCTTTCCCCACGGACTGAAATTCCGAACATGCTCTGTTGTCTTGTTTTTTTTTCCCAATATTTTCGCAATACAGGAGAGGAGAGGAGGTCGCACGGGTTAGGGCTCAGATACATCGCAGGTCCCAAATCGAACTTGCGGTAGCAGCTAGTGATCGAACTCGGCTTTCGGCGGATCCTGTCGTTCCAAAATTCGTTTTCTCCACCGCCGACAAAGCCAGACGAGCTCGACTTACCAGCATCCAGTTGCTCCTCCGCTGACAAATCCAGCAACCGTATTTGCCCCAGATCCCCAGTAAGCCATTCAATCTTGTTTTTGTTCAATAAAAGTGGGTTTAACCGAATGAAATTTTGAGCAAACCATGTGCTTAGTGGGTGCTTGATGAAATGCCTAAATGGTTTTTTTTTTTTTTTTTTTGGTTGGCTTGAATTTATGTGCTTGAAAATGAAGGGGTAGTTAACCGAAATTTAGAGCAAACCATGTGTTGTGCATAGTGGGTGTTTGATGAAATGCCTAAATGGTATATTTTGCAATGTTTTTTTTTTTTGCTTGAATTTGTGAACTACCGAGTTGGTATATTTAGGCTTTGTGGTATATAGGTTTTTTTGTTTTTTTTTGCTTGAATTTGTGAACTACTGAGTTGGTATATTTAGGCTTTGTGGTATATAGGTTTTTTGTTTTTTTTTGCTTGAATTTGTGAACTACCGAGTTGGTATATTTAGGCTTTGTGGTATATAGGTTTTTTTGTTTTTTTTTTTGCTTGAATTTGTGAACTACCGAGTTGGTATATTTAGGCTTTGTGGTATATAGGTTTTTTTTTTTTTTTTTTTGCTTGAATTTGTGAACTACCGAGTTGGTATATTTAGGCTTTGTGGTATATAGGTTTTTTTTTTTTTGCTTGAATTTATAATCTTAATTGTATGGATCTATTATTGTATTGGGTGGAAATTCGAAACTTAGGTTGCTCTATTTAGGTTGCTCTAACTTTACCTAGAAAAATATGCTATCATTTGTCACTACCAATTACTGGGTTTGTGTATATTTCACTTATTTGAGGATTTTAGACCATTTCTGTGGTTAAGCTTCAGTACCTAATGTTTCTTGTTGTGATAATTCAATTAGATTATGCAAGCCATTTGTTGGTATGTTATAAAATTTTATTATGAGTGATATAAGATTTGATTGATTGTCATGTGCTTTCTAATGTAGGTACGCGTAAATGTCTACAATGAGTGACTTATCAAGTGGTTCGCCATTATGTAAATGTGGAGTACCTGCACGAGTGAGGTACTCTTGGACCTCGTCCAATCCCAGTAGGAAGTGGTACGGATGTATTAACTATAAGGTAATTTCTTTCTGAAAGTAGCTTTGTGTTATATTTCATCGTTAGTAGTTTATGACATTTTTTGATTTTTTAATGCAGAAAGCCAGCGATTGTGATTATTTTGTTTGGGCTGATAATAAAATGACCGCATACGAGGAGGGATTAATGAAATATTTGAGAGGAATGGAGGAGAGAAGGCTTGCTGAGAAGGACAGAGTCGATAATTTGATTGATAAAAAATGCAAGGAACATGCCGATAAACTACGTCGAGAGTTAGGGTTGGGCCAAAATAATGGCCAAAATAACGGTGAGATGTTTAGGGCTGCGTTGTTAGTTGGCATTTTGGTGTTAGGCTTTTATTTTATTAATTATAGTGGACCTAGAAGTACTAAGTTGATGTTAAACTGATAGTTGTGAAAAAAGTTCAATTGTATGTTTTCATTTTGGATGTTATGCATGTATAATTTTGGATGCCTATTCGTTTTGAATGTTAGGTATGTTTCTTTGTCACGGTGTTATTAATGAGATTGTGCATTGTGTACTTTATTTGAGAATCTTGAGCATGGTGTTATTAATTAATTGCATTATTAATTTTTCTGATTTTGGTTGAACAAAAACTCGATCAATTCACAATTTCAACATAATTAATTGGATGGTATAAGGGTACATACAATTTAACCACGTGACATATGCTAGCAGGGAAGGAGCAATTGCAGATTAGAGAATTGTTGTACAATGGCCTCAAACCCAATTTTGGTGTTTCCCCACTTGAGTACCTATTTCACCAAGGGCTTCCACTGCATTTATAAACCAACCTCATCAATTTTTCCCCCATTAAATTTGCCTTAAAATGCTTAATAACTTCATTTCTATTAAAAAAAAAACTCAATCATAGACTCTTTTCCAATATTCTGCCCACATCCTAATCCGAATAACTGTTACTTGCCCACCTTCATACCACAAATTAGCCTTAATCATCCACTCAAAAAGTTCAATATTGACCAAAAATCCACTTTCACAATTAATAATGTGTAATGTGTACACAACACCTGCTCAATGAAAAGTGCTCAATATCTATCTATCTTTAATCCATTACAACCCACCATAACAATCACCCAAGTCATAAAAACAACACCTGCTTGTCAAAGAGTTACTTACATCCAAACATTTAAGCATCATCCAAATCATCAAAACAACACCTACAACACCTACTTTTCATCAAATTAGGTTCAAATACATCCATCATCTAAGTCATCAACACAATTACATAATTATACATGTTTGTTTAATCAATTACATCCAAACATATCCTTCACATGTATCATCAAAACAGCACTTGCTTGTTATCAAAACATTTCTACAATAACACATCCAAACACATCCATAAATTGTTTATCACCAACAAAACCACCCTAATATTTTTGCCATTCCGGCTTCTTCCTCTTTCTCTGATTGGCCTCAAGTACGCCAATTGCCTTCTCCACTGTTGGAACAATCTTTCGACCTCTAGTAACAGGCTTTGATGAAGACCCTATTGGCTGAGAAAATCCTTCTGGCTGAGAAGACCCTGTTGGCTGAGAAGACCCTGTTGGCTGAGTAGACACTCCTGGCTGAGAGTTCCCTGATGGTGTAGGGGGTCCATACAATCTGACAGTGTTGATAGTACCTTGAAACTGTAAATTTAAATTAAATCAGAAATGTGAGTTAAAAATTTAAATAAAATTCAAAACTTAGAGAACGAGTGTTTTGATTGCTCACAATAGTTGTTGGCTGTGACTGTGATGATGTAGGGGGTCCATATAATCTAACTGTGTTGACATTACCATGAGACTGCAAAATGTTGTTAATTAGGTTATACCAAAACTGTCATAAAAAAACAACAGATATAAAAGAATGGTGGATTGAGGGCTTACAAAAGCATTAGTCTGAGGCTGAGGCTGTGACTGAGAATGCGGCTGTACTGACGAGGGTCCATACATCCTTACTGTGTTCACAGTTCCTTGAGACTGTAGAGACACAGTAATTAGTGTTGAACATAATGCAATGAGAAGCATCCCCAGCATACACGCCATTGCAATGAGAAGCATCTTGTGAGAGTTCATCTAACCGTTCCAAATTTTTTGGACAAATCCTGCCATCCATTTTTTTGATGCCTTCCTGCTTCTTTTGGTATCTCTTCATCAATTTTATTCTCAACATTTCCATCAACGATATTATTGGTAGATCACGTTGTTTCACAATCCAAGCATTGAAACATTCTGAGAGGTTGTTCACAACTAAATCGCACTTAGGGAAGGTACTGAACCAAGCCCTTGCCCACGTACTTGGGTCAATCTTGGACAGGTAATCATACGCATCCGGGCTTATCCCCTTTAGTTCGTCCATTTGTATAGACCACTCAGCCTCTGTGTAAGTGGCAGTCGCGTTCCAGAGCTTCTCCTTCAATGCCAAACCTCTGTGACCTACATCTCTGAAGTTTGCGTACAAATGTCTACAACAAATCCGATGCTTAGCACCGGGAGCCACCACTTCCAAACTCGGGACCAGACCCTGCGCAAAGTAAAATTAAAATGTCAGACATAACATTGATTGTATCATAAAAAAAGTAAAAAAAGAATTGACCAATTGATTAAAGGAATATGTATGTTACTTTACCTTCTGACGATCAGAAATAAATGTCCATCCCTCTGCCGGGGGGGGGGGGGGGGCAAGATCCGATAGCAAAGTCTCTAAAAACCAAGTCCAACTGTCTTTGACTTCTGCTTCTACCACTGCAAAAGCCACTGGATACATCTGATTATTTGCATCCCTCGAAATGGCAGCCAAAAGTTGGCCCTTATGCGTACCTTTCAAGAAGCACCCATCCAACCCAATGATGGGCCTACAACCAGCAAGAAAACCGATTTTCATGGCGGCTAAGGAGAAGTACAACCTTTGAAATTTTGCGGGCTTATCGGGTAATGGCCTCTTTATTTTCATCATTAGGCAACTGCCAATATTTGTTCTCCTGATTGTCTCACAAAAGTCCCACAACTTCTTGTACTGGTCGTTCACTTTGCCACGTATCTTGTCTTTTGCAAGTCTTCGAGCCCGATACAACCTATGCTCCTTCACATCTACACCCCATCTTTCTTTCACTGTCTCTACCATTGCCTTTACAGGCATGTTGGGTTGTGCTCTGAACTTCTCAATCAACTTATCCGCAATCCAAGACGATTTCAAAATAGAATTACTGTGTTTCCTCCTACAAATTGTGTACGGACTGAACTGATCGAACTTCAAAGTATTCATCATCCTTGCACTTGCGCCCATAAATCCTATATTTGCAATGCGTATCCCTGCATACCACTATACATTTCGCAAGGTAATTCCTCCTAAACTTTACATCCTTCCCCATGTTTACATTAGTCTCTCTAACTGCATTTCTGAAAACCTGGATTGACGGAAATTTTTGACCCACCACAAACTCTGTGTTACCCATGTTAGCCGTTTGGAACTCAGAAGGCTCTGTCACATGTCTCCTCTGACTCTGGGAGGTCACCTCATACTCATCATCACTTCTGGGAGGAGATGTAAGAATGTTACTGCGTGGCATGTCTGAGTTTGCATCCTCATCATAATCAGATCCACTGTTAGTATGGTCGACTCTTAACCTACCTTCGTCTTCATCACCTTCCTCTTCACCCTCATCACTTTTATCGCTCTCTTCGCTCCCCTCCCCATAGATGGCCCAGGAACATCATCATTATCCACAAACAGATCCGGTTCATTTACCTCTTCCCAATATGGATCGTCACGCTCGATCCTAGAATACCCCCTCTCATCATCATCATCATCATTGTCATTATCATTATCATTATCATTATCATCTTCATCATTACCCTCATCAATGTTAGGTATGGACCCACTAAATGAGTTGATGTACAACTCAACAATTGGTAAACCCAAGTGGGCTTGAACCATTTCATTTACATCAAAGTTCGATGTGATTAATTTCAACCCATTTCGAAGAGTACACCCCGGCAGTAAGTAATAAATCAAGTTCCCGGATTTGTACCCACATCTTTTAGCAATATCTTCTACAACTGAAAATGACACCCTATCATGTGGAATGGCATCCGTGTACACATCAACATCTCCCCCAACATATGAATTCATGAACCTCCTATCTATATGACCTCCATAACGCACCTCAAATACGAACTCTCGTATAGCCATCTTCATAACAAAACATAATAAATAAAGAAACAAGCAAATTCAATATCAAGTGAAAAGATGTGCACATGTAAGTGACAAGATATTTTTCAAACTATTCTAAATCAAACACATTGAGTTATTATTATTTTATTTATTATGATTTTTTTTCCTAAGTCTTTTTTCCTCTTTTCTGTTTTTTCCCATGTGTTCACTGTTTTGGTAAAAAAATTCAAATCAAGTATCCTAGACTAGATATCAGCCATTCAACCCAATTTCATAAAATACAAGCAAACTTATTTTAAGGAAACCAAGAGTGCGTGTACAGATTTTAAGGAACCAACAGTGTTCGTAAAAACATGCTCCATTTTCAATCACAAGCCCATAACAATTGACCCATTATTTTCACATTTACAAAAGTCAATTTTCAATCAAGGGGACAGGAAAGTGTGGACAAGGGGACAGTGGACAGTGGACAACTGACCCACAGCTGTCTCTTAGGGGATCACTAAACCCTCAAAACGATTTTCTTAATTCAATTGGGACCAAATAAAAAATGGGACCAGCTAAACAAACAAATCATATGCAAAAAGGGTCGGCTCCCAATATACAAACAAGAATCATAAAGTGTGGTAGGTCCAACAAGTCCAAATTTCGATCCTAGATTACAATAAACAAACAAAATGCCCATCGTTTTCTATGAAATATAAATAAGTTGTCGGGTGTCGGCATTTAGGTAGTGGGTACTTACATACAATATTCGGAAGAGATTTTGCGCACGAAACACCCATCCACATACAATATTCGGAAGAGATTCGGCAAAGTCCCTTCGAGAATCGCTCGTCTCCTCCCCTCCGACAGTGTCGACCAACGTAGGAACGGCGTGAGCAGCTGCGTGAGCGGCGTGAGCGTGAGCAGCGTCAGAAATGAAGCAAACCCTAGGATTTGAGAATCTTGAATCCTATTTTTACTGAATGGCATAATCGTAATAAACCATATTTTTATTTTTGATTTTCTCAGTTAATGAGTTAAAGGACCGAAGGCCATTTTTGGAATTTCAGTCCGTGGGGAGAGGGGTAAACTCGGATTTTTTGGAAAAATGAGTCACGTGACTCGGTTTCCGTCCAGTTAGACGGCCGAAGCTGACAGATGGGGCCAAAATACAAGTGTCAAGTAATTTGGGGGGCCGGAATCCAAGCTTTGGTAGTTTGGGGTGCCATCCGGAGAATCGATGGTAGTTTGGAGGGCTTTTTTGTAATTTTTCCTAAATTTTAATTCTCTTGCCAAATAAGCCAAGTTTGACAACCCATTTTCCTCTCCATGTTTTGGGTCAACTGACCCTTTTCTCTCCTCCCGTAATATACATCCTAAACAGAAGAAAAAGAGAAGTGCTTGAAAAGAGAGAGATATCACGGATTTGCATAGATAAGAAAGTAGATATTATTTAATGAAAAGTTGATTTATGAAAAGACAAATCAATATTGACAAAGTTGAGTTAAGCATTCAAAAGACACGCATAGATGCATGTTTTAAAATAAATAAAATAAATAAAATTGCGTCTATGAAAAGACGTCTAAGAGCATTCACATCAACTCTTTTAAGGAGGTCTGTTTTCTAAGTTTTAAGAAAAATTTTAAGAAAGCTACAAAAATTCATCCATAACAATTTCTCTAAAATTTTTCGTTTTCCTGGAAAGCGAATAGTGCTTTCTAACTATTCATTTCTCATTCAATTGTTTATTCACAAAATATTTTATCTTTCTCTTATTTTATTTTTTTTCCTACTTTTAATTAAAGTAAGGAAAAAAATAATATTTTAATAATATATAAAAAATAAAAAATAAAAGTTGTTGTGAAGTATTTTTTAAAAGAAAAAATATGGTTTTAGTCCCAAGAAATGATTCTTGCACTCATATAACATAACACCCGCGCAACAGGCTGACGTGGAAAGTGATTTTTTATTATTTTTTCTTTTTTCTTTTCTTTTCTTTTGGGATTGAAACTGGTTGGAGGGGATTGAAATTTTCATTTCCCCTCCAACGCAGCTCTCTCTCTCTCTCTCTCTCTCTCTCTCTCTCTCTCTCTCTCTCTCTCGTTGAGCTAACATTTTATTTTATGGGTATAATGTTTCTCCATGCTTACAGATCTCACTGCCGTCCTCTATCTCTCTTCGCCGTTGTTCTTCTCTACTGGTGCCGTCTCCATCGCCGGTGATTTTTTCTCTCTCTGAAATTATTGAATTATATTGTTTGAATTTTTTTGGTGGGTTCTATTTCGGTTTGAGGGGGAAAAAATTGGGTTTTTTGTTTGTTGTTGGATGGTGTTAGTGATTTTGCTGGTTCCGATTGTTGGATGGTGTTGGTGATTTTGCCTGGTTTTGATTTGGTTTTAGGGGGAAAAAAAAGATTTGTTGGCTGATTAATTTGATTTGTACAACTTTTTGGTACATTTGCTTCAGAGTTCCAGAATTATCATTTGAAGTCATATAGGACCCATCGTATTATCTGCAAGTGAATTTGTGTGCGAGTGAATTTTAATTTAAGGACCCATCGTATTATCTGCCCCCTGTCATGTAACATGAGTGTAGGTAGGTGATTCAAGTGGCAAGGGAGAAGGCTTTAATATTTTCAATAATATAGGAGATCTCCAATTTTGCAATTGAAATAATCACTTCTTTTCAATCTATGGTGAAACATATGGCAGGTGTTATTTTTAACATGAAGTAAATAATATCTAATGTCAACCCCCCCCCCCTTCCCAAAAAAAAAGAAAAAGAACAAAATCAAGTTTTGTAGTAAAACATATACTCAAATGGCTAATACAAAGTACAGAAAAGAACAACATACCTGAGCTTTGGCCGATAAACTGGGTAGCTCTAACTAAATCCCTGATATTTGCTAGTGCTTCCATTATATCTCTGAATGTTTGTATATTATGACCGGGAAAAAAATTTAAGAAATACACAATAGACTGGAAGCATCAAGACTGAGTTGAACAATAGAAAATAATCTCTTTTACTTGACACTTCCCCTAAAATTGGAGAAAATAATAACCCTCGAATTTCGTGGATCCTTTGTTTCTGCAACCAGATTTATAGTTGTCACATTAACCAACAGATATCAAAACTTTCAAGTTTCAAGCTCACTCAAATTTGAGATTTAAGCATGCCCATCAATATAGACCTAAGTATATCTCAGAAACTTCTGTGTGAATTATTAGTGACATATATAGTTCACAAATTGAAAAGAGATCATCTCAACCGGGTGAAGTTCCACACTGCCAATAATAAAGATCTTTACAAACCTAAGACAAAACAAAGGCTTTAGAAAACTTATTATGGTGAATGAAATTTTAGAGTAACGATTTAGAATACAACCAGAGTCAAATAAAACCATTTAAAGATAAACCAAGTACAACGAATTAGAATAAGCCTTGAATTACTGAATTTTCTCATTTTACTGCCTACAGGTTGGTCTAGCAATTGGTTCGCTGAGCTAAACGATTTTGACATAGCATTCATTGAGGACCCTAAGTAATGACAAGGAGGAATCTATTGGCTTAAAAAGTCCAGCTGCAATCCCAACTGGTCCGGCAATTGAAATGCATGTGCGGCCCATCTTCAATGAATTTTATGCCATACTCAATCATCTAAGTGTCCTGTCCACAATTACCGATTTTGTGTGGTCAATTATTCGTCTTCTGATGAAGTCATTACTTCTACATTGAGACTAATGTAATAGTTAATGATATTTGATGTACATTTTGGTTGTCGTTGAAGATGGATGTATATTTGATGTATATTTTGATGGGCATTTTGATATATATTTGATGTGAATGTATATATATTTGTACAGTTTTGGTGCACATGTATATTTGATGTACTTCTTGATGGGCATTTTGATGTATATTTGCCTTTCGTGGAGGTATCTTCTTGAAAGGTTTGACGCTGAATGTATGTATATTTGTACAGTTTTGGTGCACATGTATATTTGATGTACTTCTTGATGGACATTTTGTTGTATATTCGCCTTTTGGGGAGGTATTTTCTTGACCCTTTCAATGGTTACAGTTTTTTGTGACTTGCATTTTGTTTGAATAAAGTATTTGTCCATTATGAAGAGGTTGCTTTTGGAGGTGTATAAATGTCAGTAGCTGGAAGGCCATCACTCAGGGAAGCAAAATCAAATATACACTGAGGTCTGAGGCTTAAGACACTCATGTTGAAGGCATGATTGTGACATTGTACTTCATGAGAGATTCTCAAATATACTTCATGTTGAAGGCCATCATCACTCAGTGACACAGTTCTCCACCAAGGCTTAATTTTCATTTGCCTGAGAGATTGAAAATCATATTCCACCTTGAAGAGCCCGCACGACCATCAAGAGAAAAAAAAGTGTAAGAGCTTTGCAGAAAAGACACTCACGTTGAAGGCATGATTGTGATCTCTCTTATTGGTCGTGCGGGCAGGGGTTCAAGAAAATGAGCAGAAGTTTACTAGAATTCTAATACTTGTCGGGATAAATTACTGAACTTTTCAGTTTTTACTTCGAAGAATAAATTACTCTCTGAGGCGCGAAGTTACTGTCTACAGATCATATTCAAGGGGGAAAAATATATATATATATATATGAGCAAATATGACCCATTAAAGAGGAAATTCGTAGGAAACAACTAGTTCTAAAAGTAATATGATTCAAACAAAATGTAGGTTAAATAGAATATAACTTTGTTTCAATATTGTCCTTTTCACAATGAGATTCAACTACACAAATACCAAAAAAAAACCACAAATACCACCAATTAATTTTAACATCAACTTACTGCCACTAGATTCAATATAACCACTAACATAAAATAATAAAATCAAAATGATAAAAACTAAGGCAGCTGGATAATCTTTTCTCGATTTTCTAGTTTGAGCCGAAGTGACTTGAAGATGTTCCATCATTTTTTTTTTCATATGTGGACATCTCATTATCAGCCCACCCAAAGAAGTTACAATCACCAACTTTTTGCAATAAAAAAATAGTATGAAATGTCATAAACTACCAAAGAAAGAGACTGCTGATCAATCACCAAAAAAATAGTTTGAAAGGTCATGATTATGTCCTGTAATAACTATCAATTACCTCCATCCTATGGGATGTTAGAAGTCCACAAGGTAAGATTGTCTCTTAGAAGCTGCATAATTAGGGTGTTATCTTTGTATAATTCCTCATTGAGAGTGTTAAACCCTGAGATAGCTTCATCAAAAGCTTCTTTTGCAAGGTGGCAAGCCCTGAAAAACAAAACCAAAGCCAATTCCCCCATCAAACTGAAAACAATAACATATTTCTACAGTTCAGGCTGAAAGTAGAAATTTAAACCTTTTAGGCGAATTCAGAAGACTGAGAAATTCAAAGCCAAACCCAATCAGATGGGATGTGCAGAGGGCAAATCAGCCTCAGCTGCAGTGGTAATTAACAATATGCAAAGAGAGAAAATTAGAATTAAATTTGGAAAATCTGTCAGAGAAATCTGTGAGAACATTCCCAATCCAAAAAAAAAAAAAAAAAAAGAGAAGACGATATTAGCAAATTACAAACATACAAACTATCAATATAGAAGTAAAGTAATTTTTTTAAAAGCAAGCAAACTCAAATGTAAAGCATGAGACCAAATAATTTTTGCCAATTCAATTTTTCCAAAAGCAAAGAATTCATGCCATAACAACCTGGCCAAGCAACAGAGAACATTGACCAATAGAAAAATAGATAGCCATTCTTCTTATGTAAAACATACATATAAAGAAGTAATATAACAGAACAATTATCAAAAGTCTTTCTTCATGAACAATCTGACACTTGAAATAACTTTGGACAAAAGATAACATAATATTGTTCAACAATCAGGGAATAGAAAACTACTAGAAAATAAGCAACCACTTGGCTCAAGGGACCAGCACTTTGAGTTAGACCTTGAGTATTCTTTTAATCGGTCATTGAAATTTGAATCAGAATCGAAATAATCCAACTGATCTTCTAGTCATTTAAACATCCCAATAAATATAGAATTAATCAACTTTGTTTACAACAGAACTTTGCTATTAAACATAAATGTTAGAGTTATGTTATTAACAAAATATGTCACAACCATCATATCCAGCCACAGATGAAATGTTGTATACAAGATCAAAATGACTAATTTTTTAGTTCTCTTTTAACTTTTTTCAGGTAAGCCGTAGCTAAAAGCACAATTCAGATTAGCAAAGCTGAAAGCATCTTTTTTTATTTTATTTTATTTTATTATTATTTTAATTTTAATTTTTTTTATAAGTAAATAAAGTTTTATGGAAAGCTTAAAGCATCTTTCCATGAATATCCTTAAAAGTGAGAACAACAAACATCTGCATATCTCAGAATCAACCAAAATGAAACAAACAGTTCACAAAAAGTACAGCTAGGAATGCACAAAATCAAAAAAGTAATTACTTTTTACAAAAACATTTTCCAAATTTTAAACCAATGATTTACGAGGCCAATAAACCATAAAGAAAAGTTCACAAATTTCTTCTCCTTATGTCAAACACCGCAAGGATAAAATTCAACTCGTCAACTGGAAACCAACGAGAGCCACTGGAAATTGCCGCATCTCGCGGCCGAACTCCACAAAAAGAAAAAAAGAAAAAGAAAAACAGAGTGCGGAGTGCATGTGTGAAGGTGAATCTGTCCATCTACAGTCATAAATAAGCAACAAGCAACGCAGAAATAAACCATATGAGGGTGGATTACAACTGTATTAAGTGAAAACACCATCCTAACAGATCCGGCTGGAGAGAGAGGGAGAGACGGAGAGTACCTTTTTTTTACGTCGCCGGAGACAGATCCGGCTGCCAAATCCGTCGAAGACAGAACGCCGGTGAAGTATGGCCCGGTGGAGGGTGGCCGATTGCCGAGAGGGTCGGTCACGACCGTGAGCGAGCGAGCGGGAGAGAGAGGGGGGAGGCGGTTTCGGACGGAGGAGACCGAACGATGGTAAGGCAGCGCCGGGAAGGGCAACAGGCGAGCGAATGAGCGGCGGCGGCTGTTTCGTACGGAAGTTGGAGAGAGAGAGAACTTTGTTGGAGGGAAAATGAAAATTTTAATCCCCTTTGACCAGTTTTCAATTTTAAAAGAAACGAAAAAAGAAAAAGAAAAAAGAAAATATAATAAAAAATTACTTTTCACACCAACTTGATGCATGAGTGTTGTGTTATACGAGTAAAAAATCATTTCTCTTTAATTTCTGTGTATAGAAAATATTGTTAGAAAGCCGATGTGAATGAACTAAAAGTCTAAAATCATTGCCACCGTTCTCTCTCTCAAGCGTTCAGACGTTTGTCCCCGACTTTTTCTCTTTGACTCTGACTGATTTTACAGGTTGTCTGTTTTAATTTTTTCCTAAGGATAACTGAAGCGAATCCGTCCTTTTGATTTTTTTTGGCAGGCGAATCCGTCCTTCACGTGATTTATAGTTTCCGTTTTTATTTTATTTTCTCTGAGGAGTACTGAAGCAAATCTGTCCTCGTGATTTTTCTTCCTTCCAGAATCTCCCACAAACACACGCATATATATATATCCCCTCTTTAATGGATGACCACCATTCTCTCCGGTGGCCTCCGGGCAAATGCGAAAAACATACTTACCTTAAACCGTCCGCCGTGGCCGCGCTTCACTCTCAATCCTCACTCTGAAAAAACCATCAACCCTCTCTCCCTCTCTCTCCCTCTCAGGTGTAGTGGTGACATGAGAAGTGCCGAATTCGGTTTTGTTAAGTTTGAGGTGAGTTTTATTTTCTTTCATGTTTTGTTCAACTTCTTTTTCCTTTAGGAGTGTTATTTTTGGTTTAAGGGGTAGTTGATTTTGAACGAGAAATCAACATACTGGCATCTGTCAATTTGTGCTTGTTTGTTTTCTTGCCTTCCTTTTCTTGTTCTTGGTTTTTGACTGTTTTCCTTCACGAGAAGAAATCGTTCTGTAACTCGATCGATCTGTACTTGCAGCGGTACCGGAATCCACTTCATGAGTTTAAAACAAGGCGTTTCGCCAAAACTTGCGGACAACAAGCAACAGGAGAAGGTATACGTTGTGCTTCATGAGTTTTGAAATGATTCTTTTGGGCAGTAATTAATCTATTGCATTTTTTTTTTAAAATTATTTTCTTTTAACCATCCAATTTTTTTTTTTTCTTCTTACTTGCTAGAAGCTCTTTTCCTGGTGTTATTTGCAGTGTTGGAATGGGAGGACTAGGAAGGATATATAAGGTAGGATAAATTTGAAAATTTTGAGAGTATTTTGAAAGAATCCAGGTGTTGTTATTAATCATTAATATTTGTAGGGAAAACATAAAGTATTTATAAGCAAATCTTCACAGAGAAAAATCAAGAGTGATTTTGTTACTGCCAGAAATACGAACATGCTAAAGTCGCCAGAGACACGAACATGCCGAAGCTCTTCCTATCTGCCTGGAATCTGTTCACCGGAGAGAGAGGAGGGAGAGAGGGTTTTTGTGAGGAAATTACTTGAGAAAATTTGGGGGAAATAAAGATTTTTTCTGCTGGTTTCAGCGTGAGGTTTTTTCTTTTTTTATTATAAAGAAAAGAAAAGAAAAGAAATCATCGTCAGCAGACTTGTAGGAAAGTACTAAAAATCATTTCTCTGTGGTTTAAAGGTTGGGCCAATGTGGTACAATAGTGTTTGTTGCAAGCGCTTAAATACATTACCAATAGAATTGTGGCATTCATAAGAAATGCACATCATCATTATTAGTAAAAGGTAATATCTTTTTCTTTTTCTTTTGATTTTGTAGATGATTTATAAATCTAAGCAACTTAAATTTGCAAAATTTATACTATTAAGGTAAACTTTATGAGGACTACGATTGACGCGAAAGTTCCTTATTTTAGGGGTTTACTAAAGCTATTATATATATAGTGAGTGATTTAGTTTGAAGGATCATGTGATGAAGTGGTCGTGGGAATGGAAAATTGAAGTTTGTAAGGCTTAAGAAAAAACTATTTTTGATCATTTTAAGTGGTGCTTGTTACATATTTGATTCAATGTTTTGCTTTATTGTGGATAGAAATGCATGAAGAAATGAGGATTCAAATGTAGATCGAGGAGGATATGTTTGAAAGTAAACGTGGAGATTATATTTTATGTTCTTGATGATGGATTATCTTCTTGTGATGAAGAAAAAAAAAAAAGAAAGGAAAATCTTATTTGTATTTGATTAGATGTGCCCTCCCCTACCCGTAGTATTTGAATTTTCTTTTGTGCATTTTAGCTGTTTCATAAAAATTTCTAGGAGAGGGCGTACAAAGATCTATTTCATTAAAAAAAAAAAATAGAAAAGTTTTTATTGGAAATTGAAAGAAAGTGAAATGAAGTAGTTCTTAGTTTATTGATATAATCTTCTTTTGGATTTAGTTGCATCGCACATATTTCTTATTTCGAAACAAACATTGAACTTTGTAGTTGATTCGGCCAAATATAAACACGAATGGATTCTTTGTGAAGATTGGTATTAGGCAATAGAGTGATCTGATTAAAATACAGATGTTCATAATTATTGCAACTTATATATAATCGGATTAAAATACAGATGCCTGGATTGAGGAAAACTTTATCCAATTTTTGTTTTTAATTATATGAATTTGGCAACATGTATAATTTCATCATTCGTATAGTTGCACTAGGGGTGGGTATCGGGTAAATCGGTGTCGAAAATACTATTTCCGATTACCGATCCGCCCTTGTCGGTAAAGTCGGAATAATACCCGACAGTTTTTCGTTAAACATTATTTTCGAAATTGTCGGATAAATCGGGAAATCGGAACAATCGGTCGAAACCAGTCGGTTAAATCGGTAGTAGGTGGGCTTTTTCCCAAATTGGGCTTTTCAAAATTGGGCCTTAACCGGTTGGTTTTCTAAACTTAGGCTTTTAATTTGAAATTTTCAGTTTTGTAAGCTGGGCCTTTTAAATTGCCAAACTGGCCCACAATTATTTGTCTAAGAAAAAATTGGACAATTTGGACAATTGGACGTTGGATCCAAATATCCAACTTGTAAAAACTTTCTAACTTTAAAATTTAAATCTTTTATCAGTTTGCTGGTTTTTTTTTTTTCTTTTTTTAACAAAAATGTACTTACATTCCATCATACATACTTACATACCAAGTATCCAACTTGTAAAATGTATTTACATACCAACATAAGTTTGCTGGTTTTTTTTTCTTTTTTTAATAAAAAACTTACATACCACATTCCAATAAACCCAACCAACACATTACATACTTACATACCAACATTCAAGAGTTCCAACAATCAAACTACCACATGATCCACATTCCAAATTTCCAATACACTGAATAACCACATTCCAAACTACCAAGTTACCAACATAAATTACATAAGCTGATAACCACATACACATTCCAAATCCAAACTACTTTCTAATACTCACAATATAAACCCAACATAATTACACATAAGTTACATAATCTGATAAGTGATAACCACATACACATTCCAAATCGAAACTACTTTCTAACACTCACAATATAAACCCAACATAATTACACATAAGTTACATAATCTGATAAGTGATAACCACATACACATTCCAAATCCAAACTACTTTCTAACACTCACAATATAAACCCAACATAATTACACATAAGTTACATAATCTGATAAGTGATAACCACATACACATTCCAAATCCAAACTACTTTCTAATACTCACAATATAAACTCAACATAATTACATAACCTGATAACACATTCCAAAGTCCAAACTACTTTCTAATACTCACAATATAAACCCAACATAATTACATAACCTGATAACACATTCCAAAGTCCAAACTACTTTCTAATACTCACAATATAAACCCAACATAATTACATAACCTGATAACACATTCCAAAGTCCAAACTATTTTTTAATATCCAAATTCAAAAAAACAAAATACATATATTAAAGGCCTAGCAAGCATAAAACTTAAAAGCAAGCAAACAAAAGCAGAATTCAAAAGGAAAGGAAAGGAAAGCAAAACAATTCAACCCATTCTCAAACAAAATCAAAAAGCAAGGCAAAACAAATTAAACGATTACAATCAGTAAATCATTTCAAATCTAAAATCAAGTGTCATTGTATCAACCATTCCCAAATCCAAAGTTCCATGAGCCGCATCGATCAAAAATTCATAAACCTTCAATTTGCATCCTTCAATAATAATAATAATAATAATAATAATAAAACCAACACATAATGTCATAAACATAGTTAAATGTTAGTGATCAAATAAAAATAATAAAAGACCATATAAACTATAAAGAAGACAAGAAGTAAATATCAAGTAAGATAATAATAGGATGCAAAAAACTTACCAAATAAACATTCTTGACAAAGTACATCCCTCGAGCCTTACTCGTCGTCAAGTGTGATGGAATTAGACAAAATTTCTATCACAATGCAATTTTTAAAGTATTAGTAAAAATCAACTCAATCAATTGAAACAAATAAGTTAAATAACAAATATTAGTATATTACATGAGTCAAGCTTGTAGCTCTCTTCATCTTCAATACTAGGCAAAAGCCGCAAAAGCAAGTCCTTGTCTGGCTCGTTATGCTCACTCCAAGTAGATCTCAACCAATTCTGAGTACATATAAGAGCCTCCATTGTTTTTGGAGCTAAAGAACTCTGATAACAATCTATGACGCGACCTCCAGTGCTAAATGCAGACTCAGAAGCAACGGTGGTAAGTGGAATAGCTAAGACATCTCGCGCAATCCGGGAAAGAACTGGATACTTTGCTGAGTTTACATTCCACCACATTAAGATATCAAATGTATCACTTGGTATCTCAACACCCTCCACATAATATTTTTCTATCTCTGTCCGAGCTAGCATCAAATTTCTCCTTGCCCGAAATGTATGGAAGTCCTTCAAAGCATCTTTATTCAATTGAGGATCACAAGAAGTACCACTACCCAGTCCCACACCCAATGAGGTTGAAGTTGAGGAAATCCGACCTTCATTTGACATTCTTGCCCCACTAGGCCCACTTTCTCCATCATGCATAGCATAGTGACTATATAATTGTTCCAAAATATTCTTCAACTTGGAGACAATTCGGTCTGTTTTTGCTTCCCCTATATTACTCAAGAACCAAAACTCCAATACTTCCATCTTGTAACGAGGATCAAGCACAGAAGCAATGAACAACAATGGATTAATTTTTTCAAAATCTCCCCAATACTTATCATATTTGAGTTTCATTCTGAAAGCCATGTCACTCAACTTATCATCATCACTACCACAATACGCAATCAAACAATTATAAACTTTCTGCAGTTTTTTGAAATATATGTTGGTAGTTGTGTACGAGGAAGCTGATATCTGCATAGTCACATCATAAAACACTTTCAAAAATTTTATAAAGTGTTGAACATTAGCCCAATCATCATCATTTGGAAGCCCCAACCCCCTTTTCCCTGGCCCATCATCACACAAATACGTTACAAAATTTGAATCTTCGTCTATCATTAGATCAAAGGCCCTTTCATATTTCACCGCCACCTCTAACATGGTATAAGTGGAGTTCCATCTAGTGGGAACATCAAGGGTCAAGGAAGCATTACATGCAATTGTTTTTCTTTCCGCACAAGACTTGAATTGGGCCAATCTATGAGGGGATCCCTTCACATACTTCACCATATTTCGAACCTTTACTACTGAATCATCTATATCCTTCAAACCCTCATGCACAATAAGATTGAGAATATGGGCACAACACCTTACATGAATAAATTCGTGGCAACAAAGAACATCATTATTACCCAAATTTCTTTTTTTTAAAAAATCAATTGCGCTATCATTAGCGCTTGCATTGTCAACAGATATTGTCAACAACTTTCCAATTCCCCAATCTACCAAACATTGCTCAACTTCCCTTGCAATTGTTGGCCCCTTGTGATCCGACACTTGGCGAAATGACAATATCTTTTTGTGATACTTCCAAGATTGGTCAATGAAATGGCCAGTGATGCACATGTAAGTCATATTCTGAATTGAAGTCCATGTGTCAGTGGTCAAACAAACCCTTTGGCCACTCATCAAAAACTCAGCCTTTATTGTATTCTTAAGATTCATAAACATCTTGACACAATCTTTCATCACTGTATACCGGGAAGGAAGCTTAAATCTAGGCTCAAGAACACTAAACAATTTCCTAAACCCCATCCTCTCCACAATCGAAAAAGGCATCTCATCAACAATGATCATCTCACAGAGTGTATCTCTAATGAGTTTTTCAGAATACTTGGCAATCATTAGGTTCTTACTACCCTGAGTCTGCCCAGATGAAAAAGTAAACTTAGTTTGAGAGGTATCTTGGTTAGCTTTTAAACTCCTGTACTTTTGGCAAGTCATGACACATATACGGAGCCTTACAATAGTTACAGTGTGCCACAGGATTATCTTCAGGACTATTTAAATCTTTAGTGAAATGCTCCCAAACTATAGATGGTTTTGCCATTTTCTAGATTTTCTCTTCTTAGGGAGTGGTGGACGACCACCACGACCTCTCATAGAACCAGAAGACCTATCAGTTTCCATCTCATCAGAATCATTATCCTCATCTATATCTACCACACCCATCAAATTATCAATAGGAGATGGTGGATAATGATAACAAGAAGCAGTGGTTGATGCAGAAGATGTAGGTGTACCTACTGGTGGTGGTGGTGTGCCTATCGGACCAGGACGTCCATGAGTAGGTGTACATACTTGTGGAGGTGGTGGACCTGGTGGTGTAGGTGTAGGACCAGTAGGTACTGTAGGTGTAGGACCAGTAGGTGTAATACCACCTTTAGCTTTAGGTGCACCACTACTATCTTTAGAACCACTAGAATGTGTAGATTCATCCATCTGAAAAAATGACAACAAAATGTAGCACTTGACATCAACAAAAATTACAAAATGGCAAAATATCAAAGTAGAAAAAAAAAAAAAAAAAAGCATGATCAATAACAATAAGCATCATAAACTAGTATAAATTTATAATGCTAGTGGTGGATTCATGTTAGAAAGAAAGTTTCCCAAACTTATATAAAATCTACAACAAGAATCAAGATTTTTTTTGCTTTATTTTTATTCACTGCAGTAAGAATCATAAGATGCAACACATGTTTATATTTAGTGAAAACACTGAAAAGACCCAAAAAAAAAAAAAACTGCCATGCATAATGCATAAGCTAATTTGTACGTATATATTTTCATCATATTTCAATCAAAAACTTAAGCTTCATTATATGAGAAAGCAAAGCAGTGAACTTTTCCTACATATTCCTACATTTCAGTGATTTCACAAATCTATAATGCATAAGCTAAATTGTACGTATATATTTTCATCATATTTCAATCAAAAACTTAAGCTTCATTATATAAGAAAGCAAATCAGTGAACTTTTCCTACATATTCCTACATTTCAGTGATTTCACAAATCTATACTGCATAAGCTAATTTGTACGTATATATTTTCATCATATTTCAATCAAAAACTTAAGCTTCATTATATGAGAAAGTAAAGCAGTGAACTTTTCCTACATATTCCTACATTTCAGTGATTTCACAGTTCACGCAACCAAATTATATGAGAAGTAAAGCAGTGAACTTTTAACTCAAGAATATATATCTAAATGTATAATAGTAAATTACCACTTTTCAGCAGTCTAGCAGAGTCGAGCACGACGAGCAGTGCACCACCACTGCACCAGATCCAAACAACCACCGAAAAAAGTCTCTGACTGAAAAAAAAAATGGATTGGTTAACATTTCCAAATCAGTGAATCACAAATGCAATTATGCAACTAAACATTAACAACTACTGAAAAAAACTAACAAAAAAAATAAACTAACCTTGGGGCCTTGAGAAACTCAGAAAAGGGACGATTGGGGATTGGCGAACGGGCTACGGGGCTAGGGACTAGGGTTTCTCATTTATGGGTTTGAGCATTTGAGGATTAGGGCTGGGGTCCAGTGGGACTAAGTACCGGTCGGACTGATTTGTGACTCCGTGAGACAGTGAGAGAGACTCGGAGAGTGGGAGACGGCGATTGCGAACGGCCGGTGGGGCGATTGGCGAGCATTGTGCCGCTGTGGCCAGAGGCCGAAAAAGGGATTGGCGACAATGGCGAGCCGCGAACGGGCTGCCTAGGGTTTCTAGGTTTGGCCGTTTGGGTGGGGAGAGACGGAGAGTGGGAGAGGGAGACAGCGTTGTGGCCTGTGGGTCAGTGGGTCAACCGGTTTCGTCGAGGGTTTGAAGAATTGAAGGTTTTAGGTTTCCACAAAGTATGAATATATATGCCATTTAAAACGACATCGTTTCTGATCTAAATCAAAACGACGCCGTTTTAATTTATACGCAACGACGTCGTTTTGACAGGCGAAAAACGACGTCGTTTTAACTAAAGCGCTGTGCGACACCGTTTTGCCTATTCGGGTCGGGTCGGGTACCGACGGAAAAGTCGGTTATTCCGATTACCGACCGACAATAAATCGAAAAAAAAAATTATTTCGAATTCCGACTATATTTTTTATCGGTAGGCGGTAAGCGGTCGAAGTCGGTTCGGTGGCGGTCGGCGGATAAACGGTAATCGGTAATCGGATAATTTGCCCACCCCTAAGTTGCACTCAAGTTAAATTAATTCCTCTTTATGAGATCTACAATCTGTTCTTGTCTTTGTAAATAATAATAATTGACAGAAGATAAAATAGTAATTATAAAGACTTGGCATATTTTCTTTATTAATGTTTAACCTCAACAAAATTTCTCACTAGCTTAGAAATAAATTTAACTGATCATGAGGAGTGAATTTAAAGAATATTATTTGTTTGTTCCTATTTTTCTCACCATTAACATATCCCACACCCACCTCCTATGAGCTTTTAATGAGATTGAAAAATAAAAATAATCCTTATGATGTGCATTTCATAGATTTTTCTTCTTTTCAAACTTGAGTAAGGGAAATTATATATAAGCACGCAATAAGATCTGGTTATATATACAAATGTTAGGCTGAGTTGAATCAAGTGTATTAATAACCTTGTTTGTGGTTTAGCTTGATTTTGGATATTTATAGAGGAGTGCCAAGATTATTTATATAAGAAAAGTGAGGTAACACTTTGGTGAACTAATGCAAATTTCGGGGTAAGAGAGGAGTATATATGATTGTTTTTTTTTTGGACATACAACAGGGAGATGGAGGTTTTGCATGCTCTTGGATGAGTATTGTTAGATAATCTTGTGATTATTGACATCGCACTATAATTAGTGTTGATTAGTGTCCTATTCATCACAGGTTTCTTGGTTAAATCCTTCAAATTCTTTAGCTGATGTTTATTAGCCTAACTAATCTGGAATTACTATTAACTTTGTAAGATTGCATGAGAACTTATATAGTCGATCTTGTCTCTTGTAGAGGGTGTGGTTGCCTAAGCGTTTACGTTGCTGATGAACTCATCCTTTTCATGTTGCCTCATTATGGTGTTAATATTTGATGATCCTGCACCCAAAATTCCTACCAAGTATGATGTAAACTTTGGAGAAATGAAATATTTGCTCTCTGCAAGACTCAGCGTTAAACTTTTAGCCTCATCATGGTCTTAAATTTTGAACATCTTGCATCCAAAATTGCAGCACCGCCACCTTGGACACTAAACAACCTTTGATTTGTAAATTTGCAGAAATGTGACATTAAATTTAGACCAGGAAGAAATAGACAGCTGATGTACAGACAAGTGCTTTCCTTTTTATTGTCTTTTAAGTTTCAATTACTTTCCCATTGGCTGAAATGACGGTCACAATACCTGAGGTGCGTATATGTATTTCTTTCAGTAGTCTTTTACTCTTCATACTCTAGTTCTAAAAATTGGAAAAAGCTATAAGCCCCTATCAAAGTAATCCCCAAGAAAGCAAATATGGCTCATAGATCAATCTCCCATCTCCCAGATTTACAAGCGTAGCCCCATATACACTCAGTTATAGACATATCGGCAGAACACAAAAACTGCACCAGTATGATGCTGCGAGCAATGCACAGTTCACATTCGACGATCTGGATAGTGGATACCCCACATGTGAAGTTCACACCATCGCAAAATCTGCAAGATACAACTAGGATTAACAACCATAAAGAACACTAGATATAGGTTTGCCAGAATTACTCTTCTTATATGTCAACAACAGCCTTACTATGATACCATGACAGCATCCAAGTTAAAAAATCAGGATCTCTCCGTGATTTACCCGGGAATAATTTGTATTTGGTTGTGAAAACTAGATATTAATTAGTTACTGATTTTTTTTGTTTTGGGGGAGGGGGGATATGAAGGAACAAGAAAGAGTGCTGTAAAAAACAATATATATAAAAGAGAAGAAGGAAGAATCATAAGCTTTAGGTTTGGAAAGCATGGAGCAGATGGGTATCAATTCATGAAGGAACAAATCAATACGGGTGGCAGTGAGGCATCACCCCTTGGAAAACAATGGAATAAACAGTCATTAACCAGCGGTGCATTGCAGAGACAGATGAACAAAAACTATAAGCTCAAAGAGCAATTGTAGCAGCAAAAATGATAAGCCACTAGAAACAAGAAGCCAACAGATTCAAGGACTTATATAAACACAAAAGATCAACACAACATACCCGAAAAGTCCATAACTAAGTGGTCTATTAGTCTAAGGTATTGCTCATGGCTTCTCCCAGCTTCAGTTTGAGGAATGCTCAAATGAGGGTGTTGTGCAGCACTTACAATCCTACGGAATACATTATTGAGATCACCAAACTTCGTACTGATAGGTATGGAAGCCTCTACTCCCGTGTGCTGACTAACCTACAAAAGCAAAATTGCATTGGTAATATGCAAGACAATTTAGGGCCAAAGAGATGCATGCGATTATTAGAGAGAATATAACAAATATGATTAACAAAATACTGGTCATGTAAAGAATTAAAGCTCAGCTGACAACAATCTTACTCTCACAATCATCACCACGAACATAACATGAACCAAAAGATTAACAGTCCTTAAGTACATGTATTTTCATAGTTATGCAAAAAACCACATGGAACATATCTAAATATTTAGATGTCATGTATCAACTCCTGAAATAGGGAAAATGTTGTACAAGAATCTCAAGTTGCAACATGAAACTAATATCACATGAATAGATTTATGAAGTTTGTTCAATCATTTTATTTATTTATTTATTTTTTATGACCATTGGTACTTTTTCCAAAATGTAGAATTTAGGCCACCTTGTCCAAGTTTTGGAACTTCACCATTCAGCTAATTTGTCTGACCAATTTTTCCTGCCAAATTACTAGAAAAATCAAAAGGCATATTTTACTAGTGAACAAACTGTACTGGAATGCAGTTTCTGCATATGGACCCTTTCATTGGACTTTGGAGAGTGTTAATTTTGTTTATTTCAGTGATTTTGTCTTTAGTCGTATCTGTCATGAAAACTTTGTAATATTTTTGTTCCAAATTTAGAATTGGGAAAAATCTAGTCCATCATGTATGTAAAGTTGCAAGATGCAAATAATACTAATCAATTTGGTTTGAAGAGTTTGTCTAGCAAGTTTAGTATTATTACCACCAAGGAGAAAAACCAACAAGCACTGGAACACCAATGAGCCGACTATCAAAGTCATTATGTTCGAAGCAAGCAAACAACTAAACACATTAAAAATAATTTTTGTGGATAATGGAGCTTGCATAATAGAACATGCATGATATTATAGTCACTGGAAAAGTTAAATACCCTAGTAGAATTTGGCATTGCCATGGGAAATGAGTCCAGATCATCTTTAGCTGCCACAATGAGGCAAGGAACCTCAAAGCCAGTATCTTTACCATGACTAGCAACTTCTACCAGAAACTCAGTTGCTCTCTCCCATGATATTGCATTAGAACTGTGAAAGTAAAATGTATCAATCCTCAGAAACTCCTACATACAAATGCAACGGTGAAATAGTATAGGTAATATATTTGTGTGCGCGTGTGCATGTATATTTTTTTCAATAAGTATTTCCATCTGGCTTGGAAATGGAAGTGTTTTCTAAGGAGGAGCCCATTCCTTTGAAATTATATCTCCCATCTGTTAATAAGAAAAGAGCAGGAGCTAAATCTTCATCCTAGGTGCTACAGACTGTGAAAGAAGTTTGTCACATTGTGGGGATTTTGTGCGTGGGTTTTGAAGAGGAGCTTATGCCTTGTTTCTGGCCATTGACGCGAGTCATTCCCAAAATGAGCTGGCTTCTTATTCCAATTTTATTAATAAGGAAGGTAGAGAGTTAAAAAGGTTAACTTGTTCCATTAATTATGACACAAAAGGTGGTAGTGCTAGTCGTGGTAGAGGCAAAGGGAGGGTTTTGATTGGTTCTTTATGAAGCCCAAACTGTTATCATCAAATGTGAGAGGGTTGAATGAAGGAGATAAATGCCTAAGTCAGAAACTTGCTTAGACAGTGGAAGGAATATATTATTTGTTTGCAGGAAACTAAATTAGAGTTTATTTCCAGTTGTGTTGTGTGTAGTTTCTAGGGTTGTCAACACTTGGACTGGTGTTATTCAGCTTTTAGGCCCCGTGGTATCTTGCTTATGTGGGATAAGAGGGTTGTGGAGAAAATTGAGTATGTGGGGAGTTTACAATTGATTGCTCATTTCTAAACGTTGATGATGGTTTTTCTTGGGCTTTTGTGAGTGTATATGGGCCTAATTTCGATTGTGATAGAAGGTTTTTATGAGAAGAATTGGCTGGCTTGATTAGTTGGTGGATTATGTCTTGGTGCATTGGGGGATACTTTAATGTCACTCAATTTCTTAGTGAAAGATTGGGTGAAGCTTGTTTTCGTCCTATGGTGGTGTTCTCTGACTTTATCTTTGACTAGAAACTCATGGATATTCCCCTTATAGGAGGGTCTTTTACGTGGTCAAACAAGTGGGATCCCTCTTCTTGGTCAAGAATAGATAGGTTTCTTGTTTCTCCATAATAGAGTTCAGTTTCCAGATTTGTCTCAAAAAAGGTTGTCTAGACTTGGAGGGAAAGCAATAATAGGTGTTTTGAAGACCGCGAGAGGACGGTAGTGGATTTAAAGTCTTTCTTCTTTAATACTCTTTATCAGTGGGCATCTACTTATACTTTCCTAATGTGCTTTCTTTTTCATGATTTTATTGACCGTTTAATATATGGCTCTATATTGAAATATCAAGTTCAGAAAAGCCAAACCAAATTAGAGAAGAAAGAACTGAATTTGGAAAGTGAGAAAGTTAAAAACTAATTTTAACAAACGAGTGTTATTGTGATTCATGCTATACTTAAAATACAACAACAATAAGAGCCTTTCATTCACCTGTCATGAACAAACACTGCTACGTCACAAGCAGCCAAAGATTCTTTATCTAATAGGAGTTTGCTAACTCCGTCTTCAGGTATCTCTCTCAATACAAGGGTCTTTTTTGTTCCCTGTGAAGAAAATAACAAACGAATGCTCAGACAAAGGGGTGGGATATGACAAGATTAGCAATTACAGCAACTGGCACAGCATTTTGATTTATGCAAAAGAAATAACAAGCATCAGATAAGTGAAAAAAAATAAAATCCGTCTAGTGATAAACTAAACCACAAATTCCAGTCGGATATGGAGATTGCGTGGAGACAAAACCAATGACTTCATGTCGGCCCTGCCTCAAGAAAAAAAGTAAAGGTTTCTTTGTGAAATGTAATCCACGAATCAGTTGTAAATTAATTGAAGCTACAGAAATTCTCTTAAACTTGCTATTCTGTTGCCTTCTAAAAAGCTTACAGGAAATTTACATACTACCCAAAAAAATGTACAGACCAAGAGTCACCATCGGCCTGGGTTAATTCCACACACAGATTCAAATAGTTAAAGCAAACAAATTATGGATTAACATAACTCAGAATCTAGGTTCGTCCGTATCTACACAAGGACAAAACCTTATTGCAACTTCTACAGAATGCACAGCAAGTACTAGCATAGATTTTATTTGATAAGACTAATGCCCACGCATAGCATGTGTTCAACAGGAATTTCAAGATGCATGATGTAATAGCACTCACCCTAGGTTCATCTACAACGTTCACTGCATAATGATCTTCAATGGTTGGAGTATATTTATCACAAAAAGGCCTGCATTTCACAATTCATCAACAACAAATGTTAAATTACTTGGTAGCAAAAAAAAAAAAAAAAACTATATTAACGAGATGTATTAGATTTAAAAGGATGACCTGGAATACCTTCCAAGAAAAGAATTCAACAATGCAGACTTTCCAGCCTTCTTGGGCCCAAAAACAAAACATTGGAAAACATTTCTGTCTGTTTGTTGCTTCTTGCGATCCAAATGCCTTTTTCTAGTCACACGAAATGCAGATGAAGGATCACCAGGATAGTCAATGTATATCAAATTCTCCATGCTCGAAGCTGGGTCTAGAAGTGTCATAAAGGCCCACTGAAACCACACATAATTCTCACAAACTTAAGCACAGGTTACCAGAGAATAGAAGAATAGCTATTGTTTGAGAAGATTGTATATTTTTAAACATTTTAAAAACTGAAAAATGTGTATGGCATAAGTGTAAAACTTCACATATTAATAAATGGGTAAGATAGCCAGATTGAGATAATAATTACTTTGTAGATCAATTTTAAAAATTCCAAATCCCCACTCAGAAAATGAAAAAAGAAAAAGGAAAGGAAAAAAGGCAAAAGAAAGGCTGAAACGCATACCATTGACAAAAATCCATCAAATGACAACCCTCCAAATGCATTTTTCTGTGCAGCATCCACGTATGGCTCTTTCTCCCAAGGACTGGCGAAAGAAGTATGTCAATCATCCAAACACTATCGTGGCTAATCATTCTAGTTCATAAAAAAATAAAAAATACTTCGAATAAATCATTGACCAAAAATCCCATTAAATATTACAAAACCTCACAAGAGGCTCGAGGAGGGGTAGAAGAGGATGAGAAGAGGGGAGGGGGGGGGGGGTTGGAGAATGCAGTCACATCGAAAAGATGCATGGACATATCCATGTCATCTTTATAGCAGATTCAAAAAGAGACTGAAGAATGCCCAACTAATAATTATAAAAGAAGAGAAGCAACAGGAAGAGAGCACCATAAAATACTAAGTATTGATAAGAAGCCTATATTTATAGCGGAAACCAAATTTTCCTTTCCTACTTGCTCACTTGTGAATGACAAACTTCCCAACTGATGGAATTTTAAACAATAATTAGATTTTCACCAAAAAGCTTTAAAAACATAAGTAAATGCAAATAAATACATATAATAATAAGCAGAAAATAAAAAATGTAAAACAACTCCATCTGGCCAAAAATGAAAATAGCTCGGCAGCAACCAGGTTCCAAACATTAATATATAGAAAGAACAAAATTCAAAAAAAAACTAAATATTTGTGCAATTTTGAAATTTCCATAAACGAATTTAAAAAAGATTAAACAAAAGACACTAAAATACATTTTTGACGCGACAGGAGGGCAGATTGTTTGCCTATACATGTTAATAAGCATCTTACACATATACAAGGTACCTATAAGTATTGTTAGCCATGTAGCATCACTTCATCAAGTAACCAAGCCATGAAATAATTAGTTAACTACCTTACCCATCTTTAAACATTGTGAAGCTACTATGACCAATAATGACTTAAAATTGCCATAAGATGCATTGGTAGCAAAATTGATGAGGATTATCATGCTGAACCGCTTCATAAACATAAACCAAAGGATGGAAGCAATGCAGATTGATCAAGTGAATATGAAGGTCAACAGGATTTCTCACAGTAAAGAACGTAAGAGTTGTGACAAAGTAAAACAAGCCAGATAATATTAAAAAATATTAATGAAAACAACATACCTCTCTGCAGCAGTAGAAAATATATCGTCAATTTCATAAGGTCCCAGCTCCCCATCCTACTAGGCAAAACAAATATTGATCATGATTTTAAGAGGTAAGAAGTTGGTAAACTACTTAGCTATTTGAACAATTGTAGTCTATCACAGTAATACTGATTACAGAAATTACATTACAAGCTCATTAAGAATGAAATTGGAAACCAAGTACTCATAGACCAAAGAAGAACACATACAGGAGTAGCACATCGAGTATTGCTATAATGCAATTCAACGATTCCCCTCAGGTACTCAATGGCTTCATTTGTCAGCTCCACACTCTGCACAGATGAGAACCAACGGTAAGCATTTTAAACAAACATTGTATGACTCAGAAAAATGCAACAGTTTCATTTGCAGGGTTTTGAATGGGTTGGGGAAATATAAGATTTGTATATTATTACATACGATACTTCATTTTTTATTTGTCTTGAAATGCATTACATTACTTATCAAAATATATATATATATATATTATTACATAATACATTTGTGCTTGTGAGAGAGAGATTATGTTATATATCAAATCTGAATTGGGTTGTGTTTAAAGAACAAACTCCATGCAGATGAGGGGATCATAGTGGGAAACAACTCAGAAGCAAGCTAAAATAGGCCTAAAGCAAGCCCAAGCCTCCAAAAGTTTTTCCAAGTAGGATCCTAGTATACAACTAAAATGCAGAGAACTCAAGGTTAAACAGATAGCATGCATCATAGCATGATTCGAAGCCAGGCCAACCATTTGCCATCACCAGAAAGAAGGATAACACCAAATTCTGCCCATCTACAACTATGAAAACAGACGGACAAATCATATTCCCAAAAAAAAGGGTCTAGCGCGTAAAAACAGTTAATAAACAGCACTAGCATAGTCACAGCTAAAATCCATCCTTAAAAATTACACAACGTTGCTGCAGTTATTAAGATAACACAAGGGTTCTCATATACTTACCAATCACATTAGCACCACCTGCAAGAATACATGTTTGACAGGGTTCTACCACTTCTCAGAAATTCATTTTGTTATAGCAAATTTTAGTTGGGATTAATGCTTAGTTGAGTTGAGTAAGGATTTTTTTTTCCTGACAAGTGAGTCAAGTAAGGAGTATTATCATAAAAATTGAAAAGGCAGAGCAATGACAATCTTTGTAGTAGATAATTAAAAACTTAAGTACCTTCCCTTCACTTCCCTAAAATAAATATATTATTTCAGCACATAATAAATCATTTATCATTTCAAGCAAAGCCATTGCTATTATAATAATTGTAATTTTCCCCAACAATATATTACCTGATCAGGAGCTCGTTCGAAAGACAATGGGATGAGATCCTCCGCAAGTTTGATATCATTAGTGTATCCAAATTCTCTTAGAACAGTCCACATTGTCTCAGCACGCCCTTTTTCTATGAATAGTGCATGAAGAAAGAGGAAGCCCGTCAAAGTAAGCCCACGTTCATTGACTCCTTCAGGCAGTTTTTCTGCCACAACCCTCTTAACACCTACTATTTCAGAAGGTTGTAATGGAGCATTCATACATTTGACCTGTATACAAGTGTTATATCCCTCATTTATCTTCAGCAGAAAATACCACGATTTGATAGATGACAAAACTTGTTAGCAAGTATTACAAGATCATTCCTGAATTATCAGGAACAGCATACTTGGACATAAAACTCAATTCAGGACAAAAGTTGCAAACAAGGAAGCAAAAGAAACCTGAAAATCATTCAACTCTACATCACTAAGGGCACCGTCCCTATCATGGTCAGAAAGAATAAATATCCGCTTCAAGGCTCGAATACATCTGGGCCTCAAAGTCTGTGTTTCCTGATCAAATAGTGGACCTGTTGGATGAAGTACAGCTGTTTGTGCATAGTAGAAAACTTCAGGGATCTACAAATAAAAACATTTCAACATTAAACTCAAAAAATTAGAAGGAGAATGCAAGAATCAAACATCGCTTCAGATAATAAGAGTCATTAAAAAGTGATTGATGTGATATAAAAAGTAAGAATGTTTTGAAATTGACTTTTTCAGAGGAAGGGGAGGGCGTTTGCCAAACAAAGCCCACAATGAGGGGCATGAGAGGTTCGGGGCTGGCAGGTTGGAGGTCAAGTGGGTTATCTTCCCAGTTGAGATCTTCAGTTCTTTTGATTAGAAGGTTAATATCTGTATTAGAGTTAACCATGATAAATGAGGAGGGGAAAAGGGAGAGCCTCACATAAGAGAAGAGAGGAGGGGAGATGAAAGAGTAAAAGGAAAGGGAGGGAGAGATGTTGTCAATGAGAGAGAGAGAGAGAGAGAGAGGAGAGAGAGAGAGAGAGTTGGGTCCGCACAAAGTAAAAGTTCAATCAAATTGAATCTATTACTATACAAAATCCACCTAAGGAGGCAAACCAAAAGGTCAAAAAATTTACAAGCATAACTATATACAGTACAAGATTGCTATGCATAGCACCTATAGAACCTATCAGATGCCGTTACAGCATCCAAGCCAGTATCTTATCCTCAGGGGGTGAGTGCACATTATTAAAATTGACATAATCAATATAAACCTATTTTGATAAGTAATCGACATTCAATATAAATTGCTAATTTGATCTCAAACCACATTCACAGAGAAAACAAAAACAAAAATTGCAATATACTTTATTGACAGACTCATTCAAAATGTCATTATATCTTCAATGCCTAATCTTTAAGTCAATTTCTCACGTTCATTTTTTAAAAAGAGAAAATGAAAAGAAAGCAGCCAATTGTTCTTACTTAATATGGCTTCTATTTAATTTAAGAAGCCAATCCATGTTCAAACCTATTGTAACCATGGCATCAGAAAAAAATTTGAGAAAATCAGAAAATAGTATTTGAGCATCATTTCAGTATAGTATTATAGTTATATCCATGAACAACTGGCATATTAGTTGCTCGGTAGACAACTGATGTTTCCACAAGCATTTTTGTTTCACACAATAAATTATAGTTGCCTGAAGACCCCAAATGTTTTACCTTCTCTTAAAATATTTTATCAAATACTGAACATGAATATGTTGATTAGTGTTGAAATTCAAACATAATGAGGTTCTGCTACTGTGTCTCTAACAATAAAAACAAATGTATAGTGCTAGCAGGATATAGTAAAATAATTTGACAAGTATGAACCACAAAGGAACTCAACAACACAGGTAAAAAATCATTAAAAAAGAAAAAGAAAACAGACAGAATAGAGCACCAATAAACAATACCTGAACTTGTTTAAGTGCTGAACATTCAAGGCAAGTTCCAATCTCCAGAACTTGTTCCATTATTGGTGACATCACCTGCTGCAGGCTCACCTTCTGGTTCTCATCTCTCAAGTCCAGCTTACAACCTACCACTATAACTGGGACTTTCACCTGCTCACAGATAGAGTCAAAGTCATGGTGGCCCCATATATTGTTGCTAAGGGAACAATTTCCGAAAACTCAGAAAAACTAGAAAGCTATAGGGCTTGAATTAATACAATGCATGATTTTATAGTCAAGCTTAGACTCCACTTGTTTCGATATAAACATTTTCCAAAAACGTCTTCCATATTGACATCACCTGAGCACACTGACCTCGCCCCCCATTGCACACCCCAAGCAAAGAGGCCAGAGCAATCCTGCCAAAAGGCCCAAAACCCCCAACCCCACTAACCCAAATGCCCACTCACTACCCAAGCAAAGAAGCCAGTTCCATGTAATAAGATTGGAGTAGAGCACTAAGACCAAGTTCAAGTTTATCTGGCCCAAGTTCGACGCAGAGGACAACATGGGATTGGAATACTCCAACAATGCAATGCATATTCTCACAAAGAGGAAAATGTAAGAAATGGACATGACCATTGAGACGCCATAGACGTGAAAATCCATGGCAACTACAAAATGTAGTGGAATCACACAAAAGCACACACACCGAGGAGGGAGAGAGGTGGATGGTATGCTTTTATTGTTTGGTTAGCTTTTTGTTTTTGATGATTTTGTGTCATGTGTGTTTTTGGTTAAAAAAACTGAAATTATACTATTAAAATTAATGCGAAGTAAAAGATAAAAATTAGAAGTTTTGAAGTTTATGAAAAAATTGAAGAAAGTTAATAATGTTTCTAGTTTATTCTTTTATTTTGCATAATTTTCTTTTGGAACATCAACTAAAATATTAGTTTTCAGAATCATTTACTGTGAACCAAACAATGAATAATATTTTCATCATCAATTTTATGGTGTCCACTAAACACCGAAAAACCATTAGTTTTCCAAGAAAACATTTTTTATGAAAGTATTTTACATTAAAAAACATTTAAGATCAAAACATTGGAGCCTTAAGGTTTCCATAAGAGTGTGTCATTCTTTAAAAAAGAAAAATGTTGTATATATTTTCCATGAATCAAAGTTTACAGAAGCAAAATGAAAACTGAATGATAATGAAGGATAGAGACCTCTAGTTTACAGAGTTTTGGAAGCCAGAAAGTACTCAATCGATCAAGTGTTGTAGGCTCATCACACGCATAAGTAAACACAACTGCATCAGCTCGCTTCAATTCTTCTGCAACTATATAATCATCCACCACACTGATTGAGAAAAACAGGAAAAAATCATAATTCAATATTAAACTGCGAAAATTAGTGCAATTGCCACAATAAACAATGATATAACACTTTTCCTCGTCATCCAAAAAGCAAGAAGCTGAAACTTCTACGCTTTTCCTGCTTCCAACAAGCTAATAAGCTGAATCCCACACTATGATATAAGGCAAAATTTACAATCAACATCATAATAACACCTTTCTTTTCTTATCTTTTCTACACTTACTCAGCAACCAAACAGAGCATACCGAGAAGAAGTGTCAATGATCGTGATGGGCACGAGTTGGGGGAATAAATTATCGGGCAGCCTCGTTGGCGGCAACACCGGCGGCACATTTGTCATGAAGTTCTTGGCCGCTGCCGTCGCAATCAGGCTCGATTTTCCGGTGCCTCGGTCCCCAGCAACCACAATTCGTACCCCCGTCTTGGTGTACCGGTTCGTAGCTCCAGCTGAAGCTTTCGCCATTGAAGACGCTGCAAAGCAAAACCCCAAAAATCCTAATTGTAAAACCTCGCGCAAATGCGATGACAGAAACGTAAATATATCAGTCTTCAAGGGCGAAAATCAGATTCAGTGAAGAACTTGTGCATCAAAACCTGAAAAACAAAATAAGAAAAACTTATCGGAAGCAATTCAGGGCGGTGTGGTCAGTGATGCGATGGCAAAAAAAAAGTGAATAGTAAGGGCATGGGGGTGAAAATAGTGAGGGAATGAGTAGAGAAGAAGACTGTGACGACGGTGAAAGCGCGGAGGTAAATAAACGAGGACTCTGAGAGTGAAGATTACTGATACCTTATCTGTTCTGATGGAGCTCGAAGAAGGCCGTCTGAATACCCTAGCTATCGCCGGTGTGGTGGCTACAGCCGTTTGGGAAATCCAAGTGCGATGAACCTTCAGACTGAGCGATACCATCAAACGTACGGCTGGGATTTAGAGGAGGGTGGTAGACTGGTACTTGGTGGGCACGGGATTTTGGTATCTGATTGCGTTGTCCTCGTGAGAAACGGCGGGAAAAATTGTGAAAGCCTTTCGGACACCAAAATTTGTTGAGGAGTGCTGTATACGTAACTATATCACTTTTTTTTTTTTTTTTTTTGACATGAATTATACCACTATTTCATTAAGCTTAAATGAAAAATATATATTCTATTTTTTATTTTATTTTATTTTTTTATGAGCAAATGAAAAAATGAAAAATATATATTCAATGATAGATAAATTGGGCGAACAAGCGAGTCAAACCCTATACAACCTTGTTCACCAATGTTAACCGAGCCGAATTTTATACGAGCATGTATCATTTAATAACTAAGCTTAATTTCATGTTCACAAACAACCCATTTAATAATTGAGTCATGCTTAATCGAAAATAGCTCGCGTGTGTTCTCGAGTAGCTTTGTTCATTTACAACCCTATTAAATACCAAATTATTAGCACTAAATGAATATATCTTAACAGAGAAGATTTGCATAAGAATTGTAAGAAATTAACATAATATTTTATGATTATTTTTAGAATAATATTTTTTTGCTTTGTCTTAAAGTTTAGAGTTATTTTTGTATTTTTATCTTAATCTTTTTCTTTTAAGTATTTCGCTTAGATAACACTTAAAACTTAGCCTATATAAACACATATAGTCTGTGTTATATATGTTTAATTCAATAGTTATTCTCTATTTTTCTTTCGAGCAATTAGTGTATTTCTCTTCCCTAATCATTATTTTCTCCTTAATTTCCTTAATTCATTTTTTTTTTTTTGAGAAAGATCCTTTCCTTAATTCCGATTTTCATTTTTCATTTTTAATTCTTAATTCTTAATTTATATTACTATCATATGCTGTCAGAACAATTTTAATTATGTCCATTGTGACGCTTGTTTATAGTTATCAGCGTACATGTTTTCTAACATTTGATTCTTTTTATAAATTCAATAAACATTGATCTCCTGAAGATCAGCAAGGATGAATCCAAATATTAATATCACAGACATTTCTAAGCTTTCAGGCAACATAGATGTTCAGGACCCAGCTGGGATGAAGATGGGGGATCCACGCGAAGCCCTCATTGGTTCAAGTACCTTCCATACATCTGACCCAAGGTCTGGCCGATTCTCTCGGTTCCTGTCACAACACCTTAATGCCAACTTAGCCAAGTTTTGAGCAAGCGCAATCGGCCAATCTCCAGCCGAAGGATCCAAGAGAGTTTTCAAATTTCCAGCATCTAGGGCATTTTTCACTTCATTTGATATCCAGAAAGGTTGTCTCCCAGTCAACAATTGTAGTAATATGATTCCAAACGAGTAAACGTCAGACTTCAAAGTAAGCACTCCTGTTTCGAGAAACTCAGGATCTATGAAAGCGAAACTGCCCTTCGGGACAGTTATATGAAACAGTGTCGTCGTTGTGTTGTTGCTTGAACTTGCATCAGGCAATAACATACGACAGATTCCAAAGTCACTTAGTTTACAAACAAAGTTGGCATCAAGGAGGATGTTTGAGGGTTTCAAATCACCATGCACTATACTGTGAGGTTTAATGGAGTGAAGATACACAAGAACAGAGCACAACTCTATGGCGATGCCTATTCGAGTTTGCCATGATAATGGAGGAGTGTTGTCCCTCATGCTCAGTCTATCTTCAAGGCTTCCGTTGGGAAGATACTCGTAGATGAGCGCGAAAACTTCAGGGCAAGATCCTATGAGTTTCACCAGATTGGGATGCCTTAGCTGACTCAATACATCAACCTGATATACAACCAACTAGTGAGATAGAATGCAATGCTTTTGATTCTCTGTTTTTGCATATTTTTTTCTTCTTTTGAAGTGTTTCAATAAGATCAATCTACATTTTCTATGAAATATTGCACCAAACAAGAAACCAACAAATCTAGTCTAAGTATTGACGTCAAAGCCATAAGCCCAACAAGAAGAAATAAATACACAAACCTCCATTTGGAATTGTGAGGTGCCTTGTGAGTCATGAGATTTTAGCATCTTTATAGCAACCTTAGTTTGACGAAGGAGGCCTTTATAAATGTTCCCATATCCTCCTTCTCCAATTTTAAGGGATTCATCAAACCATAGAGTAGCTTCTTCAATCTCAATGAGCGAGAACTCAAAGAACTGATCATCAGACAATCTGTGTCTACCTGAGGCCTCACCTTGTTTTCTTCTTAGCCATTGAGCTTCTTTCAGCGCATCATCACGCTCTATATGTAACTCTGCAATTTGGCATTTTAGTGATGTTTCCCGTTCTTGAGAAATTCGGAGTTCTTCCATGAGTTGATCTCTCTGATTCTTCACCTTTTCAAATTCTTCTTTCTCCTTCTAATGTAGGACAGATTATTGCAGAATATTAAACAAGAAAAGAAAGAGCCGATCGAGTCAGAATAATAATCAAAGAAAGGAAAGAGCCGAGTGAGGTGACAATCGAAGAATAATCCATATAGTAATTCTCATATTTAGATTTTCTTTGACACCAAGTTTTACCCTAATTAGTTTTTTTTTTTTGGCACCAAGTTTTGCCATAACTAGTTTATTTTTCTTTCTTTTGTTTTATTTCCGTTTGCAGGACATTTATTTCCTTTTAGTAGCTTTATAGTTTCATTATAAATAGATGACAGTTGTATTGAAAATTCATTCAAGTTTATTATTAATAATATCTTAGTTTTCTCTATCAACATGTGTGTTGGTGTTTGTGTATTAAGAACACAGTTTCTCTTTTACGTTCTATCGCGTCCGCTAGGTCACCTTCACTAGTGCTTCCTCAATTTTTAATCTTTGTTTCAACTCTGCCTGTACGTTGATTGGATTATTTGCAATTTGCATAAGATTTTGGACCTTTAAAAAGTTCATATTGGTATTTTTCTTTCATGAGTTGATATTTATTTACATCATTTGGGTTAGGTATTAAACATTTAAAAAATTAGAGAACTGTTTTGTGAAAAAGTGGAACTTGATAATTCTTTTGGTGAGGCCAAATTTGAAAAGAAAAAGTGTTTTACGTGAAATCCACAAAATAGAATTTATTTGGTGAGTTAATAAGTGTTTTTGAAAAGCAAAAAACCGAGAATAGTTTACAAAAAGTAAAATAAACCAAACAAAATAAAAAAGGGATTTTTTTTTTTTTTTTTTTTTAACTCTAGGGAGGAGGTTAGCCTCCACTGATAGTGGCTACCACCCCTATATATGAAGGCCGCCAGACAAATTCAATTGCCCCGTGGTGACTGTCAGAAGATTTGACAGCCTCTCGACGACCATCATGCATCTCTAGTGGCCATTCTAAGGGTTGACAAATTGATCAAAAATTAATGTGGTTGCTGCCAAACAGATTTGATGGGCCCCATGCAGCTCTGGTCGCCACCATAGTGACTGCCAAACATTACTGCCAATCATGCGGTGGCTACCACCGCAATGATCACCAAGAAGATCTGTTTGCAACTACTATGGTACAATGGCTTTCAAAGAGATTTGGTGGCCTTACGGTGGCTACTATATATGCAGATCTTGCAACTATAATGGCGCTACCAAATGGATCACCACTGCAAGGCCACTACACAGGTGGTGGCAGCAGCAAGATCTGCATGACAACCCCGTGGTGGCTACTGCTAGTTTTGAGAAATATTTTGGTATTTGTTTTGAAAATCTGTTTGATAACATTTGTACGTGTGAGAGTGTTGTTTTTGAAAACTTTACCAAATCAAGCCCACATCTTTATCAATGAAAAAAATAACAATAATAACATTAAAGAAGTTTGTAGATTGCTAAAAGCATTACCCAACGTATAGCCGCAATGATGTCTCTTTCTGCTTTTCGACGCTTGAGTGCCTCTTTGTCAGCCTCTGCCATCGCCTGCCTAAGTTGCTCGTACAGAGTATTATCTAGACTTCCTTCTTCCTGTTAGGATGTATCATTAATTGTTGATCAATTGAGACTAAGATTCGTTTTTTATTTCTGTGATTTGAAAAGTGGGATTTACAAATAGTAATTACAAAATATATAATTTTTAAAAACTCAGTTACCCTGATGGTAAAATCTTAATTTAGTCATTAAAATTATGCATTTTAAAAAACACATTCATACTTGTAATTTGAAAATACAAATTTTTCTATGATTTCAACATTATGAATTAAAAATATAATTTCAAACGTGACTTATTTATATGCACAGACGAATGTTTTGCACTTACCACAACAACACTGTGAGCTCCACTAGAAGAAGAAGAAGAGCATGTTGACATGAGAGTTGGACTAGAAATCAAAGACGGAATAATTGGTGGCAGCAAAGAAGATGCGACGTCCATGCTGGAAGAGCTTCTTGAATAACCAGAAGCCGAAGCCGAAGCGGAAGAGAGTGTGCTAAACTCTAACCCATTCTCATTTCCCTCATTCCATGGAGTCAGAGTTTCATCAACCACTCTCAGCTTGAAACTCCTCGGTAAATCCCATTGATCAAAACTCTCTTCTGGAGTAAAGAAGGAGCTCTTTGGAGATGAAAGCTCTTCAGTGACTTCTAGTATTGGAATATCTGTGTCCCTATTGAACCCCAGTTGTGCAACGGATCGTGATGATCTCAAGTAGTTTGATTGTCCAGTTTCAGTGATTTCCCTATTGCGCAACAAAGTAACATATGGTGATTTTTTTTTTTTTGAATAACAAAGTAACAGATGTTGATCTCTGTGATAAAATACAAATAATCTGATATGCTTTCTGCCTTAGCTTATATTTTTCCAATAGTTTTATGCATACCATCATTAAAGTGTAATTAATTAACAAAACTGTCAAACAAACCTGGTGAAGATGAGGTGGCCCTTGCAGATAAATTGTATGTGACAGGAGACTGGTGCATGTTGGCGCACATATTTAGCTTTATTAGACTTGAGATCCATCATTTTTCTGCAATGTCAACCAGTAGTGAAGCAAATATATATCGATCCAAAGGTGAGTGTCCAAGCACCAAGTTCCCGAAAATTAACCATAAGGTATTTAATCATGATCACCAACATAAGAAATTTCAACAAATTAACAAGAAAACAGACTGAAAATTAAAGCACCATTTTTGACATCAATAATATTTTTAGATCCTGCCACGCCAGCATAATAACTAGGTTAAAAGTGGGATATAAAGGTATATTTTTGGATACCTTCCATAGTGCTTCTCTGCTGCTGCTCCCATGACAAGCTTCCTGATCCCATTCCGAGAGACGAGTTGTACAATTTCCTTCTCAACACAGCCCGTTTCTGCTATCAGCTTATGAGCCGGTGCCTAGATTTTGAAAAACCATATTAATATAATAATAAATCAGAAATTGATCAGCAATTGTTCGAAAGGACTCACTGGAACGACTTAAACTAGCTATCAAATATTACGAACCTTGGAAGTTCCAAACTATTAGATAATTAACCTTATTAATTGAACGCTTAAAGCCTTAAACCCTATTACGTATAATATTATCTAGAGCTTAAGTAAAAAACCACCTATTATTTCATTGGGTCTAACATGTGAATTGGTACGTACGTGCTAATTATTTTTGTCAAGTTTTGAACTTATCACCGGCCAACTCTTATGTCAACTTTATTGGACATGCATGCAGTCTACATCTTTAACTATTTCTGTTTATATTTACCACCAAAAAAAAAAAAACTAATTAACAAGAAAAATGCTCTAAAAAAATAAATTAAGAAGGATTTATACCCCCTTTTGGCGACAGATGAGAAGATATTCATCCATGATCTCATGCATTTTTTGCCTCTCAGTTTCATGGTATTCCCTTACAATACTTTCCTTCAGTGAGCTAGCTGGAGCTTTTCCACCCACTGCAAACCAATTAACAAAAAAAAAAATCAAATAAATTCCTAATTAATATCTAAGCGAGAAAAGCCCAGCCAAAATGTAATTGATTGTTACCGGCCCATCTATATTTCATCATATATATTATAAGCTCTATAAATAAGTTAGATTCACCAATTTTTTCCTACATTACAAAATTATCCTGAACTGCTAGCTGCAGCCATTTTTGTCCTCCCAAATTTCCTTTTACAGTGGATGGCAAACAATTTGTCAATTTCGACAAATAAGGTCAACCAAAGTATAATTCTAACAATCCCCAACTTTCAAGAATACATTCAGACACTATTTGCTTAATTGGGTGTTTGTGTGTAGGTGTTCATCATGACATGTATTTCAGTATTTGGGACTTACTAAATGGAATGTACTGCGCCGGCTGATGAACGTGAAGTATGCAAATCCTCTTTCCTCCGGAGTTCTCCAACGCCCATAACAGGATTGATTTGCACTCTTTCGCGTCTTTTCCAACGGCAACGTATATCGTCTCCTCTGAACTCTCATGCCTGTTTGCCATACTTCCTGCAACTCCAATACTTCAGAAAGCTGGCTGCGTAAATTGCGGCCGGGACTCACAAAGTCACCACAGCTAGCCATGAATCATGACTCATGACAAGACGTACTGGAAAACTCAGCCATATATCAAAACCGGCCTCGATCATTCGGAAACACTACTCTTCATCGATCTTCCCTTCCCTTTTGGAACTTATTCAAAAGCGCATTCACCTTTGTCCATTTTACGCTAATAATTAACACCATTTTCCACTTTCTGAAGAGAAATCGAGACTCAAATGCTTGTCCAGAAAAGAAAAAACAAAAAGAGGAAGGAATTTAAAGAAGTGGTAAAAACCTTTGTTGGTTGAGATCAGCACAAAAGACCGGTCTCGTCAGGGTCTGTGGATACATTAATGGCATCGACCCCACGGGGTCCGGCGGATTGCATATGTACAAAGAGCAATATTGTACTGGGTCGTTTAAACAACTGTTAATAGTCTTTTAGCTAGATGTTGCTTTTTATTTTTTCATTGAAAGATAGGTGTTTTGATTTGACAAAACTTTGGGTAAATTTAAGATAAATTCTTTAATTGATCTGTTGATTCTCGGAAGCTTCCGAGATCGGTGCAAAGGGAGAAATGCTATACACTTTACTCTAACTCTCATAATTTCTTATATGACTTTTAAAATTGTTATTAGATCAAAATTTAATAACAATTCATTTCAAATTTAATGATAATTTTAAAAATCAGATAAGTAAATGTGAGAATGAAAGTGTATAGCATTATTTGTCTCGTCATAGACTATCGATTGTCAGTGTATTAATGGCATTGACCCGCGTGATCCAACGGCTTGCATATAGAGCATTCATATTCGCTTAGTAAATATTTAGTTAAAATCTAGCTAAAGAACACATTTATTTTTATTTTTATTAGATACCTACTTTTACTTCTTTTATTTTAAAAAATTTCTTTCTTTATCTACTTGCACTATTCTAAAAAAAGGAAAAATAAAAAAAGAAGAAGAGAATTATCTATTTTCACTATTCTTTTTCTTCTTCTTTTTTTTTAAAAAAAAAGATCAAATTGATTTTTTTTTATTAATATAAATTATACATTATTAAGAATGAGTGCTCAACAAATCGTTAGCTATTTTGAGAATTTTTTGCTACAAGACTAACCAAAACAACCTTATAGCTATTTTGGCTCGCTCCATGTAAATGCTCTATTGTGTCTTTATTATGATTAATTGATTTCTTTTAAGACAAGTTAATGTTAATTTTATTAAAATTTTATATACAAATACTATATATTTTTAAGATAATAATAATTTAACAAACTAAGTAAAAAAAAAAATCAATCTAATTTAGAAAAATAAATCCTTTATTTAATTTTTTATTTCTCAATAAGATTTTTATTTACTAAAATAAATTATTATCCAAATTGATAAGGATGCACTAACGGACTAACATAGGTATGCAAGAATGGATATAAATTTCTTACAAATTGGTTTTTTGAAATTTTTACAAACCAACTCTAATATTGACATGTGTTTTTTGTATATGAAAAATATATGTTTTTTTTTTTTTTTAATGGCATGTTTGCTTAAAAGGCATATGTCACTTTAAGAGGTCGGCCAATTACAAACCAATTTAAAGGAAATTTACATCTTGCTAAAATTGAGAAAACTTGAAATTTGAAATCAAAATAATAATGATGTGACTTTCTTTTATACTAAAAGGTTGTACCCACCATTTTGTTGATAATTAAAAGAAAAATCATTAGGGATAATTAAAAATATTAGTAGCTCGTATTGACACATGCATTAACAAGTACACCTTACACATATCAGTAATTCATATTGATCGACACTCGTTAAGTAAAAAAATACTAGGAGTGATAATTCATTTTTATGTATTGAATTCAAATAATAGAATATTATTATATATGTTAATCTTAATCCAATTTATATAATCAAACGGATAAAATTCTCAATTCTAACCTCCTAATATATTGTTAAATTTGTGCATGTGTCCAGTTAATTTGCTAGATCACATAAAAGAAATTTCAGCCCTAGAAACTATTGGACGAATTGCCAAATCTAAATCAATCAATCCAGCTACATTAATTCAGCCGCCGAAATGGACCATGGACCTCGTTGGATACCACGGGTTAATCCTTTAACAATGGCATGGAAGTCTTATCACTTTTATGTTCTGTTGGCCGAATAATGGCCTATCATATCGCCCTTTCATACTTGATATTGTCATTTCGCAAAGAACAACGTAAGAAAAAGACAGTGATCATATCACATACGATTTTCTGTCATTTTATACAGAAGAATATATATATATACATTTCTTAAATTTTAATCTATTAATAATTTTATATGACAGCCCACACATTTCATATAAATGGCTATTTATTTTTTTAAAAAATTGTGATTTAAAAATGTAAAAAAAAAATTGTGTTTCAAATCATAGATAAGGAGTGCGTTTTTTAAAACGTACGATTTTAAAAGTTAAATAGTGATTTTATCAAATGATTAATTTTATTTTTAAAAATTATATTTTCAAATAACTTGTTTTAAAATTACACTTTTTGAAATCGTAAACTAAAATGTATATATTAATGATCAATGACTCCATATGAATAATAAAAAAAATACTGTTTAATATTTTTTCATCCTTCTCTTATCCTTTATTTTTTAAAATTAACCATTGAATATGGCTCATACCTTCACTTATCTTGATCTTACAATTTTAATGGTTGATTTTTAAAAGATGATGATAAAAATGACGGGAAAGGATAAGAATATTAAAAAAAAACGCAAAAAAATGTGGTTAATTAATTGGCAATATTAATGATCTTCAGGATCCTAGCTGGGATGAAAATGAGGCTCCACATGAAGCGGCCCTCATTGGTTCAAGTACCTTCCATACATCTGACCCAAGGTCTGGCCGATTCTCTCTATTCCTGTCACAACACCTTAATGTCAACTTAGCCAAGTTTTGAGCAAGCGCAATCGGCCAATCTCCAGCTGAAGGATCCAAGAGAGTTTTCAAATTTCCGGCATCTAGGGCATTTTTCACTTCATTTGATATCAAGAAAGGTTGTCTCCCAGTCAACAATTGTAGTAATATGATTCCAAAAGAGTAAACGTCAGACTTCAAAGTAAGCACTCCTGTTTCAAGGAACTCGGGATCTATGAAAGCAAAACTGGCATCTGGCAATAACATACGGCAGATTCCAAAGTCACTTAGTTTACTAACAAAGTTGGCATAAAGGAGGATGTTGGAGGGTTTCAAATCACCATGCACTATGCTGTGAGGTTTAGCGGAGTGGAGATACACAAGGATAGAGCACAACTCTGTGGCGATGCGTATTCGAGTTTGCCATGATAATGGAGGAGTGTTGTCCCTCATGCTTAGTCTATCTTCAAGGCTTCCGTTGGGAAAATACTCGTAGATGAGTGCAAAAACCTCCGGGCAGGATCCAATGAGTTTCACAAGATTGGGATGCCTCAGCTGACTCAATACACTAACCTGCAGATCATATATATACAACCAACAAATGAGATCATGAAATGCCAAACTTTTGGTCTAACTTCATTCCATTCTTTAAAAGCAAATTGCTGTTGTTGCATATATATATATATATATATATATATACTTTAACAATTTAAAAAGTAAATAATTTGTGAACCGCTCATGGAAGCGTATGTAACCTATCAATAAATTCAACAACCTAGAAAACCAAAGCAACCTGGTCCAGGTGCTAACATCATACGACTAATATCACATTCTCAATTCTCATTTCATGTGGCAATATCCATAAGTCCTTGAATCAACTTGCATTAAAAAAAAATTAAATTAAAGTCTGATGGACATTGTCACATGGATTAGTCCAATAGTATGATAGTTGAGTATTTAGAATTACTCATATTATACTATATATACCAATCAATTCTTAGATTTTTTTTGAGTAATGCTAAATACTATATCCTCATCTTACTTTCATCGATCCTACTAGGCTAATGGACTACGTACCCATCGGCCCTTTGATCAACTCTTGTTAAAAAAAAAATTTCATATGCTGATAGGCACAACCACATTAACCTAGTAGGATAGAGTTTAATTTGTATGTAATGTTATCTTATTCTTTTTTTAACATCTACTAGCACATCAGTCCAATGAGATATTCGGGGTAAAATAACAGTATATTATTTAATATTACTCATAAATATATAACTAAAAATAAATCATTGTAGAATTTGTAGTGATTTTGGAATGAATAGACAAACCTCCATTTGGAATTGTGAGGTGCCATGGGCGCCAGGAGATTGTAGCATCTGGATTGCAACCTCTTTTTGACGCAAGAGAGCTTTGTAAATGTTTCCATATCCTCCTTGTCCAATTTTCCTGGATTCATCAAACTTCTGAGTCGCTTCTTCGAGCTCAGAGAGCGAGAACTCAGAGCACTGATCACAATCAGTCATCCTTCTTAGCCCTTCAGCTTCTTTCAGTGCATTATCATGCACGCTCCATCAGCAACTCGTTCATCGTTTTATGTAACTCTGCAATTTGATTCTTTAATGATATTTCCTTTTGTTGAGAAATCCTGAGTTCTTCCATTACTTGGTCTTTCTGGCTCTTCACTTTTTCAACCTCTTCTTTCACCTTCACCAGCGCTTCCTCCACTTCTTTTCGTTGCCTCGACTCTTTTTGGCCCTGTTCATTGGATTATTGATTGGCAATTTGCATCATATTATCTTTCAGAAAATGGCGAAGAAGTTCAAAATAACTAAAATCCTAATTACCCGTCGTTTAGCATCAATCATGTCTTTCTGCTCTCTGACGCCTGAGTGTCTCTTTTTCGTTCTCTGCCATCACTTGTTGAAGTTGCTCATAAAGAGTATTATCTAAACTTCCGTCCTGCTAGGATTCGTTAAACGATTAAATTTAAAGCCTTTTCATATTGTTTAGTATGCGTTTAGTATCATGATTTCGTAGACAAAAAGTCCATCTTAAACTAAACCGTAGAAAACGAATATTTGGAATTGCTTTTTAAAAAAATTGCGATTTCAAATCGCAGACAATTTGATGCTTGTTTGAAAAACACATAATTTTAAAGATTAAAACTGTAATTTTAAAGGTCAAACTGCAATTTTGTCAAACTCTTAAGTGCGTTTTTAAAATTTAAAAACACCTTTTAAAATCTCATTATTTGAAATATAAAACCCAAATGGATCACCCTTAATTGCTTAATATTTGATCAACTTCGATGAATAAATGCTAAAGAGAAAGCTAAAATGCTTCTTAATTATAGAAACCCCAAAATTTAAGGATAAAGATCCTCTATAATTATTTGTCCGAATTTGAGAGAATTCGGGCAGGTGATTGTGAGAGACAACTTATGTGACCCACTTGATCGGATAAGTGGTTGGACAGCCCAATTTTTATTTGGTCAGGTGAGTCCCATAAGTGATCTCTCACAATCACCCGTCCGAATTCTCTCAAATTCAGACAAATAATTGTAGAGGATCCTAATCCAAAATTTAAACCATAACTCAAAGCGTCCACATACTTCATAAATATACAAGGAAAACTTCACTTAGCCGATTAGCCCCAAAGTTTATGCATTTTGCAATTATAACATCAAATTTTTTAATTTTTGCAGTGTCGGTATTCCAATAATTTTTTCCTTTTAATTTCATCAATTTTTTTATTATTAAAATGCTCAAAATGACCCTTCCAAAAAAAAATTGAAAATTCTCTAGACTCACGGCAAGCCGTGGATTTGGACTAACCCACGGCCAAAATTGGACCCGTGACCCTCATTTTCTAAGTGATACCCGTGGGGTCGGGTATGTGCGGGGAAGGGATGTGCGGAGCGGGGGCGGGGACGGGTTTGCCATTAGCAACGAAAACCAAAAATGAGATTAAATATCTTTGGATCTGAGAGCAACAAGAAAAAAGCAAAGATTGACGAGAACTGAAATGGAGTAGATTTGAGGGAGTGAGAGTAATATAAGCAACTGTTTTCAAGCGAAATGCAGTAGATCTGAGGGGAGCAAGAGACGGTTTGACTCAAACCTTGCGAACCTGTGGACCTCCAGCAACCTTGACCACCTCACAATATTTGCAACGCTCGCCATGGACTCGGAGATCTTGAGAGGTTCGTGAAGATTCAGAGGAAGGAGTACTACCAGAAGAAAAAATGAAAAATGAAGAGAAGAGGGGGAGTGCGGCGCTAGAAGAAAAGAAAGGAAAAGTTACTTAGTGATTAGGTTTTCTTCTCTCTTTTTTTTTTTCCCTCCGTGCGGGGCGGGGCGGGGACCGATTTTTTTTTAAATGCTAAACCCGCAACCCGCCCCGCACGGATTTCTCAAATTAAGACCCTAACCCGCAAAAAAACCCAAAAACCTGGTCCTCTGTGGGGCGGGGATTGCGGGTTTTGCACATCCCTACCTGCAAATCCTCCAGCCCGGACCAACGGTAGTTGATAGGTTTAAATCTCACTCTTGGAAAGGAGAAGCACTTCTACTGGTTTACTTTTTTTTTTTTTGGTTAAGGATTTTAAATCTTGTACTTTACCTGAATTTTATGTTTGAGTGTCCGAATACTATCTTGGAGTAGATATTTTCTGATATATTTTGTAAATTCAAATATTTCTTGGTAATTGTAGATTTTCATTTTCTTTTTAGGGTTAAATACAAAAAAGCCTCACAAACTATCACCCGTTCTCCGGATGGCCCCCTGAACTACCAGTGCTTGCAGTCTGACCCTCCAAACTACCAATTGCTTATTTTTTGGCCTCATCAATCACTTTGTGCTGTCTAAATAGACAGAAACCAAGTCACATGCACGGCACATGACTCTTTTACCCCAAAAGCTCAAAAATACCCATCTCCTTCACTTTGAAATTCATCCCCGTTATTTTGAGTTTAAAGCTGATTTTTTTTATTTTCTTTTTGATCTCCAAGACTCCATCGCAGGTTACATGGTCGGATCTCCATACACCTCGGCGACTCCAGTCACTGCAGCAGCTCGGCGCTCCACACAGCTCGACATCGCCTTTCGGCAGCCACTGGAGCTGGGAAACTATTCTGACATCGCCTTTTGGCAGCCACAGGAACACACCAGACTGCCGATACCAAGCACGATCATCACACATTGCAAAGCACTCACGCGTCGACACCCAGAACACACATCAGAGGCTCCACGCTCAGAATATCTTCACCGTACCGCACCAGAGATTCTTCACACCACGCTCATACCCAGAAAACAACAATTCTTTGATAAAACTGCCAAAAAAGACAAGAAACACCCCACCATGCACAGGACCTGGATCAAGGCAATATCTTCGAGACTGCGCTTCTCGCCGCACCACGCTACCTTCAGATTAAGGCACGACACCCACCAAAAATTCACAACACCCACAGAATAACACACCGACAGCCCCCAAATCAATGCCGACAGCCACCAGAGAGAGGAACAAACCACCACAGATCGACAGCCCAACCTAAAAGAAACTACCATTTTTTTTTTGTTTTTAAAATCAACAGCCACTAGAACCTCCGATCGATAGCCACATGAGTTTTTTCTTGCATTTCACTCGCAACTAGGGATTGAAGCTTCATGGATACATGCATTTTATTCCACTGGACCGCATGCAACAACATGGAAACAAAAAAGGACATAGGAGATCATAGGGAATGAAGCTCTATTTTTAAACATAAAAACAGAGGTGAACAGAGTAGTAGGGTGCAAAGTGCAAAGGTCTCAAAATGTGAAAGACTCCACTATGGTATTGCAAGCATAAAATTTCAGGGAATAGAGAGGGAAAGTAAGCAAAAGAAAGTAATGACGAAGTTGTATGTGGAAGCTTTGCTTTGCCGTCCAGAAGAAAAATAATCATACAGTGTACCTCTCAGTGTATGAGAGTACAGGCAAGTGAGTAGCTTGAGACTTGAAAGGATAAAAAGGCATTTGGACAAGATTAACAAGCCTGCTGTCTTGACGATAGAGGTATATTATATATACAAACATTTAATCTTTTTTCTTTGCTTATATATATATTTTCATGTTGGTTACGTTTCCTTCATTTGTGGTTAATGTTATCCTTTGACCTTCCTAGAGCCCAGATGAAGATTCCATTGATTGCATCCATAAAAGAAACCAACAGCTTTAGATCATCTCCTTTTAAAGAATCACAAGATCCAGGTACAAAAGCTTAATTAAAAGATACCATCCACTCTTTCTTTCTTCTTTGGGAAAAATACAATTTAGCCCCCCAAACTGCCATTGATTCTTCGGATAGCACCCTAAACTACCAAAACTTGCATTCCGGCCCCCCAAACTTCCAACTGTTTGTTTTTTGACCCCATCCATCAGTTTGTGCCGTTTATATGGATGGAAATTAGTCATGTGCCGTGCACGTGACTCTTAAGTATAGAAAAATTCGCAAATGCCCTTAATTTTAACATTGAAATTACTAGATTGCCCATACTTAAAAAAACAAGTGTGTGAGTGCTTTAGGTGCAGAAATTATAGAAAATGCCATTAATCTTCGATGGCGCGGCATCACCTGCGACACCGACGTCACTCGCCGTGTCAACTCCGTCAACCTCTCCAACTCGCAACTCGTCGGGCCATTCCCTACCTTCCTCTGCCGCCTCCCCTCTCTCTTAAACAGCCTCATCGCATTGCTTGTCACCATCGAAAATCTCCAAAATGAAGTCTCAAATCTTAGGGAACGGAGCCAATCACAACGGTTCAAGTAGTGAGCGCTTCTCATTCAACAAAATCCTCCAAACCCAAGAAACCATCTCCGTCGGAATGCAGGTATATAATTTAAGCTTAAAAAGAAAGAAAGAAAAAAAAACAGAGCACAAATTCAATGTTCATGGATCAAAGCTAAAATCCGAAACCACAGAGAAGGCGATAAAGACAAACCATCCAAACACATTTCCTAACGAGATTGTTTTGCTGCCTTGGAAGGTGAAGATGCTGATAGGGGAGAATACAAAGCTAAGAAGAAATGTTGAATACTTCAAATCACAATTGAACTGATTCTTAAGTTTTCTCTAGAAGGATTTTGTATTATGTCCTTGGGTGCATTTCTGCATTTTGGTTGTTGGATATAGAGCTCTTTCGCACATATTTTTATGAGTATTGGAGAAGCAAGTGCATGCATGCATGGGCATTTCGCACGTATTATTAGTTTCCTCTGTTCTCCCCTGTTTTATAGTGTGTGGACAGAGGACCATTTCTCAGCTTCTAACTACCAACTCTTTCCATAACTGTCAGCCAATTCCACTTTCTCTTTTCATGCTTGTTTGGATCTTGTGAAAATGTACGGGTAGATGGGATATGTATTAAAATTTCAATTGTGAACTGACACAAGAGACATCAAATTGTGTGGAAAAGAACTTTTTGTGAAACCAAAGATGGGTGATGCTCTGCCTTTCTGGAGAATGAAGGCTGATGCCAGTCTAGATCCATCAAGTTTGCATGGTTAGTTATCATTATTAATCATAAAGATGTTGAAAGTAGCTAGTTCAGTTTCCAGTCATTTCGAGACCAATATGCCTTCATTATTGAAAGAATGACATGTCCCTTGTATATTATGCAAACTGGTACAAAGAATATATATATATATAATATATATATATTATATATATATATATCATGCACCTTGCTTATTGGATGAGCAACAGGAAAACAAATACAAACAAGTATCTAGACAACTGGAGCTCAAAGAAAAAGAGAACAAAAACTCTCTTTCTCCCTTGCCTCTCTTCCTCTGTTTCAACCAAAGTAGAATGGGTATTGTATTTTAATTCCCGCAGAAAAATAAGGAGACTTCATCCCTCTCGTTAGTTGCAGAAAAACTAGAAACAAAACCTTCAAAATCTCATTCTCTCTCTGTGGGTCTCGATCAGTAGCTCTAGAAACAAGAAAAGCTTCTCTCCTTCTCTTGCCCTCTCCATATTTGCAGAAAAGAAATTAAGAAACAAAGCTGCTCTCTCTTCCTTTGTAACAGCAAAACAACAACAAAAACAAAGTCAAGAACTCTAGCTCTTCTTTCTCTTGAAACCCATAGCCAAAGATCCTCTAAAAATTAAACTCTCTTCTCTTTCTCTGTTTTTTGTTTCATTTCAGCGTGGGTATTTTTCAGAGATGCAGTTGAACGACTCGTCAATCTCATTAACCCAGGGCATGACGTAGCCTCCCCAATCCTCCAGTATCATATTGAACATTGCGGCCCTAGGCTTCCCCTTCAACTTCAACCGGCCAGGAATTGAATGATTCATTCCGAGGAGAAGAAAAACTTGGTCTCCATTGAAGGACCTGCTGGGCTGCCGGGAGGCGACGTCGAGCGGTGTCCTCCTCCGAGCTGCTGCGCTAGAATGAGTCACCGACGTGTGGGGGTGACGACTTGCGAAGGAGTGAAAAACAAGAATAAAAAATATGGATGAATTTCAGGTTATATGAGGGGTATTTTCGAGCTTTTTAGCTAAAAAAATCATGTGCCGCGCACGTGACTCGATTTTCGTTCACTTAAACGGCACAAACTAACGGATGGGGTCAAAAAACAAGCAGTTGGTAGTTTGGGGGGCCGGAATGCAAGCTTTGGTAGTTTATGGTGCCATATAGAGAATCGATGGTAGTTTGGGGGGCTAAATTATATTTTTTTCTTTTTCTTTTTTCTTTTTGTATTAATTAATGAGAACTATCTATGATTGTGTTAATGCAACAGAGACATCCTTCAGAGATGCAGAAAGTGAGAGAGGTGAAAAGGGTGGAAGATGATGGGAGTAATAAAGAAGCAATGAGAGGTGCATGGCAAATGTGGCATCGAAATGGGACACGATGTCCAAAGGAAATGGAGCAGAGAGGAACGCATTCAGAGATGGACCAGGTGCCTCCAAAGTCGATGAGTATGGAGGCGTTCACGGCGAGGATGTAGGCCATGGTGAGGAACGTGGTGGTGCCGGCTGAGAGCTCAGCAGTGAAAGTGGTGTTGCGCTCACCACCTTTGAAGTCCCTCTTTACGAATGGCATATTTGTAAATAAGGATTCATTTGGTCTCACCTTTTACGTAATACGCGTGTATTTTTAACCAAGGGCATTGTCGGAATTTCAAAGTGAAGGAGAGGGGTATTTTGAGCTTTTGGGGTAAAAGAGTCATGTGCCGTGCATGTGACTTGGTTTCCGTTTATTTAGACAGCACAAAGTGATGGATGGGGCCACAAAATAAGCAATTGGTAGTTTGGGGGGCTGGATTGCAAGCACTGGTAGTTCAGGGAGCCATCCGGAGAACGAGTAGTAGTTTGGAGGGCTTTTTTGTATTTAACCCTTCTTTTTACGTTGTTATGAGTTTTAATTTGAACTCTTGTTAATTAATGGCACAACTTCCATTTAAGGGAATGTAGCCGATGTGGTAATGGATTTATATGTATTAAAAAAAAATATAAAATTATTGGGTATACACGTGTAAGTAAAATATAATTAGATCAAGTCACATATTGAAAAAATATATCATAATTAATTAAGAATGAGCGGCAAATAAACTTTTAAATTGGGTTGTATCTCAATATATTATATTGAGGAATGTTAGAGCTCTTTCTAGTGTCTTTATGGGGTCCTTTTATATTAACATGACACTCTTTTTTTTTTAATAAAAACAAGAAAGATAAATCAAGGTGTAGTTTTTATTTATTAAAAACAGGGTGTCATGTCAGCATAAAATAACTATAGAAGGACACTAGAATGAGTTCTAACATTTCTCTATTATATTATAATCAGTAACACCAATACACTGTTTCATATTTAACAGTATATAAGATTGAGGAAATAGTGACAATGCAATTTCTTGATTAGCAAGTTCCGAATATTGACTTAATTAAGATGGAATAGGGTTAAGTTTGCAATTCCAACCATATTTAATTCTAATCGATATCTTGACCAAGCAATTTCTTGAGACCTAGCTTGTCCAAACATGTTTCTTCGAGTATCTTTCGAATATTTGTAGGTATCTTGTTGCTTGTTAGTACATGAAATAATAATATATTACAATACACAGTTGAAAAAAACAAAAATTAAATATAATTATTTTCAATCATATTTGTTCAAGCGAAATAGAAAATTACAAGAAAAATTTTATGCTCCGCTTGTTTTGATGTAAAATCTTTTCCGTTGTAAAATATTTTTAACGAAATTAATTTTCAGAAAAAATAATTTCCCTAAAAATATTTTCCAACGTTAGCTCATACGAAAAAATACCAATGGCGAAAAACCACCGGTGACGAGATTTTGTCATTGGTTGGCAGAATTTCGGCCACTTTTACCAGATTCCGGCTACGTACTGTTGCCGAACTTTGGCAATGAAGGCCGGAATCCGACTGCAATGGTCAGATTCCTTCCAGTTTCGCTGGAATCTGGCCCAGTATGCCCGGATATCGGTGAAGGTGGCTGGAATCTAGCCATTTATGCCGGATCTCAACAAAATTGGTCGGGATTTGACATAGTACAGCTGGATTCCGCCCGTACTGGTCAGATTTTGACAAATTTTAGGCGGACTCTGGTCATCGGAATTCGGTGACGGTGGCCGAACGTCGCCAAATTCCAACCTGTTTTGTCGGATTTCGGCGATTGGATACATAAATTTGGGGACCTTCGGTGGCAGATTTTGGCTACCAACAATCTCCAATGCCCTATGGTGGCAGATTCCCACGAATTAACGTGCCTGCAATAATGAAGGGTTTAAATCCAAAAAACGATTTACGGTTTTTTTAAAACTGTAAATCATTTTCCAAAGATTAAAGATAATTTTATGGTCAAACTGAAAATGATTTTTGTTAACCATCATTTTTCGATGAATTGTACCAAACATCAAAAAATACAGAAAAATATTTTACGCACAACCATACGGAGCATTAGGAGAGAAGTATTTTCCAACTTATGTCCAATAATACCTTATAAATGAAATACATTGACACTTTATTTATAGGTTACCCAAGGACCATCAATTAAAATTTTATTTTAATTATTCCTTCAATCCGCTTTAGCCCATTCTCCGCTAGCACTGAGTTGTCCAACTCTCAGATTTTTTAAATAAGTTTTTTTTTTTTTTTTTTTTTCGCAAGGATTTTCTCTTTTCTCAGGTCATAATATGTGATCAACGGGTGGGTTATTAAAATGCGAGATAATTGCATCACTAGTCTTTGGGGTATGTCATAATTACGAATCACTCCCTATGGTTTAAAAAGTTAATGGGAGATCCTTGTGGTAAACTATAATTACAAATCGATCCCTGGAGTTAAATTCCGTTAAAATTTTTGACAGATTCTATTAAATACCACGTTAGCGCCACATCAAACTATTAAGATGACGACATATGTCCATCTTGATAAAAAAATATAAATTTATTAAAAATTAAAAAGAAAAACAAAAAAACAAAAAAGGAAGGGGTGGCTGGGCCACCCTTGGACCTTCTAGGGTTGCACGCCACTCTCGGCTTGAATGTGCAACATTCGATGCTTAACACTCGGCCTAGTGCCCCTTTTGTAAGAGAGCGGTTACCAGAGAAAGTAATCGCTCTACAGTCGAACCTTCGTCCCATCAGAGATCAGTTTGCCTTCTTCGCTGCAAGCATCTATGGAGAATACCAGTGCGCCTATCGGCTCTGGCATTTCAATCAAAACCAGCAGTTGCATCATAAGATCCAAAAAAACAACCATAGCCGCCAAACAGGGGGAACCATCTGCATCATCTTCATCCCACAACATGACAAGATAAAAACCACCTTCTCCTCTAAGGTGTCGACTACGCCTGAAGAGGGAAGAACACCTACCGTTATCTAAAAAACAAAACCTAAAACACCTTGGGAGGAGGGAACGTTTTTCCCTTGCTCTCTGCTCTCAGTGTTCCTCTCTCAGCGAAATTCTGGCCTCTAGGTTAACGGGAATTTTTAGTTGACCACACTTTGAGTCTGATCACAGCTTTTCCTCGTCATACGCTATTGAATTTTCCATCGGACTGTTCTCTGTTTGGGTGCAGAGAAAATACTAGAAAATGTCGATATGTCTTCACTTAAGAGTGTAATTGAACCGAGTCAAGCCGAGCATTGAATGTTCAAGTTCAGTTCATGTAATGTTCAAGCTAGGATCATCAATTAAAATTTTATTTTAATTATCCCTCCCATCCGCTTTAACCCATTCTCTGCCAGCCCTGACTTACATCTAACTCTCAGATTTTTGAAAGAAGTAATTTTATTTATTTTAAAAAAGGAATTTCTAGGATGTGATCAATAACTTGATGATTGCATCAGTTTACCATATTTGTCATATATATATATATATATATATAAGAAAAAGAATTCTGGAATGTCAATATAAGAATAAATAATATGATAAGTGAAAAAAGAAACTATTAAAACGAGTGTATATATATATAACAATATAAGCACTCCTACAATTTAATATATTATGGTCCTATGTTAGGTTTTATTATATTGTACATCTTTTGTCTATCTCCATATAAAATATGTTTAAATCTACCATTAAATTTGTAAGACCATATGTAGGTTTCACAAATTTAACGATGGACTTGCAAAATCACACCAAAATTTAACGATGGACTTGCATAGATAGGACAAAGTTTTCATCTAAACTAGTAAGAGTAATTTTTTCTAATGCAATCTATTAATCTGACATATATTCAAAATGTATTTTGGACGCACGTAAATTTAAACTGTATTCTAGGTTTTGGAGGAAAACTTTGTTAGCATAAATAAGTTTAGGCTTTTGGACCAAATTTTGTGAGTACTGAACAAAGTTTTCATCTGAAAGGAGTTTGGGAAAAAATTCCTCCAATCCATTGTATTAAATTGATGTGTCCAAATTCTTAATCTTTCATATTCATTTTTAATAGAGTATGTGATTCTCACTTGTATTTTAAATACATGTCAATTTTTATTTATTAAAATAAATTGTTATCCAAATTGATAGAAATTTTTTACAAATTAATTTGTATGTGACACATGTTACTTTAAAAGGCTAATTACATATCAGTTTAAAAGAAATTTACATTCTACCGGAATTGAGAAAACTTGAAATTTGAAATCAAAATAATAATGATGCGACTTTTCTTTTATGCTAAAAGGTTATACCCACCATTTTGTTGATAATTAAGAGAAAAATTATTAGGGATAATTAAAAATATTAGTAGCTCACATTGACACATTAACAAGTACACCTTACTCATATTAATAGCTCTTATGATCGACACTTGTTCAGTAAAATAATATTAGGGGTGGTAATTCATTTTTACGTATCAAATTCAGATAATGAAGCATTATTATATATGTTAATCCTAAGTCAATTTTTTATTATCAAACGGATAAAAATTCTCAATTCCAACTTACTAATATATTGTTAAATTCGTGCATGTGTCCAGTTTGCTGGATCACATAAAAGAAATTTCAGCCCTAGAAAATATTGGACGGATTGCAAAATTTAAATCAATCAATCCAGCTACATTAATTCAGCCGCCGAAATGGACCGTAGATCGACCTCACTGGATACCACGGGTTAATCCTTTAACGTAAAATGGCCTGAAAATCTTATCACTTTATGTTCTGTCGGCCTAATAATGTCCAATCATACCTCCCTGAGTTGAGGATGCAAATCTTAAATCTACATCTCGATGCTTCGCGTCATACTTGATATTGTCATTTCGCGAACAACAACGTAAGAAAAAGACAGTGATCACAGACAATTTTCTGTTTTATACAGAGGAATGATCTATTAATAATTTTATATGACAGCCCACAAATTTCATATGGCTATTTGTTTTTAAAAAATTGAGATTTAAAAAAAGTAAAAAATTGTGTTTCAAATAATAAATAAGGGAGCGCATTTTTAAAAATGTACGATTTTAAAATTTAAATTATAATTTTATCAAACGATTAATTGTGTTTTTAAATACTATATTTTCGAATAACATGTTTTAAAATTATTACTTTTTGAAATCGTAAACCAATTTGTATATATTAATGATCAATTACTCCACATGAATAATAATAATAATAATAAAAATGCTATTTAATATTCTCTAATCCTTTTCATATCCTCATCTTTTTAAAATTAACCATTAGATCTATAAGACCCATACCTTTACTTATGTAGGTCATAAGAATATTAAATAGCATTTCTCATTTAAAAAGAAAGAAAAAGAAAGGTGGTTGGCAATATTAATGGTTATGTAAGTCATAATAATATTAAATAGCATTTCTCGTTTAAAAAAAATAAAAAATGAAAGGTAGTTGGCAATATTAATAGTCTTCAAGATCCCAGCTGGGATGAAAATGAGGCTCCACATGAAGCGGCCCTCATTGGTTCAAGTACCTTCCAGACTTCTGACCTGAGGTCTGGCCGACTTCTTTGGTTCCAGTCACAACATCTCAATCCCAAGCGAGCCAAGTTTTGAGTAACCACAATCGGCCAGTCTCCAGCCAAAGGATCCAAGAGAGTTTTCAAATTTCCAGCATCCAGGGCATTTTTCACTTCATTTGATATCCGGAAAGGTGGTCTCCCAATCAACAATTGTAGTAATATGATTCCAAATGAGTAAACGTCAGACTTCAAAGTAAGCACTCTTGTTTCAAGGAACTCAGGATCTATGAAAGTGAAACTATCCTTCGGGACAGTTCTATGAGACAGTGTCGTCGTTGTGTTTTTGCTTGAACTTGCATTAGGCAATAACATACAACAGATTCCAAAGTCACTTAGTTTACAAACAAAGTTGGCATCAAGGAGGATGTTTGAGGGTTTCAAATCACCATGCACTATACTGTGAGGTTTAATGGAGTGAAGATACACAAGAACAGAGCACAACTCTATGGCGATGCCTATTCGAGTTTGCCATGATAATGGAGGAGTGTTGTCCCTCATGCTCAGTCTATCTTCAAGGCTTCCATTGGGAAGATACTCGTAGATGAGCACAAAAACTTCGGGGCAAGATCCTATGAGTTTCACAAGATTGGGATGCCTTATCTGCTCAATACATCAACCTGATATACAACCAACTAGTGAGATAGAATGCCATGCTTTTAATTCTCTGTTTTTGCATTTTTTTTTTCTTTTGAAGTGTTTCAATAAGATCGATCTACATTTTCTATGAAATATTGCACCAAACAAGAAACCAACAAATCTAGTCCAAGTAATGACGTCAAAGCCATAAGCCCAACAAGAAGAAATAAATACACAAACCTCCATTTGGAATTGTGACGTGCCTTGTGAGTCATGAGATTTTAGCATCTTTAATTATAGCAACCTTAGTTTGACGAAGGAGGCCTTTATAAATGTTCTCATATCCTCCTTCTCCAATTTTAAGGGATTCATCAAACCATAGAGTAGCTTCTTCAATCTCAGTGAACAAGAACTCAGAGAACTGATCATCAGGCAATCTGTGTCTACCTGAGGCCTCACCTTGTTTTCTTCTTAGCCCTTGAGCTTCTTTCAGCGCATCATCATGCTCCATATGTAACTCTGCAATTTGGCATTTTAGTGATGTTTCCCGTTCTTGAGAAATTTGGAGTTCTTCCATGAGTTGATCTCTCTGATTCTTCACCTTTTCAAGTTTTTCTTTCTCCTTCTATTGTAGGACAGATTATTGCAGAATATTAAACAAGAAAGGAAAGAGCCGATCGAGTCAGAATATTAATCAAGAAAGGAAAGAGCCGAGTGAGGTGACAATCGAAGAATAATCCATATAATAATTCTCATATTTAGATTTTCTTTGACACCAAGTTTTACCATAATTAGTTTTTTTTTTTTTTTTTTTGCACCAAGTTTTGCCATAACTAGTTTATTTTTCCTTCTTTTGTTTTATTTCCGTTTGCAGGAGATTTATTTCATTTTAGTAGCTTTATAGCTTCATTATAAATAGAGGACAGTTGTATTGAAAATTCATTCAAGTTTATTATCAACAATATCTTAGTTTTCTCTATCAACGTGTGTGTTGATGTTTGTATATTAAGAACACAGTTTCTCTTTCACGTTCTACCGCTTCCACTAGGTCACCTTCACTAGTGCTTCCTCAATTTCTAATCTTTGTTTCAACTCTGCCTGTACGTTGATTGGATTATTTGCAATTTGCATAAGATTTTGGACCTTTAAAAAGTTCATATTGGTATTTTTTTTCAAGCTTAGTGTCAATGGTAGTCAAGTAGAAATCTTTCTTTCACGAGTTGATATTTATTTATATCATTTAGGTTAGGTATTAAACATTTACAAAAATTTTGTGAAAGAGTGGAACTTGATAATTCTTTTGGTGAGGCCAAATTTGAAAAGAAAAAAGTGTTTTACGTGGTATTAGGGAAAATATTGGCCTCCTCGGTAGCCAGGCCTAGCCCGAGCAAAAGGCCCATTGGGTCCACCCGATCGGGCCAAAGCAGTTCAAGAGAAATTAATCTATCCAAGCCCGCCAAGATCATCAGGACCCAACCTGTTCACCCGACCCGGGTACCAATTGACACCTACGCCCGCGTAGATCTCGGATTACCCGGGATCTAGGGGACGTTGGGCGCGAAGCAAAACTAGATCGTGTGCCCGGAGCTTCGCCAGTGACATCACCCATAAAGGATCGTGCGCCCGGGATAAGCGATCGTGGACCCGAAATACCCGTGCGCCCGAAGCCACGTCTTCCTCGACTACTGATTCCCGTATATATAGGGAATCGATTAACTGTTCCTCAAACTCTATAAATACTAGAGACCCTTCAAATATTAAGGTACACTGATTATCTCCTTGACATTACTCTGTGCATTTATCCTCAAAACAATACACTTACTTAAGCATCGGAGCGGGATTGTCGGCACCCCCCTGACGCAGCTTTCCCTTGCAAGTACTTGAATAAGGAGCATACGGGCAAATCACTGATCGACACGTCACCTACCAGAATCTGTCTCAACACGTGGAATCCACAAAATAAAATTTATTGGGTGAGTTAATAAGTGTTTTTGAAAAGCAAAAAATCGAGAATAGTTTACAAAAAGTAAAATAAACCAAACAAAACAAAAAAGAGATTTTTTTTTTTTTTTTTTTACTCTATGGAGTAGGTTAGCCTCCACTGATAGCGGCTACCACCCCGTGGTGACTGTCAAAAGATTTGTTGGCCTCTCGACCGCCATCATGCATCTCTAGTGGCCACTCTAAGGGCCGACAAATTGATCAAAAATTAATGTGGTTGCTGCCAAACAGATTTGGTGGGCCCCATGCAGCTCTGATCACTACCATAGTGACTACCAAACATAACTGGCAATCATGCGATGGCTGCCACCACAATGATCGCCAAGAAGATTTGTTTGCAACTACTATGGTACGGTGGCTGTCAAAGAGATTTGGTGGCCTTACGGTGGCTACTATGCATATCTTGTAACTATAATGGGGCTACCAAATGGTTCACCACTGCAAAGCCACTACACAGGTGGTGGCAGCAACAAGATCTGCATGACAACCCGTTGTGGCTACTGCTAGTTCTGAGAAATATTTTGGTATTTGCTTTGAAAATCTGTTTGATAACATTTGTACGTGTGAGAGTGTTGTTTTTGAAAACTTTACCAAATCAAGCTCACATATTTATCAATGAAAAAAATAACAATAATAACATTAAAGAAGTTTGTAGATTGCTAAAAGCATTACCCAACGTATAGCCTCAATTATGTCTCTTTTTGCTTTTCGACGCTTGAGTGCATCTTTGTCAGCCTCTGCCATCGCCTGCCAAAGTTGCTCGTACAGAGTATTATCTAGACTTCCTTCCTGTTAGGATGTATCATTAGTCGTTGATCAATTGGGACCAAGGTTCGTTTTTTATTTCTGTGATTTTAAAACGTGGGATTTACAAATAGTAATTTCAAAATATGTAATTTTTAAAGACTCAGTTACCTTGATAGTAAAATCATAGTTTAATCATTAAAATCATGCATTTTAAAAAACACATTCATACTTGTAATTTGAAAATACAAATTTTTCTATGTTTTCAACATTATGAATTAAAAATATAATTTCAAACGTTACTTATTTATATGCACAGACGAATGTTTTGCACTTACCACAATAACACTGTGAGCTCCACTAGAAGAAGAAGAAGAAGAGCATGTTGACATGAGAGTTGGACTAGAAATCAAAGACGGAATAATTGGTGGTAGCAAAGAAGATGTGACGTCCATATTGGAAAAGCTTCTTGAATAACCAAAAGCCGAAGCCGAAGCCGAAGAGAGTGTTCTAAACTCTAACCTATTCTCATTTCCCTCATTCCATGGAGTCAGAGTGTCATCAACCACTCCCAGCTTGGAACTCCTCGGTAAATCCCATTGATCAAAACTCTCTTCTGGAGTAAAGAAGGAACTCTTTGGAGATGAAAGCTCTTCAATGACTTCTGGTATTGGAATATCTCTGTCCCTATTGAACCCTAGTAGTACAACAGATAGTGATCTCAAGAAGTTTGATTGCCCAGTTTCGGTGATGTCCTTATTGCGCAACAAAGTAACATATGTTGATCTTGTTAAATTTTAAAGTGTATTTTCTAGAATCCACAATTATTAATTTTCTTGTTTTGAGTGATGTAGTGAGGAACTAATGTAATTTTAAATGTGGGGGGACTCACTTGCACATGATGGATGACACATGTCATTCTCTCATTCTTAGTCTTTCCACCCTACCATATTCTACCTAGGTCATCTAACCATCACTACCCTTATTCAACCCACTTCATCTTTCAATACAACCTTATACCTTCCCAAGGAACATTATTATTATTTCATGTACAAATTCGTTGTTCTTCCTTGGTCACATGAAAAGTCATGCTTATCTTCCTAGTTAAGTGTGAGAATACTCTAGAACCTTTCCCTAACCCTTATATATACCCTATGCATGCTTCCAAGTCATTCATTCCATCATATCCCACCAAAACCTTCTTATATCTTGTGCAAGTGTGTTGTTCAACCCAAATTTTTTCTATTGTTGTATTATTTCATAAATAAGTACATTTTCCATTTAGTTTTGATATTTCTTCTACTTTTGGTTGTGAGTCCTTGGGCTAGTGTAACTTTGTTGCACTACTTGAGAATTGGTTGTTCCTAATAATTGGACACCATATTTCTCTACATGGTATCAGAGCTTCAAGGGTGGTGGTGATTCATCCTTGGTGAAGAAGATCAATTGGTGGTGTGGAAATGGATTCGGGTGGATGGTTTAACAATTTTGGGGTTGAGGTGCTCAACCATTCTAACTACAAGATATGGAGATCGTGCATGAAGTCTTATCTTGTTGGAGAAGACTTATGGGAGGTTGTTGGTGGAGGTGATGTGAATCCTCCGGAAGATGCTCCAGAAAACGTTGATAACTTGAAGAAATGGCGAATAGCGAATGCAAAGTCGGAATCTATTTTGAAGAGATCTATTTCACATGGGCTATTTGAGCATATCATTAGGTGTAAGTCGGCCGGAGAGATTTGGACTACCCTTGATGGGTTGTTCAATGAAAAGGATGTGGCTCGATTGCAACAAATGGAGAACGAGTTGGCAAATACAACTCAAGGTGATCTCTCTATTTATCATTTTTTTTTTAAGATTAAAAATCTTTGTTCGGAGATTTCAACCCTTGATCCAGAAGAACCTATATTGGAGGCACGAATGAAGTGTCATATTATTTGTCGTTTAAAAAGGGAATATATTCCCCATGGTACGTCTATTCAAGGATGGGCTGTTCAACCCACCTTGGTAGAGTTTGAAAGTCTTCTCACATCACAAGAATCATTGGCTCGACAAATGACTAGATGCTCCATCTCAGGAAGTGAGGAGATGCGCTCTTTTCCAATAAAAAGAAATATTTCAACAAAAGTAAAAACGATGGTTCTAGCGAGTATGAAGATGACGGAGAATTATTCGAAAAGCAAGATGTAAATAAAAAAGGTGTCAAGTGTTATCGATGTGGTAAAACTTGGACACATAAAGAAGAATTGCCGTGTGAAACTCGAAGGAGGATCCGTAGCCAAGAAGGAAGGTGAACCTGAACATGAAGAAGAGTGGGGAAAGTGCTTTATGGCAGGAACCACTACGATTGATGCATTGTCATCAATCGATTATAAAAATGATTGGGTCATTGACTCAGGTTGCGGGCATCATCTCACAGGTGACGAATCCAAATTTTCAAGCTTCCGAAATTACAAAGGAAATGATGCAATCGTCACAGCAGACAACTCCATTCATCCCGTTGAGAAGGAAGGGGTCGTGACTATCAAAGGCAATGGAGATGAATAAATCACACTTAAAAGTGTGTTTCAAGTTTTCGGGATGAAAAAAAACCTCTTTTCAGTGGTCAATGCTGTTGATGTTGGTCACTATGTCTTGTTTGGGCCAAAGGATGTGAAGTTTCTTCAGAATATCAGAATCATAGATGCAGATGTTGTTCATACTAGTAAGAGAATTAAAGACTTATTTGTTTTAGTATCCGCAGTTTCTTATATTGATAAATGAGTACAAATGATGGAGCATCAATTTGGCATGCTAGATTAGGACATCTTAGCATGGATAAATTAAAAGTTATGGTTCTGAAAAATTTGGTGAATGGGTTGCCTATGTTGACTACTTTTGGTAGGGATGAAGTATGCGAGGGTTGTCAATATGGAAAAGCACATCGCTTTCCATTTGACAAATCTTTTTCACGGTGCAAATCACCTTTAGAACTTATTCATGGTGATTTGATGGGGCCTTGTACTTCACCATCGTATTCGGGTTCTCTTTATATGCTTGTTCTTGTTGATGATTATACACGATTTACGTAGGTATATTTTATGAAAGAAAAATCCGAAGTATTCTCCAGGTTCAAAGAGTTCAAAGCAACTGTGGAAAGTGTGCTCGACAAGAAGATTAAAAGGTTTCGAATCAACAATGGGGGAGAGTTCACTTCTATCAACTTTCACAATTTTTGTCAAGAGCACAACATTCGATGGGAGCTTTCATGTGCATATACACCGCAACAAAATGGTGTGGCGGAAAGGAAGATTCGACACTTGGTGGAGACTTGCAAGAGTTGGCTTTATTCAAAGAACTTACCCAAAGCCATATGGGCGGAGGGTATGGCATGTGCCGCTTATGTGATGAATCGAGTGCCTCTTAGCTCGATAAACATGAAATCACCATATGAGCTAATGTTTGAAGAAAAGCATAGTGTCAAGCACTTCAAGGTGTTTGGCTCTATTTGTTATGTTCATGTGCCGGATGCAAAAAGAACTAAATTGGATGCCAAGGCTCATAAATGCATCTTTATTGGATATGATGAAAGAAAAAAAGAGTGGAAATGCATGGATCTCGAGACCCATAAATTTATTGTTTCTCGAGATGTTGTATTTGATGAAGTCTCTTCATATTATAAGGCGGAATGTACTATTATTGGGAGTATTGCTGGTGACACTAGTGTTCACAATCAACCACATACAGAAATCAGTTTACCATTGTCACCTAATGCTCCTATGCCATCAAACAGCTCTTCTTCTTCTTCTTTTTCACCTACGGAGGAGCAATCCAATAGGGGGAGTAGTGTTGATTGCCATGAGCTAGAAGGACAACATGTTGATGAGGAAGTAGAAAGTGTACCACCTCTTAGGAGATCTAAGACGAAAGTCATATTGCCAGCTCGATATAAGGATAGATATTTTGTGAGCATGCACTCATGTTTTCTTGCTAATTCTATTGATGATTGTGAACCTTCTTGTTTTAATGAAGCCACAGGTGTTAAGGAGTGGGATAGTGCTATGAATGATGAGATGAATGCTCTCATAAAAAATCAAACATGGGATCTAGTGCCAAAGCTTAAGGAAGTGAAGCCTATCACTTGCAAATGGGTTTACAAAATCAAACGCAAGGCAGATAGCAGTGTTGATAGATACAAGGCAAGGCTGGTTGCTCGCAGATTCTCTCAAAAGTATGGGGAGGATTATGATGAGACATTTAGTCCGGTTGCAAAGATGATTTCCGTTAGAGTTGTCATTTCCTTGGCAGCACATCATGAGTGGGAGCTATGGCAGCTTGATGTAAAAAATGCCTTTTTATATGGTGAAATTGACAAAGATATCTACATGGAGCAGCCTGATGGTTATGTTTCTCAAGTGCACCCGGAATATGTATGCAAGCTGAAGAATGCCTTATATGGATTAAAGCAAGCACCTAGAGCTTGGTATGGTAAGATTGCCGAATACTTACAATTTTGTGGCTATTTTGCTTCTAACTCAGATTCTAGTTCGTTTGTTAAGAAGCAAAGCAAGGTGCATGTCATTGTTCTCTTGTACGTTGATGACATGATTGTTACTGGCAACGATAATGAAGAAATTGCAAAGCTTCGAGCTGAACTTTCTGTTTGGTTTGAGATGAAAGATTTGGGAGAGCTTAGTCACTTTCTTGGTTTGGAAGTTGGCTCTCTCAAGGATGGAATATTTGTGTCACAACAAAGTTATGCAAAGAAGCTTGTAGGAAGATTTGGGTTGAACCAAAGCAAGTGGTGCTCTACTCCTCTTGATACGAACATTAAGCTAAGGCGTGAAGAGGGCAAGCTTCTTCCCGATCCTCGTCCTTATCGGGCTCTTGTAGGAAGTTTGATCTACTTAACTATTACAGGACCCGACATTGCATTCTCGGTTGGTCTTGTTAGTCGTTACATGCAAGCACCACGAAAACCACATTTAGAGGCGGCAAAACGTATCTTGAAGTATATATATTCTACAATTGATATGGGCCTTTTCTTTAAGAAAGGAGGTGCCTTTGAGCTACGTGGATTTTCCGATGCTGATTTGGGTGGTGACTTCGATGACTGGAAGTCTACATCCGGTTATGCTTTTTCATGTGGTTCATCTTATATTTCTTAGTGTAGTAAGAAACAAGATTCGGTATCTCTTTCAACAACTGAGGCAGAGTACAAAGCGGCTTCTCTTGCTGCACAAGAATGTGTTTGGCTACGTCGGCTGATCGAGGATATTTATTCACCAATTCACAAACCAACAATTATCTATGGTGACAATCAAAGTGCTTTAAAGCTCGCAACAAATCCGGTTTGTCACGGAAGGACAAAGCATATTGAGATTGAGCATCATTTTATTCGTGAAAATGTGCTAATGGGTTTAATTGAAGTTTTGGAGGTGAAAAGTAAGGACAACATTGCTGACATCTTCAACAAGTCACTTTCTAAAGGTCCATTTGAATTCTTAAGAGAGAAGCTTGGTATCATTTCTAGAAAATCACTTTAAGGGGGAGTGTTAAATTTTAAAGTGTATTTTCTAGAATCCACAGTTATTAATTTTCTTGTTTTGAGTGATGTAGTGAGGAACTAATGTAATTTTAAATGTGGGGGGACTCACTTGCACATGATGATGACACATGTCATTCTCTCCTTCTTAGTCTTTCCACCCTACCATCTTCTACCTAGGTCATCTAACCATCACTACCCTTATTCAACCCACTTCATATTTCAATACAACCTTATACCTTCCCAAGGAACATTATTATAATTTCATGTACAAATTCGTTGTTCTTCCTTGGTCACATGAAAAGTCATGCTTATCTTCCTAGTTAAGTGTGAGAATACTCTAGAACCCTTCCTTAACCCTTATATATACCCTAGGCATGCTTCCAAGTCATTCATTCCATCATATCCCACCAAAACCTTCTTCTATCTTGTGCTAGTGTGTTGTCCAACTCAAGTTTTTTCTATTGTTATATTATTTCATAAATAAGAAGTACATTTTCCATTTATGCTCCGTTTGTTTCGACGTAAAAAAGATTTCCGTCGTAAAATAATTTCGACGAAATCATTTTCAGGAAAAATGATTTTCTCGAAAATATTTTTCAGTGTTTGGCTCGCAAGAAAAAATTTCAAAATGCAGAAATCAAAGTTTGGCAAATGCCGCCAGAATCCGGCAACGTCCGGTCGCCGTTGTCGGATTCCGGCGAGAAAGTTTGACCGGATCCGGCCAAAATGGTCGGAATCCGGCCGGAAACTTCCGGATCTTCGAGTTGTACAATTTCCTTCTCAACACAGCCCGTTTCTGTTATCAGCTTAATTATGAGCCGATGCCTAGATTTTGAAAAACCATATTAATATAATAATATATCAGAAATTGATCAGCAATTGATCGGAAGGACTCACTGGAACGACTTAAACTAGCTATCAAATATTGCGAAACTTGGAAGTTGCAAACTATTGGATAATTAAACCTAATTAATTGAACGCTTAAAGCCTTAAACCGTATTACGTATAATATTATCTAGAGCTTAAGTTAAAAACCACCTATTATTTCATTGGGTCTAACATGTGAATTGGTACGTACGTGCTAATTATTTTTGTCAAGTTTTGAACTTAATTATCACCGGCCAACTCTTATGTCAACTTTATTGGACATGCATGCAGTCTACATCTTTAACTATTTCTGTTTATATTTACCACCAAAAAAAAAAACTAATTAACAAGAAAATGCTCTAAAAAATAAATTAAAAAGGATTTATACCCCCTTTTGGCGACAGATGAGAAGATATTCCTCCATGATCTCATGCATTTTTTGCCTCTCAGTTTCATGGTATTCCCTTACAAGTTACAATACTTTCCTTCAGTGAGCTAGCTGGAGCTTTTCCACCCACTGCAAACCAATTAAAAAAAAATCAAATAAATTCCTAATTAATATCTAAGCGAGAAAGGCCCAGCCAAAATGTAATTGATTGTTACCTGCCCATCTGTATTTTATCATCCACAAGTTAGGGCAGTTGCTTGAAATTGAGGTTACTAGTTTGAATCCTCCCTCCTCTTCTTATGAGGATATGTCAAAAAATAAATTAAAATAAAATCAATATATTTTCTACCATATATATATATATATCATTTTAAAGAATTTTTTTTTTAAAAAAAATAAATAAATTTGTTGAGGTGGTTTGGCCACCCCCAGGCCTAATGGGGGTAGCTCTCGGCCACCAAGCCAAATGGGGGTGGTTTTGGCCACCCCCAAGGGCCATGGGAGTGGTTCGGCCACCCCAAAAAATGGCCTTGGGGGTGGCTGAGCCACCCAGATTTTTTATTTTTATTTTTTATTATATATATATAAGAAATCATTAAAATAATAATAAAGAAAAATGATAGCCACGTCAGCGCTGAAGTGTATCACGGGAATAGGTGTCGCGCATGCACACCGATACCTGCAGGATGACGTGGCTGGACGTTAGGTTTGGATGAAAAATTAGACGGAGGTACCATTTCCGTCTTTTCACATACCACAGGTACCACCTATGATAAAAAGTAAAACTCAGGAGGCAAAAAATAAAGTTTTCAAACTACATGGGGCAATTATGTATTTAACCCTTAAAATTATTATTTGATCAAAATTTAATAATAATTTATTTCAAATTTAATAATAATTTTAAAATTCAATAAACATGTATAGCATTGCTTGTCAGTGTATTAATGGCATTGACCCGCGTGATCTAGGCCCTTGCATATGTACAAAATAGCTGGCCTTTAACTGTTGACTGTTGTACTCCATGGCCTTTATGTTTAGAGCATTCATATTGAGGAATGCTAGGCATCCAAACACTTGTTTCCAGAATTTAGTTCCAAACTGATAAAGTGTTTGGATGCCTAGCACACTTCCTAAAATGATAGATCTCATGAGATTGTGACACATCAGTTTGGAACTAAATTCTGGAAACAAGTGTTTGAATGCCTAGCATTCCTCATTCATATTTGCTCGGTAAATATTTATTTAAAATTTAGCTAAAGAACCATTCTTTTTTTTTCGTTTTTTTAATTAGCTACTTACTTTCAATACTTCTTCATTTAAAAAATTCGTTCTTTATCTACTTGCACTATTCTAAAAAAAAAAAAAAATAAAAAGAGAGAATTATCTACTTCCACTGTTCTTTTTTTTAAAAAAAAAGATCAAATTGATTTTTTTTATTAATATAAATTATACATTATTGAGAATGAGTGCTCAACAAAACGTTAACTATTTTGAGAATTTTTCACTATCAGACTAACCAAAATAACCTTATAGCTATTTTGGCTAGCTTCATGTAAATGCCCTATTGTGTCTTTATTATGATTAATTTATTTCTTTTAAGACAAGTTACTGTTAATTTTATTAAAAGTTTATATACAAATACTATATATTTTAAAGATAATAATAATTTAACAAACTGAATAAAAAAAATCAATCTAATTTAGAAAAAAAAATCCTTTATTTATTTTTTTATTTCTCAATCAGATTTTTATTTACTAAAATAAATTGTTATCCAAATTGATATGGATGCACTAACTGACTAGCTAACATAGGCGTGCAAGAATCAATAGAAATGTCTTACAAATTGGTTTGTAAAAATTTTTACAAACCAACTCTAATATTGACATGTGTTTTTTGTATATGAAAAATATATAAATATTTTTTTTAATGGCATGTTAACTTAAATGACACATATCGCTTTAAGAGATTAATTACAAATCAGTATGAAAAAAATTTGCATCATGCGAGAATTGAGAGAACTTGAAATTTGAAATCAAACTAATAATGATACTACTTAAAAGGCTATACCCACCATTTTGTTGATAATTAAGAGAAAAATCATTAGGGAAAATTAAAAATATTAGTAGCTCATATTGATAGACAATATTCGTTCAGTAAAAAATATTAGGGGTTGTAATTCATTTTTACGTATCAAATTCAGATAATAGAGTATTATTATATATGTCAATTTTAATCCGATCCATATTATCAAACGGATAAAAATTCTTAATTTTAACCAACTAATATATTGTTAAATTCCTGAATGTATCCAGTTTGCTGGATCACATAAAAGAAATTTCAGCCCTAGAAAATATTAGACGAATTGCAAAATCTAAATCAATCAATCCAGCTACAATTCAGCCGCCGAAATGGACCGTGGACCTCATTGGATACCACGGGTTAATCCTTTTAACAATGGCATGAAAATCTTATCACTTTTATGTTCAGTTGGCCTAATAATGGCCTATCATATCTCCCTTGAGTTGAGGGGCCCATTGGCTGGGGGTGGCCCAGCCACCCCTTTGCCCTTCCCTTCCCTTTTTTTTTTAAAATTTTTTTTTTCTTTTTTTTTTTAAAAAAAAGTATATTTATTTATTTATTAATAAATTTATATTTTTTTTATTAAGATGGACACGTGTCGTCATCTTATTGGCTTGACGTGGCGCTAACGTAGTATTTAACAGAATCTGTCAAAAAATTTAACAGAATTTGACTCCAGTGATCAATTTGTAATTATAATTTATCACAATGACCTCCTATTAACTTTTTAAACTATAGGAAATGATTTGTAATTATGACATACCACATGGACTAATGATGCAATTATCCTTTAAATTTTGTAGGGCCATACGTGAATTCTACAAATTTAAATTATTAATGATAGATTTATAAAATGACACGAAACCCATCTCATTATTTCAATCATTCACCGTAAAGCATTCTACCTCCCGGCACAAGAGGAATTTTGTACTATAAACTATAATAGTTTATTAAGTTTACCAAAAGAAAATTATTTACATCCAAATATTATATGGTTTTTTATTTTGTAGATATATGTACTAGTTAATAGAAAGACAATTAGTTAAGAAACCTAGTATCAAAGTTCGAAATAAGGTATATATTAATTATATATATCAGCAAAAAAAAAAGTCAATGAAGGAGGAAGTCATCCTTTCGCCATCAAGTACGTTCCAACTAGCATATAACCATATTTAATTCAAACCCAATAAAGAAAATTCAACATTTTCAGGTTTATTGTACGGAAATAATTTTTTTAATGAATAGATATTTTATTAAAGGAAGAAAATGAGAATATAAATTGACACTTTTTAAAATTTAAATATTTAATTATAAAGTAATAAAAGATTTGAAGTTATAAAAATTAATAGTTGAAAAAGATAATTGTGATGGCAATTTCTTTTCAGTTACGTTGCTCTTTTGAGTTGAGGTTTAGAAGGGGGGGTGGAAATCATGTAGCAAATATTGTTGTAAGTGACCAGTATACACTAAGAGGAATTGTACAAGTACTTGAGACATTTCTATTATTACATCATAGACAGAATAACCTAACTAGGAAATGGGACAAATGTAATAAAGAGTCAAACATTATTTTTAATATTCTCTCATCCTTCTCATCTTCATCTTTTAAAATTAATTAACCATTAGATCTATAAGACACATACTTTTACTTATGTAGGTAGTAAGAATATTAAATAGCATTTCTCATTTATAAAAAATAAAAAATAAAAAAAAATGGAAGAAGAAGAAGAAGAAGGTGGTGGGCAATATTAATGGTCTTCAGGATCCCAGCTGGGATGAAAATGAGGCTCCACATGAAGCGGCCCTCATTGGTTCAAGTACCTTCCAGACTTCTGACCTGAGGTCCGGCCGGCTACTTCGATTCCAGTCACAACATCTCAATCCCAAGCGAGCCAAGTTTTGAGCAACCACAATCGGCCAGTCTCCAGCCAAAGGATCTAAGAGAGTTTTCAAATTTCTAGCATCCAGAGCATTTTTCACTTCATTTGATATCCGGAAAGGTAGTCTCCCCGTCAACAATTGTAGTAAAATGATTCCAAACGAGTAAACGTCAGACTTCAAAGTAAGCACTCCTGTTTCAAGGAACTCGGGATCTATGAAACCGGCACTGCCCTTCGGGATAGTTATATGAGACAGTGTCGTTGTGTTGTTGCTTGAACTTGCATGAGGCAATAAAATACGGCAGATTCCAAAGTCACTTAGTTTACAAACAAAGTTGGCATCAAGGAGGATGTTTGAGGGTTTCAAATCACCATGCACTATGTTGGGTTTAGCGGAGTGGAGATACACAAGGACAGAGCACAACTCTGTGGCGATGCGTATTCGAGTTTGCCATGATAATGGAGGAGTGTTGTCCCTCATGCTGATCAGTCTATCTTCAAGGCTTCCGTTGGGAAGATACTCGTAGATGAGAGCAAAAACCTTCGGGCAGGATCCAATGAGTTTCACAAGATTGGGGTGCCTCAGCTGACTCAATACACTAACCTGCAGATCATATATAATATATATACAAACAACAAATGAGATCACGAAATGCCAAACTTTTGGTCTAACTTCATTCTATTCTTTAAAAGCAAATTGTTGTTGTTGCATATATATATATATATATATATATATATATATATATATATGCATTATCCCTTTTAAATGGTGAAAACTTTAACAAAAATAATTTAAAAAGTAAATATTTTGTGAACCGCTCATGGAAGTATATAACCTAGATATCAATAAATTCAACAACCTAGCTAGAAAACCAAAGCAACCTGGTCTAGGTGCTAACATCATATGAGGAATATTACATTTTCAACTCTCATTCCACTTAGGGTTCGCTTGGAATTGCGATTTCAAAATGTGCGATTTTAAATTAGCGATTTTAAAATGTGCAATCTGAAAAAAATGATTTTTAAAAACGCAGTTAAGCGTTTGGCAAAATTACAATTTGACATTTAAAATCGCATGTTAGCCTTTAAAATTCTGCATTTTGAAAAAAGCACCACATTGCATGCGATTTGAAAAAACAGTTTTTTGAGTTTTCAAATTGCAATTTTTTAAAAACGTAATTCTCAAACGGTTCATTTTCTGGGATTTGGTTTAGAATCACACTTTTTGTCTATAAAATCGCAATCTCAAACGCACCCTTAATTGACTAATGCCGCAATGCCCGTTAGTATATATTTGGATAAGCTTTTATATATATATATATAATTAAAGATTGATGGACGACACTACCACATTAGCCCAATGATATAAGAGTTGAGTATTTAAAATTACACATACTATACTATATCCATCAATCCTTAATTCCTTAGATTATTTTGAGTAATACTAAATGCTATACCCTCTATTAATCCTATTAGGCTGATGGGCATCCCATCAACCCTTGAATCAATTCTTGTTAAAAAAAAAAAGTAGTAGTGTTGACTGGCACAGACAGCCACATCAGCCTAGTAGGATAGAATGTAGTATGTAACGTTATCAATTTTTTTTTTTTTACATTAACACATCATCCCCATGAGATCAATATTGGGGTAAAATAACTGTATATTATTTAATATTACTCATAAATATATAACTAAAAATAAATAAAAAAGTCATTGCAGTGATTTTCGAATGAATATAATAGACAAACCTCCATTTGGAACTGTGAGGTGCCATGGGTGCCAAGAGATTGTAGCATCTTGATTGCAACCTCTTTTTGACGCAAGAGAGCTTTGTAAATGTTTCCATATCCTCCTTGTCCAATTTTTCGGGATTCATCAAATTTTTGAGTCGCTTCTTCGAGCTCAGAGAGTGGGAACTCAGAGAACTGATCATAATCATCAAGCATCCTTCTTAGCCCTTCAACTTCTTTCAGCGCATTATCACGCTCCATCAGCAACTCGTTCATCTTTTTGTGTAACTCTGCAATTTGAATATTCTTTAATGATATTTCATTTTCTTGAGAAACCCTGAGTTCTTCCATTACTTGGTCTTTCTGGTTCTTCACCTTTTCAATCTCTTCTTTTGCCTTCACTAGTGCTTCCTCCACTTCTTTTCTTTGCCTCAACTCTTCTTGGCCCTGTTCGTTGGATTATCGATCAGCAATTTGCATTAGATTATCTTTCAGAAAATGGCGAAGAAGTTCAAAATAACTAAAATCCTAATTACCCGGCGTTTAGCATCAATCATATCTCTTTCTGCTTTCTGACGCCCGAGTGTCTCTTTTTCGTTCTCCGCCATCACTTGTTGAAGTTGCTCATAAAAAGTATTATCTAAACTTCCGTCCTGCTAGGATCCGTTAAACGATTAAATTTAAAGCCTTTTTTATATTGTTTAGTATGCGTTTAGTATCATGATTTTGAGGATAAAAGTTGATTTTAAACTACATCATAGAAAATGAATATTTAGAATTGCTTTTTAAAAAAATTGTAATTTCAAATCGCAGATAATTTGATTTTTTTAAAAAGCAAACAATTTTAAAGGTCAAATTGCGATTTTATCAAACTCTTAATTGTGTTTTTAATTTAAAAACACATTTTAAAATCTCATTTCTTGAACTATAAACCCCAAACGGACCCTTAATTACTTAATATTTGATCAATTTCGATGAATAAATACTAAAGAGAAAGCTAAAACGCTTCTTAATTATAGAAACCCAAAAATTTAAGGATAAAAATCCTCTACAATTATTTGTTCGAACTTGAGAAAATTCGGGAATGTGATTTTGAATGACTAGTTATGGGACCTACCTGACCGGATAAGTGGTTGGGTAGCCTAATTTTTATTTAGTCGTCCCATAAGTGGTCTCTCACAATCACCTGTTTGAATTCTCTCAAATTCGGACAAATAATTGTAAATGATCCTAATCCAAACCATAACTCAAAGCGTCCACATGCTTCATAGCTATACAGGGAAAACTTCACTTACCCGATTAACCCCAGAATTTCAGTGTTTTGCAATTATAACATCGAATTTTTTAATTTTTGCAATGTCGGTATTTCAAGAATTTTTTCCTTTTAATTTCATCAATTTTTTATTATTAAAATGCCCCTTAGAAAAATTGAAAATTCTCTAGACTCACGGCAAGCCGTGGATTTGGACTAACCCACGGCCAAAATGTGGGAGAGAAAAATTCTTAAAATACCAACATTGCAAAAATTAAAAATTTGAGATTATGATTACAAAAATACTGATACTGTATATATATATATATATATAAACACAGGCAAAAATGAAAATGTTCTGCACATACCAATCTTGGACTCTGTGGCACCAGCAATGGAGATCCGACTTCCACATAAGAGATTCTTGAATAAGCCGACGCCGGAGAGGGTGTGCTAAAGGGCGGTAGCCCATTCTCATTCGCCTCATTCCATGCAGTCAGAGTTACATCAACCCCTCTTTTGGGAGAGCTTGTTGAGCAAACCGAACAGGAGGGACTCCTTCTTGAGCCATCCCATTCATGACCAGAAGCCGAAGGACTAGTCTTTGGAGATGAAGCCTCTTCGTTAGCGCTGCCTGCCGGTAAAGAGATCATATCTAAGATGCTCATCCTCCTTCCACTGCTATCCCTATTGTGCCCCGCTGCAACAGATGATTGTGATCTCAAATAGTCTGATTCTCGGATTTCACTCATGCTGTTCCTTGCGTACCCCAAAGTAACAGACCGTGATTTCATGAGGTTTGATTCTCCCCTTCCACTCATCTCCGTGCTTGCTTCCCTATATTCCATATGCTACTTTGCATTAGTAATATAATGTCACGGTTGCATGAAAAAGAGTAATGAACAGAAACTGTACGTGTGCCAAACCTGGGGGTGAAGATGAGGTGGCCTTTGCAGATAAATTGTATATGACAGGAAATAGGTGCTTGTTCGCACACATATTTAGCTTTATTAGACTTGAGTTCTGTCATTTTTCTGCAATGTCAAGAGCAGTAGTAGAGCAATTCAATCCATTAGATATGATGATCATTAATGGACATGCATGATGGTGTGGAAAAAGTTTTCGATCATGTTGTTTGTACGTACCGTTTATAGTGCTTCTCTGCCGCTGCTCCCATAACAAGCCTCTTGATGATCTGGTGCTTCGAGATCAGTTCTAAAATTCCCTTCTCGATACGGTCCATTTCAATTTCCAGTTTCTGTGCCCGTACCTTGGATTTTAAAATAAATGAGAAAACTCGGCACTTATATATTAATGTACCAATCCATGCAGCATCTCAAAAGCCACTCGATCTCTAGATTCTTACGTGCATTTGAGGTTCATGTTTATTTTGGATACATGTAATTAAGTTTAATAAAAAACAAAAAAAATTCCAACCCAATTTAAAGAAAAAAAAAATTATTTCTAGCCAATAATGAGATAATCTAAAGGGAAAACTTTATTTATAACCTTTGATTTTTCATCACTTTTAAAAAAAAGTACCCAAATTTTTTAAAGTGTCAATTTAGAATATAAATCTTTCAATTTTTATTTTTATTTTTTTCAATTTCAACCCCCTGTTAGAATTTTTCGTTAAATCATATATATCAAAATTTCTGAAATATCCATGCGTTTATTTTATTTTTTTAAAAAGTTATAAATTTTTTTCAAAGATTCAGACATGAGAATGTTTTCAGATTCCATTCAATTATGACCGGCCAACACCTAAATCATTCTTTTCTTTTTCTTAAAAAATAAATGGGTATTTTAAGAATTTTGACATGATCTAACGAAAAATTCTAACGGGGAGTTGAAATTAAAAAAAATTGAAGAATAGATACCCTAAATTGATACTGTTTAAAGTTTGTGTACATTTTTTCAAACAAAAATAATGAAAGATCAAAAATTATAAGTGAAGTTTTTCCTAATCTAAATTTAAAGGCGAAGGAAAAAAGAAAAGTGAATAAAACGAACAAAAAAATGTGGTAAATTAAAGAGACGGCAAAAGAATCTATACCCCCGTTTGGCCACAGAAACGAAGGTATTCATCCAGGATCTCATGCATTTTTTGCCTTTCAGTTTCCCGGTGCTCCCCCACTATCTTTTCCTTCAGTGAGCTTGCTGGAACTTTTGTACCCACTGCAAATGCAAATCAAGAAGGAAAAAACTCAAATAAATCCCACTTGAAGATACTGGAAATTAGGCAAGAAAAGCCAAATTCTTCAGAGGAAAAAAAGTGCATTTTCATCAGATATAGAACCCCAGCCGAAAATAATACATGGATTTGCATGGATTTGGGACTTACTAAAGGGGATGAGCTGTGCAGGTTGATGAACGTGAAGGATGCAAATTGGCTTTCCTCCAGAGTTCTGTAAAGCCCACAACAGGATTGATTTGAACTCTTTCACTTCTTTTCCCACAGCAACGTATATCATATCCTCAATCCCGATTGCCATCGGATCCTCTAAATTCTCATGCCTGCTTCCCATGTCCCAAATGTTTCTTTTGAAAAGCTAATGAAGTTAACGCTGCAGACACCAGGGATTCACAAGTCACCCCACAGCAATATTGCAACAAGTACTGGCCGGAAAGTTTTGGCTACCCTTCACTTTCTGAAGAGAATATTTATTAGAATAAAATATTCTTCAGCACAAAATAAATGACAAATTAAAAGCATAGACTTTTTTTTTTTTTTTTTGTAATTAAGTATTAAAAGCGAAGACTTGAGGTAAAGGGTTTTGTTGGTTCTGTGAAGTTTCTGAGGTCTAGCTGTAGCTTCTCTGGATTGTACGTTTTCTGAGCAAAAGGGACTGTTTGTCTGCAGGTGGCTTTGGGCGTAGGTCCTTCAGCTAGACCCACATGTTTTCCTCAATTTTTTATTTTTTTTTAAAATATTATTACAATTCCTTAAAAATTAGAATCTTATTTTTGAAATTTTTTTTACTTTTTAATTTCGTCCCTTATACTCCATTTGTTTCGATGTAAAATAATTTTCGTTGTAAAATATTTTTTTGGAAGTCATTTTTTCAGGAAAATATTTGTCGTTGAAAACATTTTTCAATGTTTGGCGCATACAGAAAGTTACAAATATTTTTTTTTTTATTTTCATTCAATCATATTAAATTATAAAAATCAATTTTTATTCACAACATAAAAATATTAATGTAAAATAATATAAAAAAGCAACTAAAATATTATGTTTAATTAAAATATATACACTGACTAGCAATAATCATATTTTTTAAAATTAGGATTAGTTTAAAAAATTATTTTTAAAGTGGTCGGTCATTTGTGCTTGTTGGAATCCGGCCATTTGTGCCTGATTCAAGCCAAAATTGGTAGGGATCTGGCCGAAATGGTTGGATCCCGAGCAGATTGCTAGGATCCCGGCCGTTCTGGCCAGATTCCGACCAATTTGGCCGGAATCTGGCATAGTATCGCTGGAATTCAGTGACGGTGGTTGGACGTCGCCGGATTCCGGCAGAAATTTTCAGATTTCGACACCGGCCGAATTCCAACCAATGTCGGAATCTGGCTTGTCAGAATCCGGCGATGGTTGACTACGTTGTTTAAAAAATGGTCGATAGCGTCTGCCGTCTGGGAAAAATGATTTACGTTTTCAAAAAGCGTAAATCATTTTTCAAAATTTACTAAGCATTTTTTGTCAAATGAAAATCATTTTACGGTTGACTATTATTTTCGCCCCCACCAAACACTGAAAATACCAAAATAATTTTTCAAAAACCTTTTTACGCCGAAACAAACAGAGTATTTAAAAATTTTACCCAAAAATTTCAAATAAGTGTAGGCTTTTGGACCAAATTTTGTGACTGAACAAAGTTTTCCTCTAAACTGAATTTGGAAAAAAAATTCCTCCAATCCACTGTATTAAATTGATGTGTCCAAATTTTTAATCTTTCATATTCATTTTTAATAGAGTATGTGATTCTCACTTGTATTTTAAATACATGTCAATTTTTATTTATTAAAATAAATTGTTATCCAAATTGATAGAAATTTTTTACAAATTAGTTTGTATGTGAAAAATATGTTTTTTTTTTTTTTAATGGCGCACATGTTAGCTTAAATGACACATGTTACTTTAAAAGACTAATTACAAATTAATTTAAAAGAAATTTACATCCTACTGGAATTGAGAAAACTTGAAATTTGAAATCAAAATAATAATGATGTGACTTTTCTTTTATATATACTAAAAGGTTATACCCACCATTTTGTTGATAATTAAGAGAAAAATCGATCATTAGGGATAATTAAAATTATTAGTAGCTCATATTGACACATTAACAAGTACACCTTACACATATTAATAGCTCTTATTGATCGACACTCGTTCAGTAAAAAGATATTAAAGGTGGGGTAATTCATTTTTATGTATTGAATTCAGATAATGAAGCATTATTATATATGTTAATCCTAATTCAATTTTTTATTATCAAACGGATAAAAATTCTCAATTCTAACCTACTAATATATTGTTAAATTCGTGCATGTGTCCAGTTTGCTGGATCACATAAAAGAAATTTCAGCCCTAGAAAATATTGGACGGATTGCAAAATTTAAATCAATCAATCCAGCTACATTAATTCAGCCGCCGAAATGAACCGTAGATCGACCTCACTGGATACCACGGGTTAATCCTTTAACAATGGCCTGAAAATCTTATCACTTTATGTTCTGTCGGCCTAATAATGTCCAATCATATCTCCTCCTTTTTTTTTTTTTTTTTAAATGACAATCATATGGATGCAAATCTTAAATCTACGGTCCCGTTTAAAAACTCCATTCCCTTCCCCTTCCCCTTTCCTTATTTTCACCTCTCTAAATAAAATCAACTCAAAACATTTTTAATCTTTTTTACTTTTTATATCACATCAATAATTTTTTATTATTATTTAAATAAAAAAACTCACTACAATATAAAATTTATCCACTTTTTCATATAAATTCTTTCTACTTTATATCACATCAATCACTTTTTACTTTCACTCAAAAAAAATTCTCCTCCTAAAGAAAGGGGAGGGAAAGGGAGGGGGATTACTAAACGAGACATCTCGCTGCTTCGCGTCATACTTGATATTGTCATTTCGCAAACAACAACGTAAGAAAAAGACACTGATCGTAGACCATTTACTGTCTTATACAGAGGAATAATATATTAATAATTTTATATGACAGCCCACACATTTCATATGGCTATTTGTTTTTAAAAAATAGAGATTTGAAAATGTAAAAAATTGTGTTTCAAATAATAAAAAAGGGAGTCCATTTTTACAAATGTACGATTTTAAAATTTAAATTGCAATTTTACTAAACAATTAATAATGTTTTTAAAAATTACATTTTTCGAATCACATGTTTTATAATTATTACTTTTAAATTATACATTTTGAAATCGTAAACCAATCTGTATATATTAATGATCAATTACTCCACATGAATAATAAAAAAAATATGCTATTTAATATTCTCTAATCCTTCTCATATCCTCCTCTTTTTTAAAATTAACAATTAGATCTATATGACCCATACCTTCACTTATGTAGGTCATAAGAATATTAAATAGTATTTCTCATTTAAAAAAAAGAAAAAAAAAAAAGAAAGGTGGTTGGCAATATTAATGGTTATGTAAGTCATAATAATATTAAATAGCATTTCTCATTTAAAAAAAATAAAAAATGAAAGGTGGTTGGCAATATTAATGGTCTTCAAGATCCCAGCTGGGATGAAAATGAGGCTCCACATGAAGCGGCCCTCATTGGTTCAAGTACCTTCCAGACTTCTGACCTGAGGTCTGGCCGGCTTCTTCGGTTCCAATCACAACATCTCAATCCCAAATGAGCCAAGTTTTGAGTAATTAACCACAATCGGCCAGTCTCCAGCCAAAGGATCCAAGAGAGTTTTCAAATTTCCAGCATCCAGGGCATTTTTCACTTCATTTGATATCCGGAAAGGTGGTCTCCCAGTCAACAATTGTAGTAATATGATTCCAAACGAGTAAATGTTAGACTTCAAAGTAAGCACTCTTGTTTCAAGGAACTCAGGATCTATGAAAGCGAAATTACCCTTTGGGACAGTTCTATGAGACAGAGTCGTCGTTGTGTTTTTGCTTGAACTTGCATCAGGCAATAACATACGACAGATTCCAAAGTCACTTAGTTTACAAACAAAGTTGACATCAAGGAGGATGTTTGAGGGTTTCAAATCACCATGCACTATACTGTGAGGTTTAATGGAGTGAAGATACACAAGAACAAAGCACAACTCTATGGCGATGAGTATTCGAGTTTGCCATGATAATGGAGGAGTGTTGTCCCTCATGCTCAGTCTATATTCAAGGCTTCCATTGGGAAGATACTCGTAGATGAGCGCGAAAACTTCGGGCAAGATCCTATGAGTTTCACAAGATTGGGATGCCTTAGCTGACTCAATACATCAACCTGATATACAACCAACTAGTGACATAGAATGCCATGCTTTTGATTCTCTGTTTTTGCATTTTTTTTTTCTTTTGAAGTGTTTCAATAAGATCGATCTACATTTTCTATGAAATATTGCACCAAACAAGAAACCAACAAATCTAGTCCAAGTATTGACGTCAAAGCCATAAGCCCAACAAGAAGAAATAAATACACAAACCTCCATTTGGAATTGTGAGGTGCCTTGTGAGTCATGAGATTTTAGCATCTTTAATTATAGCAACCTTAGTTTGATGAAGGAGGCCTTTATAAATGTTCTCATATCCTCCTTCTCCAATTTTAAGGGATTCATCAAACCATAGAGTAGCTTCTTCAATCTCAGTGAACGAGAACTCAGAGAACTGATCATCAGGCAATCTGTGTCTACCTGAGGCCTCACCTTGTTTTCTTCTTAGCCCTTGAGCTTCTTTCAGCGCATCATCATGCTCCATATGTAACACTACAATTTGGCATTTTAGTGATGTTTCCCGTTCTTGAGAAATTTGGAGTTCTTCCATGAGTTGATCTCTCTGATTCTTCACCTTTTCAAGTTTTTCTTTCTCCTTCTAATGTAGGACAGATTATTGCAGAATATGAAACAAGAAAGGAAAGAGCCGATCGAGTCAGAATATTAATCAAGAAAGGAAAGAGCCGAGTGAGGTGACAATCGAAGAATAATCCATATAATAATTCTCATATTTAGATTTTCTCTTACACCAAGTTTTATCATAATTAGTTTTTTTTTTTTTTTGGCACCAAGTTTTGCCATAACTAGTTTATTTTCCCTTCTTTTGTTTTATTTCCGTTTGTAAGAGATTTATTTCCTCTTAGTAGCTTTATAGTTTCATTATAAATAGAGGACAGTTGTATTGAAAATTCATTCAAGTTTATTATCAACAATATCTTAGTTTTCTCTATCAACGTGTGTATTGATGTTTGTATATTAAGAACACAGTTTCTCTTTCATGTTCTACCACTTCCGCTAGGTCACCTTCACTAGTGCTTCCTCAATTTCTAATCTTTGTTTCAACTCTGCATGTACGTTGATTGGATTATTTGCAATTTGCATAAGATTTTGGACCTTTAAAAAGTTCATATTGGTATTTTTTTTCAAGCTTAGTGTCAATGGTAGTCAAGTAGAAATCTTTCTTTCACAAGTTGATATTTATTTACATCATTTAGGTTAGGTATTAAACATTTACAAAAATTTTGTGAAAGAGTGGAACTTGATAATTCTTTTGGTGAGGCCAAATTTGAAAAGAAAAAAGTGTTTTACGTGGTGTTAGGGAAAATATTGGCCTCCTCGGTAGCCAGGCCCAGCCCGAGGACAAGGCCCATTGGGTCCACCCGACCGGGCCAAAGCAGTTCAAGAGAAATTAATCTATCCAAGCCAGCCAAGATCATCTGGACCCAACCTGTTCACCCGACCAGGGTACCAATTGACACCTACGCCCGCGTAGATCTCGAGATTACCCAGGATCTAGGGGACGTTGGGCGCGAAGCAAAACTAGATCGTGCGCCCGGAGCTTCGCCAGTGACATCACCCATAAAGGATAGTGCGCTCGGGATAAGCGATCGTGGACCCGAATTACCCGTGCGCCCGAAGCCACGTCTTCCTCGACTACCGATTCCCGCATATACAGGGAATCGATTAACTGTTCCTCAAACTTTATAAATACCAGAGACCCTTCAAATATTAAGGTACACTGATTATCTCCTTGACATTACTCTGTGCATTTATCCTCAAAACAATACACTTACTTAAGCATCGGAGCGGGATTGTCGGCACCCCCCCAACGCAGCTTTCCCTTGCAGGTACTTGAATAAGGAGCATACGGGCAAATCACTGATCGACACATCACCTACCGGAATCTGTCTCAACATGTGGAATCCACAAAATAAAATTTATTGGGTGAGTTAATAAGTGTTTTTGAAAAGCAAAAAATCGAGAATAGTTTACAAAAAGTAAAATAAACCAAACAAAAACAAAAAGGGATTTTTTTTTTTTTTTTTTTACTCTATGGAGGAGGTTAGCCTCCACTGATAGCGGCTACCACCCCGTGGTGACTGTCAAAAGATTTGTTGGCCTCTCGACCGCCATCATGCATCTCTAGTGGCCACTCTAAGGGCCGACAAATTGATCAAAAATTAATGTGGTTGCTGCCAAACAGATTTGGTGGGCCCCATGCAGCTCTGATCACTACCATAGTGACTGCCAAACATAATTGGCAATCATGCGATGGCTACCACCACAATGATCGCCAAGAAGATTTGTTTGCAACAACTAGGGTACGGTGGCTGTCAAAGAGATTTGGTGGCCTTACGGTGGCTACTATGCAGATCTTGCAACTATAATGGGGCTACCAAATGGATCACCACTGCAAAGCCACTACACAGGCGGTGGCAACAACAAGATCTGCATGACAACCCCATTGTGGCTACCGTTAGTTCTGAGAAATATTTTGGTATTTGTTTTGAAAATCTGTTTGATAACATTTGTACATGTGAGAGTGTTGTTTTTGAAAACTTTACCAAATCAAGCTCACATCTTTATCAATGAAAAAAATAACAATAATAACATTAAAGAAGTTTGTAGATTGCTAAAAGCATTACCCAACGTATAGCCTCAATCATGTCTCTTTTTGCTTTTCGACGCTTGAGTGCATCTTTGTCAGCCTCTGCCATCGCCTGCCAAAGTTGCTCGCACAGAGTATTATCTAGACTTCCTTCCTGTTAGGATGTATCATTTGTCGTTGATCAATTGGGAACAAGGTTCGTTTTTTATTTTTGTGATTTTAAAACATGGGATTTACAAATAGTAATTTCAAAATATGTAATTTTTAAAAACTCAGTTACCTTGATAGTAAAATCTTAGTTTAATCATTAAAATCATGCATTTTAAAAAACACATTCATACTTGTAATTTGAAATACAAAATTTTCTATGTTTTCAACATTATGAATTAAAAATATAATTTCAAACGTTACTTATTTATATGCACAGACGAATGTTTTGCACTTACCACAATAACATTGTGAGCTCCACTAGAAGAAGAAGAAGAATAGCATGTTGACATGAGAGTTGGACTAGAAATCAAAGACGGAATAATTGGTGGCAGCAAAGAAGATGTGACGTCCATATTGGAAGAGCTTCTTGAATAACCAGAAGCCGAAGCCGAAGACGAAGAGAGTGTGCTAAACTCTAACCCATTCTCATTTCCCTCATTCCATGGAGTCAGAGTTTCATCAACCACTCCCAGCTTGGAACTCCTCGGTAAATCCCATTGATCAAAACTCTCTTCTGGAGTAACGAATGAGCTCTTTGGAGATGAAAGCTCTTCAATGACTTCTGGTATTGGAATATCTCTGTCCCTATTGAACCCCAGTAGTACAACAGATAGTGATCTCAAGAAGTTTGATTGCCCAGTTTCGGTGATGTCCCTATTGCGCAACAAAGTAACATATGTTGATCTTGTTAAATTTCAAAGTGTATTTTCTAGAATCCACATTTATTAATTTTCTTGTTTTGAGTGATGTAGTGAGGAACTAATGTAATTTTAAATGTGGGGGGACTCACTTGCACATGATGGATGACACATGTCATTCTCTCATTCTTAGTCTTTCCACCCTACCATCTTCTACCTAGGTCATCTAACCATCACTACCCTTATTCAACCCACTTCATCTTTCAATACAACCTTATACCTTCCCAATGAACATTATTATTATTTCATGTACAAATTCGTTGTTCTTCCTTGGTCACATGAAAAGTCATGCTTATCTTCCTAGTTAAGTGTGAGAATACTCTAGAACCTTTCCCTAACCCTTATATATACCCTATGCATGCTTCCAAGTCATTCATTCCATCATATCCCACCAAAACCTTCTTCTATCTTGTGCAAGTGTGTTGTCCAACCCAAGTTTTTTCTATTGTTGTATTATTTCATAAATAAGAAGTACATTTTCCATTTAGTTTTGATCTTTCTTCTACTTTTGGTTGTGAGTCCTTGGGCTAGTGTAACTTTGTTGCACTACTTGAGAATTGGTTGTTCCTAATAATTGGACACCATATTTCTCTACATGGTATCAGAGCTTCAAGGGTGGTGGTGATTCATCCTTGGTGAAGAAGATCAATTGGTGGTGTGGAAATGGATTCGGGTGGATGGTTTAACAATTTTGGGGTTGAGGTGCTCAACCATTCTAACTACAAGATATGAAGATCGTGCATGAAGTCTTATCTTGTTGGAGAACACTTATGGGAGGTTGTTGGTGGAGGTGATGTGAATCCTCCAGAAGATGCTCCAGAGAACGTTGATAACTTGAAGAAATGACGGATAGCGAATGCAAAGTCGGAATCTATTTTGAAGAGATCTATTTCCCATGGGCTATTTGAGCTTATCATTAAGTGTAAGTCGGCCGAAGAGATTTGGACTACCCTTGATGGGTTGTTCAATGAAAAGGATGTGGCTCGATTGCAACAAATGGAGAACGAGTTGGCAAATACAACTCAAGGCGATCTCTCTATTTCTCAGTTTTTCTTGAAGATTAAAAATATTTGTTCGGAGATTTCAACCCTTGATCCAGAAGAACCTATATCGGAGGCACGAATGAAGCGTCATATTATTTGTGGTTTAAAAAGGGAATATATTCCCCATGTTACGTCTATTCAAGGATGGGCTGTTCAACCCACCTTGGTAGAGTTTGAAAGTCTTCTCACATCACAAGAATCATTGGCTCAACAAATGGCTGGATGCTCCATCTCGGGAAGTGAAGGAGATGCGCTCTTTTCCAATAAAAAGAAAAATTTCAACAAAAGTAAAAACGATGGTTCTAGTGAGTATGAAGATGATGGAGAATTATTCGAAAAGCAAGATGTAAATAAAAAAGGTGTCAAGTGTTATTGATGTGGTAAACTTGGACACATAAAGAAGAATTGTCGTGTGAAACTCGAAGGAGGATCAGTAGCCAAGAAGGAAGGTGAACCTGAACATAAAGAAGAGTGGGGAAAATGCTTTATGGCAGGAACCACTACGATTGATGCCTTGTCATCAATCGATTATAAAAATGATTGGGTCGTTGACTCAGGTTGCGGGCATCATCTCACAGGTGACGAATCCAAATTTTCAAGCTTTCGAGATTACAAAGGAAATGATGCAATCGTCATAGCAGACAACTCCATTCATCCCGTTGAGAAGAAAGGGGTCGTGACTATCAAAGGCAATGGAGATGAACAAATCACACTTAAAAGTGTGTTTCAAGTTTCCGGGATGAAAAAGAACCTCTTTTCAGTGGTCAATGCTGTTGATGCTGGTCACTATGTCTTGTTTGGGCCAAAGGATGTGAAGTTTCTTCAGAATATCAAAATCATAGATGCAGATGTTGTTCATACTAGTAAGAGAATTAAAGACTTATTTGTTTTAGTATCCACAGTTTCTTATATTGATAAATGAGTACAAATGATGGAGCATCAATTTGGCGTGCTAGATCAGGACATCTTAGCATGGATAAATTAAAAGTTATAGTTCTGAAAAATTTGGTGAATGGGTTGCCTATGTTGACTACTTTTGGTAGGGATGAAGTATGCGAGGGTTGTCAATATGGAAAAGCACATCTCCTTCCATTTGACAAATCTTTTTCACGGTGCAAATCACCTTTAGAACTTATTCATGGTGATTTGATGGGGCCTTGTACTACACCATCGTATTCGGGTTCTCTTTATATGCTTGTTTTTGTTGATGATTATACACGATTTACGTGGGTATATTTTATGAAAGAAAAATCCAAAGTATTCTCCAGGTTCAAAGAGTTCAAAGCAACTGTGGAAAGTGTGCTCGACAAGAAGATTAAAAGGTTTCGAATTGACAATGGGGGAGAGTTCACTTCTATCAACTTTCACAATTTTTATCAAGAGCACGACATTCGAAGGGAGCTTTCATGTGCATATACACCGCAACAAAATGGTGTGGCGGAAAGGAAGATTCGGCACTTGGTGGAGACTTGCAAGAGTTGGCTTTATGCAAAGAACTTACCCAAAGCCTTATGGGCGGAGGGTATGGCATGTGCCGCTTATGTGATTAATTGGGTGCCTCTTAGCCCGATAAACATGAAATCACCATATGAGCTAATGTTTGAAGAAAAGCATAGTGTCAAGCACTTCAAGGTGTTTGGCTCTATTTGTTATGTTCATGTGCCGGATGCAAAAAGAACTAAATTGGATGCCAAGGCTCATAAATGCATCTTTATTGGATATGATGAAAGAAAACAAGGGTGGAAATGCATGGATCCCGAGACCCATAAATTTATTGTTTCTCGAGATGTTTTATTTGATGAAGTCTCTTCATATTATAAGGCGGAATGTGCTATTATTGGGAGTACTGCTGGTGACACTAGTGTTCACAATCAACCACATACAGAAATCAGTTTACCATTGTCACCTAATGCTCCTATGCCATCAAACAGCTCTTCTTCTTCTTCTTTTTCACCTACGGATGAGCAATCCAATAGGGGGAGTAGTGTTGATTGCCATGAGCTGGAAGGACAACATGTTGATTAGGAAGTAGAAAGTGTACCACCTCTTAAGAGATCTAAGAGGAAAGTCATATTGCCAGCTCGGTATAAGGATGGATATTTTGTAAGCATGCACTCATGTTTTCTTGCTAATCCTATTGATGATTGTGAACCTTCTTTTTTTAATGAAGCCACAGGTGTTAAGGAGTGGGATAGTGCTATGAATGATGAGATGAATGCTCTAATAAAAAATCAAACATGGGATCTCGTGCCAAAGCTTATGGAAGTGAAGCATATCACTTGCAAATGGGTTTACAAAATCAAACGTAAGGCAGATAGTAGTGTTGATAGATACAAGGCAAGGCTGGTTGCTCGCAAATTCTCTCAAAAGTATGGGGAGGATTATGATGAGACATTTAGTTCGGTTGCAAAGATGATTTCCGTTAGAGTTGTCATTTCCTTGGCAGCACATCATGAGTGGGAGCTATGGCAGCTTGATGTAAAAAATGCATTTTTATATGATGAAATTGACAAAGATATCTACATGGAGCAGCGTGATGGTTATGTTTCTCAAGTGCACCCAGAATATGTATGCAAGCTGAAGAATGCCTTATATGGATTAAAGCAAGCACCTAGAGCTTGGTATGGTAAGATTGCCGAATACTTACAATTTTGTGGCTATTTTGCTTCTAACTCAGATTCTAGTTCGTTTGTTAAGAAGCAAAGCAAGGTGCATGTCATTGTTCTCTTGTACGTTGATGACATGATTGTTACTGGCAACGATAATGGAGAAATTGCAAAGCTTCGAGCTGAACTTTCTGTTTGGTTTGAGATGAAAGATTTGGGAGAGCTTAGTCACTTTCTTGGTTTTGAAGTTAGCTCTCTCAAGGGTGGAATATTTGTGTCACAACAAAGTTATGCAAAGAAGCTTGTAGGAAGATTTGGGTTGAACCAAAGCAAGTGGTGCTCTACTCCTCTTGATACGAACATTAAGCTAAGGCGTGAAGAGGGCAAGTTTCTTCCCGATCCTCGTCCTTATCGGGCTCTTGTAGGAAGTTTGATCTACTTAACTATTACAGGACCCAACATTGCATTCTCGATTGGCCTTGTTAGTCGTTACATGCAAGCACCACGAAAACCACATTTAGAGGCGGCAAAACGTATCTTGAAGTATATATATTCTACAATTGATATGGGTCTTTTCTTTAAGAAAGGAGGTACCTTTGAGCTACATGGATTTTATGATGCTGATTTGGGTGGTGACTTGGATGACTGGAAGTCTACATCCGGTTATGCTTTCTCATGTGGTTCATCTTATATTTCTTGGTGTAGTAAGAAACAAGATTCGGTATCTCTTTCAACAACTGAGGCAAAGTACAAAGCGGCTTCTCTTGCTGCGCAAGAATGTGTTTGGCTACGTCGGCTGATCGAGGATATTTATTCACCAATTCACAAACCAACAATTATCTATGGTGACAATCAAAGTGCTTTAAAGCTCGCAACAAATCTGGTTTGTCACGCAAGGACAAAGCATATTGAGATTGAGCATCATTTTATTCGTGAAAAGGTGCTAATGGGTTTAATTGAAGTTTTGGATGTGAAAAGTAAGGACAACATTGCTGACATCTTCAACAAGTCACTTTCTAAAGGTCTATTTGAATTCCTAAGAGAGAAGCTTGGTATCATTTTTATAAAATCATTTTAAGGGGACTGTTAAATTTTAAAGTGTATTTTCTAGAATCCACAGTTATTAATTTTCTTGTTTTGAGTGATGTAGTGAGGAACTAATGTAATTTTAAATGTGGGGGGACTCACTTGCACATGATGGATGACACATGTCATTCTCTCCTTCTTAGTCTTTCCACCCTACCATCTTCTACCTAGGTCATCTAACTATCACTACCCTTATTCTACCCACTTCATCTTTCAATACAACCTTATACCTTCCCAAGGAACATTATTATTATTTCATGTACAAATTCGTTGTTCTTCCTTGGTCACATGAAAAGTCATGCTTATCTTCCTAGTTAAGTGTGAGAATACTCTAGAACCCTTCCCTAACCCTTATATATACCCTAGGCATGCTTCCAAGTCATTCATTCCATCATATCCCACCAAAACCTTCTTTTATCTTGTGCTAGTGTGTTGTCCAACTCATGTTTTTCTATTGTTGTATTATTTCATAAATAAGAACATTTTTCATTTATGCTCCGTTTGTTTTGACGTAAAATGATTTCCTTCGTAAAATAATTTCGACGAAATCATTTTCAGGAAAAATAATTTTCTCGAAAATATTTTTCGGTGTTTGGCTCGCACGAAAAAATTACAAAATTCAGAAATCAGAGTTTGGCAAATGCCGCCAGAATCCGGCAAAGTCCAGTCGCCGTTGTCGGATTCCGGCGAGAAAGTTTGACCGGATCCGGCTGGATCAATGGCCGGATCAAGTCATATCCGATTGGAATCTTCTAGATCCAGCCCGATCAATGGCCGGATCCGGTCATATCCGGCCGTTTTGGCCAGATCCGGCAAGAGCCGGCCGGATTCCTGCCATATTCTAGGGCCGGCAGGATACCGGCGACCGGATGTTGTCGGACGCCGGCGTCGATTGGATTCCGACGACCGACAATTGCTAAATTCTGACAATCAGATATCAAACATGCGTGTAAGGACGAAGAGTTTAATTTTGGAAAAACCGTAAATCGTTTTTCCAAAATTAAAGAAGCTTTTACGGTCAAACTGAAAATGATTTTCATTGACAATTATTTTCGCCCTTACAAACACCGTAAAATGCCGAAATCATTTTACGTCGAAACAAACAGAGTATTAGTTTTGATCTTTCTTCTACGTACTTTTGGTTGTGAGCCCTTGGGCTAATGAAACTTTGTTGCACTACTTGATAATCGGTTGTGCCTAATAATTGGACACCATATCTCTGTGATAAAATACAAATAATCTAATATGCTTTCTGCCTTGTTTATATTTTTCCAATAGTTTTATGCATACCATCATTAAAGTGTAATTAATTAACAAAACTGTCAAACAAACCTGGTGAAGATGAGGTGGCCCTTGCAGATAAATTGTATGTGACAGGAGACTGGTGCATGTTTGTGCACATATTTAGCTTTATTAGACTTGAGATCCTTCATTTTTCTGTAATGTCAACCAGTAGTGAAGCAAATATCGATCCAAAGGTGAGTGTAAAAGGACCAAGTTCCCGAAAATTAACCATAAGGTATTTAATCATGATCACCAACATAAGAAATTTCAACAAATTAACAAGAAAACAGACTGAAAATTAAAGCACCATTTTTGACATCAATAATATTTTTAGACCCTGCCACGCCAGCATAATAACTAGGTTAAAAGTGGGATATAATTTTGGATACCTTCCATAGTGCTTCTCTGCTGCTGCTCCCATGACAAGCTTCCGGCCTGATCCCATTCCGAGAGACGATCGAGTTGTACAATTACCTTCTCGACACAGCCCGTTTCTGCTATCAGCTTATGAGCCGGTGCCTAGATTTTGAAAGACCATATTAATATAATAATATATCAGAAATTGATCAGCAATTGTTCGAAAGGACTCACTGGAACGACTTAAACTACTAGCTATCAAATATTGCGAAACTTGGAAGTTCCAAACTATTAGATAATTAACCTAATTAATTGAACGCTTAAAGCCTTAAACCCTATTACGTATAATATTATCTAGAGCTTAAGTAAAAAACCACCTATTATTTCATTGGGTCTAACATGTGAATTGGTACGTACGTGCTAATTATTTTTGTCAAGTTTTGAACTTATCACCGGCCAACTCTTATGTCAACTTTATTGGACATGCATGCAGTCTACATCTCTAACTATTTCTGTTTATATTTACCACCAAAAAAGAAAAAAACTAATTAACAAGAAAAATGTTCTAAAAAAATAAAATAAGAAGGATTTATACCCCCTTTTGGCGACAGATGAGAAGATATTCATCCATGATCTCATGCATTTTTTGCCTCTCAGTTTCATGGTATTCCCTTACAATACTTTCCTTCAGTGAGCTAGCTGGAGCTTTTCCACCCACTGGAAACCAATTGAAAAAAAAATCAAATAAATTCCTAATCATATATCATATATCATATATATATATATATATAATAGAAGAATCACTCAGAACATTGCATAATATTATGACAAGTGGCATTTTAAATTGCAGCCAAGTGTACATATTTTTGTGTAAAACCAATTTTTTTTTTCCCCTGGAAAATAACTTTCCATACAAGGATCCGAAGATTCTTTAGGGCAAGAAAAGACCATAGGTGTCTAAGATCTTCGACGGGGGCGAGAAAAGTCCAGCGCTACCTTTGTAAACAAGGTTTCAACTTCTACTATTCCTTTTTTATATATAATAATCTTAACTATAATCATTCATGTTGTACGTATCTAATATTAATACATGCTTAAAGCACCGCAAATAGCAAACAAAATTTTAATCACAAAATCAAACACATTTTATATCCCCCAGTGTTCTATGCTTCATCACGACAAGGGATAAGAAAAAAAAAAAAAAAACCCTAAGAGAGACTGAAATTTCAAATTATGCTTAGATTTTTTTTAAGTTAATTCCTGAAATTATGCTTAGAATACTCAGAATTTATGTTTAGATTTTTTTAAGTTTGTAATTAGGTTTTAAAGTTTGGTAATTTCATCATATTTAGAAGTACAATTTTCTTGAAACAAAAGAAAAATTACGGAAAATTGTATATAAGATAGCACAGTAAATGTCAAACAAATAAGTCTGTTTTTGGCTTAGAAAATGATTGCATTCTGTTAGGCATAAAATTTCTGTACAATAATATCTGAAGAAACGTTTGATTAAAAGTGTTGTGAGGAAACTATTTTCTTTAAAGTACATAAATTAAAGTGTTATATAATTATACTTTATAGTAATGGTAAAAATATGATGTTAAAAATAAATATTTATTATATTATAGGAGTATTTTTCCAGTTTCTGTTTATTGTTCGTTTTCATATTTTGTCCTTATTTTCTGTTCTAATTTATATATTATTTTTATTTCTGTTATTGTAATTGGAGAAAACATACAATAAAAGAAAAATAAAATACTATATGAGTATTTTCAATTTTTTTTTTTTGTTTGTCATCTGTTTTCATTTTTGGTCCTTATTATATTTTATGTTCTAAATGTAGTTTCTTTTATGTTATACATGCAATATATATATATATAGAAAGTTGTATGAGTTACACTTCATTTCATATTGCTCTCGATTTTAAAGGTAATAAGAAAACAATATTTATAAAAATGACAATATAATATTTGGCTTCATGTATGATGGTTTATAAATTATTAATTATTTGATTATGGTGAGAGGGCGATTTTCTTTAGTTTAAATATGTTAATTGTTAACAAAATTTTCTTTAGGGTTTCTTTTGTAAATATTGAATACAAGTTATAGCAATAATGTGAGTACACTATTTTGTTATTTGTTTTTGTGAATTCCTATATTATGTAAAATGTCCTTTAAATTAACGTCTATAAAAATTGAATAATGTCATTACTTATAAAAAAAAAAAAAGAATTAATACATGTGATTTATTTTGATTCCTTACAAGATAATTTACAATATACATTTACGTATTTTCAATCTTATTCCTAAATTTTTATTTTGTTTCTTAAATTAAATGTAACGTTCTAATTTGTTATGCAATTTTAAATAGTAAAAACTCTAATATTGACATGTGTTTTTTGTATATGAAAAATATGTGTTTTTTTTTTTTTAATGGCATGTTTGCTTAAAAAGCATATGTCACTTTAAGAGGTCGGCTAATTACAAACCAATTTAAAGGAAATTTACATCTTGCTAAAATTGAGAAAACTTGAAATTTGAAATCAAAATAATAATGATGCGACTTTCTTTTATACTAAAAGGCCAGGTTGTACCCACCATTTTGTTGATAATTAAAAGAAAAATCATTAGGGATAATTAAAAATATTAGTAGCTCATATTGACACATTAACAAGTACACCTTACACATATTAGTAATTCATATTGATCGACACTCGTGAAGTAAAAAATATTAGGGGTGATAATTCATTTTTACGTGTTGAATTCAAATAATAGGATATTATTATATATGTTAATCTTAATCTAATTTATATAATCAAACGGATAAAAATTCTCAATTCTAACCTCCTAATATATTGTTAAATTCGTGCATGTGTCCAGTTAATTTGCTGGATCACATAAAAGAAATTTCAGCCCTAGAAACTATTGGACGAATTGCCAAATCTAAATCAATCAATCCAGCTACATTAATTCAGCCGCCGAAATGGACGATGGACCTCATTGGATACCACGGGCTAATCCTTTAACAATGGCATGAAAGTCTTATCACTTTTATGTTCTGTTGGCCAAATAATGGCCTATCATATATATCCCCTTGAGTTGCGGATACAATCTTGAACTCGCTGCTTGCGTATTACTTGATATTGTCATTTCGCAAAGAACAACCTAATTAAGAAAAAGACAGTGATCACAGACGATTTTCTGTCATTTTATACAGAAGAATATTATATATATATATATATATATATATATATATATATATATAATTAGGTAAAGGTTTATTATTTTGTTGTATAATTTTATTCATATTATTGAGACCTGTTATTTTAAGAGGAGAAACAATTATTTGTGATTCTGAATGTGTGAGGGTTGTAGATTCATTAGAAAGGTTAGGAGGGTATTCTTTCTGAGTAGTGATTTTCTACATCTTCTATTTGTTTGGAAATAATATTAATTTCTTGGAATATGAAAATATTGTTTTGACCTCACTAGATGCCACAGGTTAATCAATCCTTATCACTTTATGTTCTGTCGGCCTAATAATTCCAATCTACATCTCGTTGTTTCGCGTCAGACTTGTATTGTCGGGCTTGTTTGACAAAGACATATACAGAACAGAATAGAGTAGTGGGTTGTTAGCTTTAAAATTAGTAAAAAGTGATGATGTGATATAAAATAAAAAGAATTTGTATAAAAAAGTGAAGAAAAAAATTTTGTATTATAGTGAATTTTTTTATTTGAATAGTAATAAAAATTATTGATATGATATAAAAAGTGAAAAAAGTAAGAATGTTTTGATGTTGATCGGTGATAAAAAATATAAAAAAGTGATAAAAAAAAATTACATGAACAGCAACAACATTATGTTGTTATGTTCCGTAACCTATCAAACAAGACCGTCATTTCGCAAAGAACAACGTAAGAAAAAGACAGTGATCATAGTCGATTTTCTGTCATTTTATACATAGGAATATTATATATATTTCTTAAATTTTAATCTATCAATAATTTTATATGACAGTCCCCACATTTCATATATATGGCTATTTGTTTTTAAAAAAATTATGATTTAAAAATATAAAAAAATTGTGTTTTAAATCGTAGATAAAGAATACGTTTTAAAAAATGTATGATTTTAAAAATTAAATTGTAATTTTATCAAACGATTAATTTTGTTTTTAAAAATCACATTTTCAAATAACATATTTTAAAATTACACTTTTTAAAATCGTAAACTAAACTATATATATTAATGATCAATGACTCCACATGAATAATAAAAAAAATACTATTTAATATTTTCTTATCCTTCTTTTATCCTGTATTTTTTAAAATTAACCATTGAATAGAGCTCATACCTTCGCTTATCTTATCCTTACAATTTTAATGGTCGATTTTTAAAAGATGATGATGAAAAAGGACAGGAAAGGATTAGAATATTAAAAAAAACACACACACACACACAGAAAAAAAAAAAAAAAAAAAAGTGGTTAATTAATTGGCAATATTAATGATCTTCAAGATCCTAGCAGGGATGAAAATGAGGCTCCACATGAAACGGCCCTCATTGGTTCAAGTACTATCCAGACTTCTAACTTGAGGTTCGGCCGACTCCTTCGGTTCCGGTCACAACATCTCAATCCCAAGTGAGCCAAGTTTTGAGTAACCGCAATCGGCCAGTCTCCAGCCAATGGATCCAAGAGAGTTTTCAAATTTCCAGCGTCCAGGGCATTTTTCACTTCATTTGATATCAAGAAAGGTTGTCTCCCAGTCAACAATTGTAGTAATATGATTCCAAACGAGTAAACGTCAGACTTCAAAGTAAGCACTCCTGTTTCAAGGAACTCGGGATCTATGAAAGCCAAACTGCCCTTCGGGACAGTTATATGAGACAGTGTCGTCGTGTTGTTGCTTGAATTGGCATCTGGCAATAACATACGGCAGATTCCAAAATCACTTAGTTTACTAACAAAGTTGGCATCGAGGAGGATGTTGGAGGGTTTCAAATCACCATGCACTATGCTGTGAGGTTTAGCGCAGTGGAGATACACAAGGACAGAGCACAACTCTGTGGCGATGCGTATTCGAGTTTGCCATGATAATGGAGGAGTGTTGTCCCTCATGCTTAGTCTATCTTCAAGGCTTCCGTTGGGAAGATACTCGTAGATGAGTGCAAAAACCTCTGGGCAGGATCCAATGAGTTTCACAAGATTGGGATGCCTCAGCTGACTCAATACACTAACCTGCAGATCATATATATATACAACCAACAAATGAGATCATGAAATGCCAAACTTTTGGTCTAACTTCATTTCATTCTTCAAAAGCAAATTGTTGTTGTTGCATATATATATATATACTTTAACAATTTAAAAAGTAAATAATTTGTGAACCGCTCATGGAAGCATATGTAACCTATCAATAAATTCAACAACCCAGAAAACCAAAGCAACCTGGTCCAGGTGCTAACATCATACGACTAATATCACATTCTCAATTCTCATTTCATGTGGCAATATCCATAAGTCCTTAAATCAGCTTGCATTAAAAAAAAATTCAATTAAAGTCTGATGGACATTGTCACATTAGTCCAATAGTATGAGAGTTGAGTATTTAGAATTACTCCTATTATATTATATATACCAATCAATTCTTAGATTTTTTTTGAGTAATGTTAAATACTTTATCCTCATCTTACTTTCATCGATCCTACTAGGCTGATGGGCTACGTACCCATCGGCCCTTTGATAAACTCTTGTTAAAAAAATAAAAAAAAATAAAAAAAATAAAAATAAAAATCAAATGTTGATAGGCACAGCCATGGATAGAGTTTAATTTGTATGTAACGTTATCTTTTCTTTTCTTTTTTTTTTTCTTTTTTTTTTCTTTTTTTAACATCTACTAGCACATCAGTCCAATGAGATATTAGGGGTAAAATAGAGGTATATTATTTAATATTACTCATAAATATATAACTAAAAATAAATCATTGTAGAATTTGTAGTGATTTTGGAATGAATAGACAAACCTCCATTTGGAATTGTGAGGTGCCGTGGGCGCCAGGAGATTGTAGCATCTTGATTGCAACCCCTTTTTGACACAAGAGAGCTTTGTAAATGTTTCCATATCCTCCTTGTCCAATTTTCCTGGATTCATCAAACTTCTGAGTCGCTTCTTCGAGCTCAGAGAGCGGGAACTCAGAGCATTGATCATGATCAGTCATCCTTCTTAGCCCTTCAGCTTCTTTCAGTGCATTATCACGCTCCATCACCAACTCGTTCATCGTTTTGTGTAACTCTGCAATTTGAACCTTTAATGATATTTCCTTTTCTTGAGAACTCTTGAGTTCTTCCATTACTTGGTCTTTCTGGTTCTTCACTTTTTCAATCTCTTCTTTCGCCTTCACCAACGCTTCCTCCACTTCTTTTCTTTGCCTTGACTCTTCTTGGCCCTGTTCATTGGATTATCGATCGGCAATTTGCATCATATTATCTTTCAGGAAATGGCGAAGAAGTTCAAAATAACTAAAATCCTAATTACCCGGCGTTTAGCATCAATCATATCTCTTTCTGCTCTCTGACGCCTGAGTGTCTCTTTTTCATTCTCTGCCATCACTTGTTGAAGTTGCTCATAAAGAGTATTATCTAAACTTCCGTCCTGTTAGGATCCCTTAAACGATTAAATTTAAAGCCTTTTCATATTGTTTAGTATGCGTCTAGTATCATGATTTCGTAGACAAAAAGTCGATTTTAAACTAAACCGTAGAAAACAAATATTTGGAATTGCTTTTTAAAAAAATTGCGATTTCAAATTGTAGACAATTTGATGCTTGTTTGATCAAAAACACATAATTTTAAAGGTCAAACTACAATTTTGTCAAACTTTTAACTGCGTTTTTAAAATTTAAAAACACATTTTAAAATCTCATTATTTGAAATATAAAACCCAAATGGGCCCTTAATTGCTTAATATTTGATCAACTTCGATGAATAAATGCTAAAGAGAAAGCTAAAATGCTTTTTAATTATAGAAACCCAAAAATTTAAGGATAAGGATCCTCTACAATTATTTGTCCGAATTTGAGAGAATTCGGGCAGGTGATTGTGAGAGACTACTTATAGGACCCATTTGACCGGATAAGTGGTTGGACAACCCAATTTTTATTTGGTCAGGTGGGTCCCATAAGTGGTCTCTCACAATCACCCATCTAAATTCTCTCAAATTCAAACAAATAATTATAGAGGATCCTAATCCAAAATTTAACTCAAAGCTTCCACATGCTTCATAAATATACAAGGAAAACTTTACTTAACTGATTAGCCCCAAAGTTTATGCGTTTTGCTATTATAACATCAATTTTTTTTAATTTTTGCAATGTCGGTATTCCAATAACTTTTTCCTTTTAATTTCATCAATTTTTTATTATAAAAATGCTCAAATTGACCCTTTCAAAAAGAATTGAAAATTCTCTAGACTCACGGCGAGTCGTCGATTTGGACTAACCCACTGCCACAATGTGGGAGAGAAAAATTCTTAAAATACCGACATTGCAAAAATTAAAAATTTGAGATTACAATTACAAAAAGGCTAATGCTTCAGAAAAATTTTATATAATAATAATAATAATAATAATAATAAATAAATAAATAAATAAGGGAAGATAGGCAAAAATGAAAATTTTTAATTTGCACATACCAAAACACTTAGAGCTCCATTAGAAGAGCTTGTTGAGATGGTACTTGCACTAGAAACCAATCTTGGACTGTGGCAGCGGCAATGGAGATCCGACTTCCACATAAGAGCTTCTTGAATAAGCCGACGCCGGAGAGAGTACGCTAAACGGCGGTAGCCCATTCTCATTCGCCTCTTTCCATGCAGTCACAGTTACATCAACCACTCTTCTGGGAGAGCTTGTTGAGCAAACCGAACCGGAGGGACTCCTTCTTAAGCCATCCCATTCATGATCAGAAGCCGAAGGACTAGTCTTTGGAGATGAAGCCTCTTCGTTAGCGCTGCCTGCCGGTAAAGAGATCATATCTAAGATGCTCATCCTCCTTCCACTGCTATCCCTATTGTGCCCCGCTGCAACAGATGATTGTGATCTCAAATAGTCTGATTCTCGGATTTCACTCATGCTGTTCCTTGCGTACCCCAAAGTAACAGACCGTGATTTCATGAGGTTTGATTCTCCCCTTCCACTCATCTCCGTGCTTGCTTCCCTATATTCCATATGCTACTTTGCATTAGTAATATAATGTCACGGTTGCATGAAAAAGAGTAATGAACAGAAACTGTACGTGTGCCAAACCTGGTGAAGATGAGGTGGCCTTTGCAGATAAATTGTATATGACAGGAAATAGGTGCTTGTTCGCACACATATTTAGCTTTATTAGACTTGAGTTCTGTCATTTTTCTGCAATGTCAAGAGCAGTAGTAGAGCAATTCAATCCATTAGATATGATGATCATTAATGGACATGCATGATGGTGTGGAAAAAGTTTTCGATCATGTTGTTTGTACGTACCGTTTATAGTGCTTCTCTGCCGCTGCTCCCATAACAAGCCTCTTGATGATCTGGTGCTTCGAGATCAGTTCTAAAATTCCCTTCTCGATACGGTCCATTTCAATTTCCAGTTTCTGTGCCCGTACCTTGGATTTTAAAATAAATGAGAAAACTCGGTACTTATATATTAATGTACCAATCCATGCAGCATCTCAAAAGCCACTCGATCTCTAGATTCTTACGTGCATTTGAGATAGATTCATGTTTATTAATTTTGGATACACGTAATTAATTAAGTTTAATAAAAAAAAAAAAATTTTCCAACCCAATTTAAAGAAGAAAAAAAAAATCTTTCTAACAATTAGATAATCTAAAGAGAAAACTTCACTTATAACCTGTGATTTTTTATCACTTTTGAAAAGAAGTATCTAAATTTTATAAAGTGTCAATTTTGGAGTATTAATCTTTCAATTTTTATTTTATTTTTTCAATTTCAACCCTCCGTTAGAATTTTTCGTTAAATTATATCAAAAATTTTGAAATATCCATGCGCTTATTTTTTTCAAAAAAAAAATTATAATTTTTTTTCAAAGATTCAAGCTAGGCATGGGTATGTTTTCATATTCCGTTCAATTCTGATCTTCACCTAAATCATTATTTTCTTTTTCCTAAAAAATAAATGGGTATTTTAAGAATTTTAACATGATCTAACAAAAAATTCTAACAGTGAGTTGAAATTGAAAAAAATTGAAAGATAGATACTCTAAATTGACATTTTTTAAAGTTTGTGTACAATTTTTCAAATAAAAGTGACGAAAGATCGGGAATTATAAATGAAGTTTTCCCTAATCTAAATTTAACGGCAAAGGAAAAAAGAAAAGTGAATAAAACGAACAAAAAAATTTGGTAAATTTTTGAGACGGCAGAAGAATCTATACCCCCGTTTGGCGATAGAAAAGAAGGTATTCATCCAGGATCTCATGCATTTTTTGCCTTTCAGTTTCCCGGTGCTCCCTCACTATCTTTTCCTTCAGTGAGTTTGCTGGAGCTCTTGTACCCACTGCAAATGCAAATCAAGAAGGAAAAAACTCAAATAAATCCCACTTGAAAATATATACTGGAAATTAGGCAAGAAAAGCCAAATTCTTCAGAGGAAAAAAAGTGCATTTTCATCAGATATAGAACCCCAGCCGAAAATAATACATGGATTTGCATGGATTTGGGACTTACTAAAGGGGATGAGCTGTGCAGGTTGATGAACGTGAAGGATGCAAATTCGCTTTCCTCCAGAGTTCTGTAAAGCCCACAACAGGATTGATTTGAACTCTTTCACTTCTTTTCCCACAGCAACGTATATCATATCCTCAATCACGATTGCCATCGGATCCTCTAAATTCTCATGCCTGCATGCTTCCCATATCCCAAATGTTTCTTTTGAAAAGCTAGCTAGTAAAGTCAATGCAGACACCAGGGATTCACAAGTCACCCCACAGCAATTAATATTGCAACAAGTACTGGCCGGAAAGTTTTGGCTATAATCAGTAATCACTACCCTTCACTTTCTGAAGAGAATATTTATAAGAATCAAATATTCTTCAGCACAAAATAATTGACAAATTAAAAGCATAGACTTTTTTCTTTTTTCTTTTTTTAAGTATTAAAAGCGAAGACTTGGTAAAGGGTTTTGTTGGTTCTGTGAAGTTTCTGAGGTCTTGCTGTAGCTTCTCTGGATTGAACGTTTTCCGAGTAATTATGAGTTTCTGAGGTCTTGCTGTAGCTTCTCTGGACTGTTTGTCACCATGTTTTCCTCAATTTTTTTTTTTTTTTTTAAAAAAATATTATTACAATTCTTTAAAAATTAGAATATTATTTTTGAAATTTTTTAATTTTTTTAATTTTGTCATTTATGCTCCGTTTGTTTCGGCTTAAAATAATTTTCGTCGTAAAATATTTTTTGGGAAGTCATTTTTTCAGGAAAATATTTTTCGTCAAAAACATTTTTCGATGTTTGGCGCGTACGGAAAATTACAAATATTTTTTATATTTTCATTCAATCATATTAAATTATAAAAATCAATTTTTATTCACAACATAAAAATATTAATGCAAAATAATATAAAAAAACAACTAAAAAGTTATGTTTAATTAAAATATACACATTGACTAACAATAATCATATTTTTTAAAATTGGGATTATCTTAAAAAATTATTTTTAAAGTAGTCGGCCATTTGTGCTTGCCGGAATTTGGCCATTTGTGCTGAATTCCGGCCAGAACTGGCAGGGATCTGGCCGAAATGGTTGGATCCCGAGCAGATGGCCAGGATCCCAGCTGTAATCTGGCACAATATTGCCAGAATTCGGCGACGTCCGACCATTCCGGCGACGGTGGTCGGACGTCGCCGGATTCTGGCAGAAATTTCTAGATTCCGGCATCGGCCGGATTCCGGCCAGTGCCGGAATCTGTCTTGTCGGAATCCGGCGATGGTCAACTGCGTTGCTTAAAAAGGGTCGACAGCATCTGCCGTCTGGGAAAAATGATTTTCGCTTTTAAAAAGCGAAAATCATTTTCTGAAATTTACTAAGCATTTTTTGTCAAACGAAAATCATTTTTCGGTTGACTATTATTTTCGCCCCCACCAAACACCGAAAAATACCAAAATAATTTTTCAAAAATCTTTTAACTCCGGAACAAACGGAGCATATAAAAATTTTACCCAAAAATTTCAAATGCCAAAATTCTGGCATGGACCCGTCACCCGTGAGTTCCGCGGGAGTTGAACACAGACTTAAAATGACGAGAATCTAGAATAAGGCCGGGTTAAAAAAAGATGCGTGATCTTCTCTCTCTATCTCTTTGTACATATCTTCAAAATAGCTGGCAGATCTAGATAAATGATACAAATTCATCTCTTTTTCATCCTATTTAAATGGGGAAATGCTCAAAATACTCATGATGCACAACAAATATATACATTATCACAAGGCACAATGGAGTGGGCCCTACACAGTGAGACTCACTCTATTGTGTCTTGTAGTAGTGCACTTATTGTGCACCATAAGTGCATGTATCATTCCCCTAGTTAAATTGTATGAAAATTAATACGAAACAGTTAAAGGACCAATATGGCAATATCTAACATGTCCCGCAGCTCCCAACTCCACAAATCAACTCACGTACGTCGTCTGTTTGTCTTAGAAGACGCGGATACTATGGATACCATAAATAACAATATCAAGACCCAACCCTAACGAAAAAAAAAAAAAAAGGGCACGTTAGGTTTCTTGTCATTTATCGATCAGTTCTTCTCAGTTAAAAAACGACTAGAAAGAAGGATTTTTTTTTTTGGTAGTGAAAGTTTGATACATATTATATTACCCATATGAGAAATGCTATATTCAATAGGTCGAAAATTAATTAACAAAATCATAAAAGAATTTCTAAAAGACAATACATTCAACTGTACGTCGACATGCACAACCTCCCCTAGTAAGGTATCAAAGACCATTCGCCCAGAAAAAGGGGAGGGAGGGGTTTGAAGAGATATATATATATATATATATCTTATTTTTGTAAGTATCTTAGAAGCTAGCTATTATGCGATTGACCAAAGAATATTTAAAAAGTTAGAACCTTACTAAATGTGTAGAGAAATGCTACCTTATACAATCATACTGCCATCCCACTCGATCCTAGGGCCAGAAGAAGACAATGAAATTGAAAAGAAGAAGACGGGTAGGGCCGTGAAAAAATCATACCAAAAGGAAGGCCTTTAAAATTTCGAAGAATGAGAGAGAATCTAAAAAAAATGGTAAAATCCCATAATCCAAAATTCAGATCTAAAGGAAACCAGTGTTACAAGAGAGAGAGAACCTGTTAAAGAATATACGTACTCTCCATATATTAGGAGATTTGATTTGAGCAATTTATTGTAATAATAATCAATCAAATTTGATTAATTTATTTGTAATCATATTTAATTGATTGATTACCATACTTATCTACCCAAACTCTCCTATAAATAGGAGTTTATTGTATTATAAAAATATCAAGTAATAAGGAGTAGTGCTATCCGGAGGACGAGGGTCAGACGCTCGTCCGACCCTCGTCCCACGTGGCACAAGTTCTCTTTATTTTTTTTATTAAAATAAAAATCGTTTAAAAAAAAAATTAAATTAAAATCTGGAGCCATTTAGGTTTAGAAGCATTTTCTTTCCCCCCAATTTTTTTCCCTCTCCTCATCTCCTCTCCCATGCTTCTCCATCCTCCCCCTCACCTCCGGCCGAAAGCCTTTCAGACCACGACCACGCCTAGCACGACGCACGCCGTGCGTTCCGACCACCGTCAATCTCTCTCTCTACGGTCAGTTTCACTCACTCTCTCTCTCTCTCTCTCTCTCTCTCTCTCTCTCTCTCTCTCTCTCTCTCTCTCTCTCTCTTCTCTCTCTCTCTCTCTCTCTCTCTCTCTCTCTCTCTCTCTCTCTCTTATTCATGGTTTTTTTTTTCTTTTCTTTTTTTGGGTTTCTCAGACTCCTTTGTTTACCGTGCTTATCTATCTGTGTAGATATTCCCCATTCCCTTGCTTATTGCTCAAAATGATGATATGGGTATGTCTTGTTTCTTTGATTTTTTCCGTGAAATTTTATTTTTCTGAAATTTAATGCGTATCATATATATTGGTCATTACTTTTTCCTTTATAGTATGTTTGGTTGTTGAGAAAACGTAAGATAAAGAAAGTGATTTTAATTTTTTTTTTCATCGTTCATCATTATTTATGTTTTTCAGATTCAAAAGATGCTCAAGTCCTATAATCTCTCTCTCTATTTCTTTTTTATTTATTTTTCAATTCAGATCTTCATATCTGGACTTTTGGTCAAAATGAGGTTGTGGAATGCTTTATCTATCTTGGTATTTAGTTGATAGTTATAGGTCTAAAGATGTTATGGTTGAAACCTTTCTAAATATAGAAGATCTTTCGTATTTATATCCTTTAGAAATGTGAGCAATTTTATTTGGTGTTATTATTCTTGTTTGGTCACAAAATGTATGAAAAGGTAACGCTTAAAATATGAATTCTTCTATTAATTTTAGATGAGCCATGGTGATAGAGTTTGTTTCATTTGAATTTTTTCACACTGAAATTATTGTTTTTATACAAGAGTGCACGATTATTTTAATGCCAACATGAGTTGGAAATTTTCCAAATTAGGCTTGAGCACATGTTGCTATCTTGTTAGTTCACTGGGATTTTGTTATTTCTTTTTTTCCCAGTTCAATCTATTTTGCACAAAGTTTTAACTAGTATATGCTTATTGAACTGCACTTAAGCATTTGTTTAGCCATAATGACAGTGAACGAGAAATAATGAAAATTCCATCAATTTAAATGGGTCTTCAGTATTTTCCAACCCCACCCACTTTTAGTATATGGCTTTATTTGGCTTCACTCTCCATCAATTAAAAAATTTTGAATGTGTTTCGCTGTTGATATTAACCTTTTTAACATTTCAATTTTTCTAACATCTTGTAGGTCACCTGATTGTTTTAATTCGACATTTTCATCTCACTTCCAACTTGCATAACGTGATATAATGTGACTTAATTTTTTGCCAGATATATGTAATTGGTTTGTTCAAGTCGAAATCTACAAGGTCAGGCTTTTGAGTTCTATATTTGGTGTCAATGGAACTTGTCTTGGAAATATTGGTGCTAGTAATACTTATGAACTTATCTCAGGTTTTCTATAATTTCAATTTTTCTTTGTTGAGGAGCAAGTGAGGTCTTCGATAGAATACTCCTTGTGGAAATATTGATAATTGACATTCTGAACAAGAATTAGACATCAAGTTAGTTTGTGAATTATGAGATGAGCTCCATCTCTATAAATATTGTGTAAAGGATAAATAGAATAAAAGAAAGAACAAAAGACCTTTGTGGACATAACCTACTGTTGTGTGTAATATGTTCTAGTAACATGTAATTTAGTGACAAGTGTTGTGAATAGTTCCAGACTTATTCACAATAGTTTTGAGATTAATGGTGTTGTATACATCTGAGTTGCAAGCAGGTATATTTTCTCCAAGTAGCTCTTGAGTGCCTTTTTTTAGTATCTTTTGTTGGTCATTAACTTCTTTAAGTCCATAATAGTGAAAGTAGAACTCTTGAATTCTATGAATTCTAGAAAGTAGAAAATTTCAATAAATTTTTAAATACTTCTTGAGTTGGAGATCTGATCCAGACATTTTACATGATGCATACAGAAAGTAGGAAGTTATAAAAATTTTGACCTGATTATTACAACAATATATGTTATGAAGAGAACTTGTATATTATTAATTAGTTCACGGACTAATGAACAATGATGAGTTAAATGAGGATTGCTTTTACTTTTTTCTGACCCTGATTAATTGGTTGAATTATAGCCTCTGTTCTGTATATTGGATTGACAACAATGCTTATGTTTTTCTTTGTGATTGGTGTTTGCAGTCATGGCTGCGAGTCTCACAACAATTTCATACAGTAAACCAAGTTGTCGTGGGTGCTATATTGGAATCCATTTTTTCCATTTTGTGGTCATGTTCTTGGGATGCTATTGTGCTTCAAGCATTTATTTCCTCTTTCTGGATTTGAACAATTTTTGTTTTGGGAGCTGCTGAATTTCGCCTAGGCTTTCTTGTATATGTGGTTCTCAATTGGTTTAGGGATGAGGACCAATTCTCCAAATAGTAGATATAATTGCAAGCTGAGCTGCAAGTTTTCTACAACTTTTCTTACTAAACAAACAAGAAGCTGACTGTTGATGTAAAATAGTTGTATAAATTGTATAATGAAGTAGTTGTCTCATTCTTGATTAGAGAATTTCATAATAGGCTGGTGTGTATTGGTATCAGACATTTTTTTTTTTTTTTTTTTGTTAATTTGAGTGAAAAAGGGATTATTTCATTGGATCAGACATTGTATAATTATATCAGTGGATTTATGGAACTTGATGTCTGGCTATGTTCAAAATGGTTATTGCTTGTAATGTTTTATGGGCAACAAGATTGCCTTTGAACAACAAAATTAACATGCAATTTTTTTAGCAACATGTGAACCATGTGAAGTTTAGGCAATTATTGTGCATCCAGAGATCAATTCCGACAGAAATCTTTTCACAGTTATGAACACCCATGCATATATATATATGGTCCTTTGAAGAAACAAACCAAAATGGTATTGGAAGCATTAAAAACCAACAATTTCTTCCCAAATTGCATTCAAAGCAACAAACCAAATTTTATTATGAGCTAAAAAAATAAGCTTTCTACAAAGGTCTACAAAACACTTAAGTTTAAAACAACTTGAGTGCCACAAGTTGCAGAAAGCATCATACACCAAACAAACAATCATGTAGTTTGTCATTCATCCATAATTACATCCACTCTATCCCACTAATCACGTAGTTCTCAAATTACATGCTATGTGTAAATAACAACCAACATAAACAGGGCTCCAAAGCTGTTTCCTGAAATTAAACCGATATGACAATCTAATATGGAACAGCTTGTTCTTCATTTATTGCTTCCTCCATCGCTTCCACCAACAGATTAAGACACCTGGCTGGAATATTTGATAAATATCTACAAAGAAACCATACATACATTTTTTAGTTGATCTGAATAAAGTGAAAATATGTATTCAATTTATAGGAAGCAAGAAAAAAAGACCCATAAACAAAATCCAAAAATACAATCAAAAGGACCCAAATAGCCAAAAATCTCACATAGAAAATGACAACATACTCTAAAAGCAACTATCTAGTTTCATATGAAGAGGCCAATTCCAATTAAGAACCCTCCATATTATATCAATGTTAGCCTCCTTGCAACATTCAGGAGCTGAGTTTATGAATTTTTGATCTTCACGAACTACAAAATTTTACAAAGCAGAATGAATTTTGTTGATATTCGTGCAACAAAACCACTTGTGTTTTGGTACTTCATGGCGGCTAAATCATGTTAACATTTGTAGTTCAACTAAACAGAAAAGTAATGCTCGTGGCAATAGAACTACAAAAATATGACAAGAAAAAATTCTCACCCTAAGCTCTTCCATATGGTGATCCTTCAAACAGCCAATATGATATTCTTTTGCACATTGAGGGAACATTACACATAATTAGGCATGTAAACAAACAAACTAGAAATCAAACGTTGGACTTGAAAAGTCCAAACGTGAGCTGAATATAAACTACCTTGTAACAGAAAATAATTGCAAGAGGACCAGAATTTCTGCAAACATCAAGATCAATGAATAATAAAGGAAAAAAGATCCATAAACAAAACTCCAAAAATCTACCCAAAATACAATCAAAAGGATCCAAATAGCAAAAAATCTGAAACACCACACAACAGTGCAAGGAGGATACTTAAAATTAGGGGGAAATCTAGGGCAAGTACCAAATCTGAGGTCGCCGGAGGTTGGGTCGGCGTGATCACCGGTGCTAGGAGGTTAGGTTGGCCTGGTCGGCGATGAGCGGCGTTGGGAAGGGGGAGAGGAAAGATCGAGATCCACGGTGCTCCGTCTGCTGGGTCTAAGTGAGAGAGAGAGCTGGGAGAGGGACGGTGTCGGTCGGTGGGCCAGTCGTCTTGGTGGGAGGCGCTCGGTCGATGGGCCGTTTGGTGGGTGGCGGTCGGTCAGTTGGACGGTGGAGAGGGGAAGATTTGGGAAGTGGCCGGAGCTGGTGGGCGGTGAAGAGCAGTGGCCGGCGAACTGCAGTGGGCGGTGAAGAGCAGTGGCCGGCGAACTGCAGTGGGCGGAGAACTTCGGTGGTCGTGGGCGGTGGAGATGGGGTGAGTTTTGAGAGGATTTTGAAATTTTGGGATGAAAGTTTTCTGAAAATGGGGGGAAGAAAATGGCAGATGCGTTTTCTATATTTTGATGAATTTTCGTTTTTTTTTTTTTTTAATCAAAGAATAAAAAAATATATAAATTGTGCCACGTAGGACGAGGGTCGGACGAGGGTCTGACCCTCGTCCTCCGTATAGACGAGCTCAGTAATAAGAGCATAATGTAGCCCTTTGGGCTTTACTCTGTGAACGTAGGTTATCGATTGAACCATGTAAAATCTCTTGTGTTCTTATTTTATTATTTCCGCATTTCATCTTTAATTTTCCATTCGATTATATTTTCTTTCAAAACCCACTTCCGTGGATTGAAGAGAATGAAGAAAAAAACATTTTAGAGCGAATAAAGCTTTTAATTGTTGCAGTCCGAATTAGTTGCAGAAACCTCTCAAAACTTTTTTTGGATTTTTTTTTCCTTAGAAAAAGATGAAGGCTAGGAAAGAAGACAACATGAAGAAGGAAAGAAGTCTAAATTGTTAAAAGTGCTACACAAATTGCCGTGGATCTGAGAGAGGCAAAACGCGTTGAGAGGGGAATTAATGGGAGGGAAAATGTGTTTGGGATTCAGAAGAAAGAAAATAAATAAATAAAATTATAATATCACGTAGGACTGAGTGGGATGACGTACAGTGAAATTGTGGTGTTTAAGATAGCATTTCTCAAATGTATATGTCTTCGCAGGTTATAGTCATGAAATTTGATTCGTTTTCAGAAGTATGTACCATGAACAGAAGTGGACTTCGTGTCATGTCTTCTTTATTTTTTTCAGCAAAGTGACGTACGGAATATCAATAAACTAAGTGGACAAGAGAAAATTAGACCGTGTATAATTAAGAATATTTCTTCAAAAACGCATTTAATTTAAAAATATTTGATTCCTGCACTACACCATCACAACAAGTACACAACAACCCCTCACATGAGGATAGGCCCCACACACACTGGGGTCCACCCTCATGTGAGGGGTTATTGTGTTGGTGTTGTAAATCTAACATTTTCTTAATTTAAAAAGATAAAAAAGAAAAAGAAAATAAACTAAATGATAGAATAAACCTCCATACCGGACCAGCGGTAGGTGATAGGTTCAAAAAGGATTCTTTTTTGGTTAATTAATGTCACAACTTCCATTTAAGGAGACAATGGACTTATACGTATTAAAATAATAATAATAATAATAATTATTGAGTATATACATGTAAGTAAAAGATAATTAAGTGAAGTCGCATATTGAAAAAATATATCATAATTAAGAATGAGTGGTAAATAAAATTTTAAATTGGGTTGTATCTTAATATATTATATTATAATCAGTAACATCAATACATTGTTTCATATTCAACAGTAAGACTCTAGAAATACTGACCGAGCAATTTCTTGATCAGCAAGTTCCCGATGTGGTAATGGAGTTATACGTATTAAAAAATAAAAAATAAAAATTATTGAGTATATACATGTAAGTAGAAAATAATTAAGTCAAGTCGGATACTGAAAAAATATATCATAATTAAGAATGAGTAGTAAATAAACTACCATCTTTACTACGTATGAACACCCATGAACTCCCAGTGATACAAACAAAAAACCATGAACAAAAAACCTGTTTTTAGCGTGGCCGGCCGGAGACAGAGCTGGACTGAGACGAAATCTGCCGGAGAGGAAGCGCCGGACGACAGAGGAGGCGACCGCCGAGAGAGAACGGCGAAGACACGACCGAATCTGCTGGGTTCCCGCCGGAGAGAGAGAGAGAGAGAGAGAGGAGAGAGAGAGAGAGAGAGAGAGAGAGAGAGAGAGAGAGAGAGAGAGAGAGAGAGTGAGTGAGAATCTGCCGGAGCGGGAAGCGCCGGAAGACGGACGACGGAGAAGCCGGCGACGTCACTGACCGGAGAAAAGATTTGTACGGAGAGAAATTTCAGAGAGAGAGAGAGAAGGGCTGGGCAGCGTGCGAAATGAATTGGAAATGAAAATTTGATTTTCCCTCTCTCCGGTTTTCTAGCCGCATGAGCCAAAAAAGAAAAAAAACAATATTTTATTACAAGCCATGTCAGCTGTTGTGTGGTTGTTGTATAATATTTGTGTAGGGATCATTTCCCATGTACTAGTTAATAGAAAGACAATTAGTTAAGAAACCAAGAATCAAAGTTCGAAATAGAGTATATATATTATATATATCAGAGATCAATAAGTCAATGAAGGAGGAAGTCATCCTTTCGCCATCAAGTACATTCCAACTACCATATTTAATTCAAGAGGGCTGCTACACACACCCAAAAGCTTACACCCTGATATGGCATTCCACATTAGTTTTTTTTTTCTCAAGCACACAACGAAGATCAGTGCCTCCGAACCACCAGGCACCACCACCCCGGAACACGCTAGCACCGCAACCTTCAAGACAGTCACCGCCAAGCGTCCATTTTGGAAGGCGATTTTCGACCGAGCGACCATTTCTGAAGGCCATGGACGGGAGGTGACTGAGCTCGGGAAAGATCAGGCCGGAACCCATGCACACCGATGTGGATTTGAGAGATCCGATCGGAAAACAACATCGTCCAGATCCCGAACCGCCCAGATCCGACCGAGCATCTCGATCTAAACCCAAATCCGACCAGAAAGCCACGTCGTTTAGAGCCTGAACCGCCCAGATCTGGCAGAGCATCCCGACCCGTCATCCCGATCCCGCTGGCCTTCCAAATCCCACCGTCCTGAGCTTCATCGCCGGCCGGAGAGAGAGAGAGAGGAGAGAGAGAGAGAGAGAGAGAGAGAGAGAGAGAGAGAGAGAGAGAGAGAGGAGAGAGAGAGAGAGAGAGAGAGAGGAGAGGAGAGAGTTTTGTTTTTAAAAAGAAGAAAACAAAAGAAAAAAAAAATTGATGTGGAAATTGCACATCAGGGCATAAGGGTTTGAGAGTAAGTCTAGCATTTTTCTTAATTCAAACCCAATAAAGAAAATTCAACATTTTCAGGTTCATTGTATGGAAATAATTTTTTAAATGAATAGATATTTTATTGAATGAAGAAAATGAGAATATATACTTCTTAAATTGACACTTTTTAAAGTTTGAATACTTAATTATAAAGTGATAAAAGATCAGAGATTATAAGTAAAAAAAATTTTAAAAAAAAATTATAGTTGGAAAAGATAATTGTGTGTTACTTGTTATCTTAAAACGAAAAAACATAGAATTTCTCTTCAGTTACGTTTCTTTTTTGAGTTGAGGTTTAGAAGGGGAGGGGGTCCTGTGGTGGAAAGATTGTTCTAATAAGTGACCAGTCACTACAAAAATACTATCAATTTGACGCGTGTCTACAGTACCCGTTACTGTAGACACGCGTCCAATTTGACACGTGTCATTAAAGACACGTGTCAAATTGTAGAGCCGTCCAAAATGGACACGTGTATTGAATACACGTGTCCATTTGGACACGAGTAACTAATACACGTGTCCAATTGGACACGTGTATTGAAGCACGCGTCCAAAACTGACACGTGTAATAATACACGTGTCCAATTGGACACGTGTATTCCATATGCGTGTCCAAATGGACACGTGTATTATTACACGTGTCAGTTTTGGACGCGTGCTTCAATACACGTGTCCAATTGGACACGTGTATTTCATATACGTGTCCAAATGGACACGTGTATTAATACACGTGTCAAAAATTTATTAATTCGCCAAATATATATTAAAAGAAAAAATTCTGTGTTGTATTAATTATTTAAAAAAAAAAAATTAAAAAAAAAACTCTTACATTATTAATCATACAAATCTAATCCAAAAATACGGTGTAGATTACCCTAACCTAATTTACATATTGTACTATATGCTATATGTAAATTTGTTGGTTGGAATTTATACTTTTTAGGTTCCTTATTTATATATATATAGTATACTAATAAGCACGTAAACCCTAACCTAATTTACATATTGTACTATATGCATAATTAAACAAATTTGGTGCTAAATATATAATTAAACCAAATAGTTTAAATTAGGGTTTAGTTTTATACACCATCTACGTTTAGAAACCAAAAAAAATAAAAAATTTAAACATAACAAAGTTAAAAAACCTATAATTAATACTATATATATAGATATGCATGCATGTAAACGGTTTAGAAACTATATACAGTAACCTTCTTATTTATGTCTATATATAGTAAATGTAATTATTTTTAGAGTTCTGCGCTACATAATGAATTAAATACTTATAGTTTAGTCCCTCATAAATTTATGGCTATATATAGTACATACCCTTAGGGTTAGGGTTTATAGCTATATATAGTATATATAGTATATACACTTAGGGCTAGGGTTTATACCTATATATAGTATATATACTTAGGATTATGGTTTATCGATATATATAGTATATACACTTAGGGTTTGGGTTTTAGGGTTTATAGGTATATATAATATATACACTTAGGGCTATGTGTTATAATTTTATTGATTTTACGTTTAACGAATAATAATGTCAATATATTTTTCACGTGTCATTATTGTACACTTTTAAATATATATATATATTAAATCATGAGCAATTCAAAATTAGATTGTTCCGATATATATAGTATATACACTTAAACTTAGGATTTATAGCTATATATAGTATACATACTTAGGGTTAGGGTTTATCGCTATATATAGTATATACACTTAGGGTTAGGGTTTATAGCTATATATAGTATATATACTTAGGGTTAAGGTTTATCGCTATATATAATATATATACTTAGGGTTAAGGTTTATCGCTATATATAGTATATACACTTAGGGTTAGGGTTTATAGCTATATATAGTATATATAGTTAGGGTTAAGGTTTATCGCTATATATAGTATATATACTTAGTGTTAAGGTTTATCGCTATATATAGTATATACACTTAGGGTTTGGGTTTTATGTTGTATAGGTATATATAATATATACACTTAAAGCTATGGGTTATAATTTAATTGATTTTACATTTTATGAATAATAATGTCAATATATTTTTCATGTGTTATTATTATATACTTTTAAATATATATATTAAATCACGAGGATTAGGGTTAGGGTTTATGACTATATACAGTACGTACCCTTAATTAGGATTATAGTTTATAGCTATATATAGTCTATGCACTTAGGGTTAGAGTTTAATTTTATGGTTAGGTTTTAGTTTTTATTTTTTATTTAGGGTTTAATATAGTATATATACTTAGTGTTAGAGTTTAATTTTAGGGTTAGGGTTTAGTTTTAAATTATAGTTTATGGGTTTGTAATTTTTTTTTTATGTGGTTAAATTATATAAATACATATATATATATATATATATATATATATATATATTTTTATGCATGCAAATACATTTCGGGACGTGTATTTAAAAAAAAAAAAATATCCTACACTTTCTAAAAAAATAAACCCTAACACTAAAACAAAATTCCTAACCTTAAACCTTAAACCCTAAACCCTAAACCCTTAAACAAAAATATCCTACACTTTCTAAAAAAAGAAACCATAACACTAAAAACAAAATTCCTAACCTTAAACCTTAAACCCTATACCCTAAAAAAAAAAATTATCCTACACTTTCTAAATTAAGAAACCCTAACACTAAAACAAAATTCCTAACCTTAAACCCTAAACCCTTAAACAAAAATATCCTACACTTTCTAAAAACTTTTTTCCTAACACTAAAAACAAAAATCATAAACTTAAACCCTAAACCCTGAGAAAGTAAAACCCTAAAGCCTAAACCCTAAACCCTAATCCTAGATCCTTAAAAAAAAAAAAAAAAAAAAAAAAATCAAAAAAAACCTACACTTTCTAAAAAAAGAAACCCTAACACTAAAAACAAAAATCCTAACCTTAAACCCTAAACCATAAACCCGGCCTTAAACAAAAATATCCTACACTTTTTTTTTAATTAAATAAAATTTCTACAATGGGGGACGTGTATTTTAATTACACGTCTCCCGCGCGCCGCCGTTTTAAAATTCAAAATAATATATAGTACATATACTTAGGGTTAGGGTTAGGGTTAGGGTTAGGGTAGTATAGTATATATACTTATACTTAGTGTCATGATTTAAATTTAGGGTTTATATTTAGTTTTAATTTATAGTTTATGTTTTAGTTTTAGGTCTTAGGGTTTAGCAATGTGTACATGCAGTACATGCAGTGCATACACGTTCTGGGTTGCATGGGTTTATATGAAATATATATAATATATTAAATATATATATATAATATCTCGCTCCGTCTCTCCCTCTCTCTTCCTCTCTATCTCTTTCTCTCTCTGTCTACCTCTCTCTCTCTATCTCCCTCTTCCTCTCTCTCTCTCTCTCTATCTCTTTCTCTCTCTGTCTAAAAGTATATACTATATATAGTATATAGTATATATACTATATAAAGTACAATTTCTTTGAGGGTTAGAGTTTAATTTTTTAGGGTTATGAGTTAGGGTTTATGACTATATATATACTATCCCTTAAGGTTATAGTTTATATCTATATATAGTATATACACTTAGGGTTAGAGTTTAATTTTTTGGGCCATTAAATTATTATTTTTTAAATAATATATATATATATATATATATATATATATAAAATTATTATTTATTATATATATAGATATATTTATTACTTTTTAAATTAAATACAATTTCTACTATGGGGGACGTGTATTTTAGGGTTAGGGTTTTTTGCTATATATAGTACATACAGTTAGGGTTAGGGTTTTTTGCTATATATAGTACATACAGTTAGGGTTATGGTTTTTTGCTATACAAAATACATACACTTATAATTAGGGTTTATATGATGAGTTATATATATATATATATATATATATATATATATGGTGTACTTATAAGTACGTAAACCCTAACCCTAAATTGACATATTGTACTATATGCATAATTAAACCAACTTTGTGAAGCATATATGTAGACCCAAAAAAAAAAAAAAAAAAACTTTGCAACATGAGTTCATGCAGTGCATGTACATGCAGTACATGCACTGCATGAACTTAGGTTGCATGGGTTTATATAAAATAGATATAATATATATATTAGGTTGCATGGATTTATATAAAATAGATATAATATATATATATATATATATATATATATATATATATATATATATATATATATATATATATATATATATTATATTAAATATATATACCATGTGGAGACGTGTATTTATATACACGTCTCCACTTGGGCACGTGTACTACGTACACGTGCCCAACTGTTTGGCCAGATGCTGCGCGGGAATTCTCCCGCGCGCCACCTGGCCAAACATTATATATTATATAATGTTTAAATAATTTAATAAATTAAATATAATATATATTATATTAAATTAAATATATATTATAATTTAAATGGGTAGCTTCCAGAGGAAGCTACCCATTTCGGTCGAAGATTTATCTCTCTCTCTCTCTCTCTCTCTCTCATTTCTTCTGTCTCTCTCTCTGTCTCTCCGGCGAGCTCTTCCGGCCGGTGTGGTCACCTCTCCCTCTCACCGACTGTCTCTCTCTCTAGCTCACCGACCTTCCCTCTAGCTCTCTCGCTCTCCCTCTCTCACAGCCGGCTCTCTCTCTCTCTCTCTCTCTCTCTCTCTCTCTCTCTCTTTCTCTCTCTTTCTCTCTCTACTGGGATGTCCCTCCGGCAGCGCGAGCAGGCCGTCGGTTCCCTTTCCTCCGGTCCGGTCAGTGGCTCTCTCTCTCTCTCTCTCTCGGTTCAGTCGCCGGTTAACCATTTAGTGTTATATATATGTTCTTAATATTATTTGCACATAAATTTAGTGTTATATATATATATATACATTTGCTAACTTTTTTTTTTTCTCCATAATGTATATCTGAATATGCAGGTATATATATATAGAAGGAGTCCTAAATTCATAGGAGATACCTACCGTCGACAGTGAGTAAATTTTCCCTTAAATTTGTATTTCATTTTTTTTTTCAACATGTAAATGAAATACTAACTATATATATATTGTAATAATTTTTATTGTAATAATTTGGACATTTGTTCTTGATTGATAATTGGTTATGTTTTTTGGACTGTGTTATAATTTTTTTTTTCAATTTTGCTGAATTAGTGTAAGCTTAAATTTCTGTTTTTTTTTTTTTTTTTCAATTTTGCTGAATTAGTGTAAGCTTAAATTGCTATAGTTTGTGTTTTTGTTTTTACTATTACTGCATGTATTTTGAAAGCCATGTTCTTTTTTGCCATGTTGTGTTTTTTTTTTTGTTTTTAAATTTTTCTGTCCTAAGTTTTTATTTGAGAGGTTATATATATAGATATTTTTGAACGTGTTATTATGGACCACAATTTTTTTTGTTAGTCAAACAAAATCAATCAATATCCGATATTAGTTTAGCGTTATAAACCAACGATGACACTTTTGAAAATAATAAATGGGACAAACAAATAAAATGGGTACGAATAAAATAAGATAAAAATTAAAATTGACCGTTACACTTTACCCAAAAAAAAAACATTATATATGTTCTAAAAATAAAAACCCTAACCCTAACCCTAAACACTTTACACAAAATTCAAAAAAAAATAACAATTATACACTTCCTAAAAACCCTAACCCTAAACCTTAAACCCTAAACCCTAAACAAACCCTAAACCCTAAAGCCTGAAAAAAAATATCCTACACTTTCTAAAAAAAGAAACCCTAACACTAAAAACAAAAGTCATATCCTTAAACCCTAAACCCTAAACCCTAAAAAAGAAAAATATCCTACACTTTCTAAAAAAAGAAACCCTAACACTAAAAACAGAAATCCTAACCTTAAACCCTATACCCTAAACCCTTAAAAAGAAAATTTCCTACACTTTCTAAAAAAAAAATTCATAACACTACAAACAAAAATCCTAACCTTAAACCCTAAACCCTAAGAAACTAAAACCCTAAACCCTAAACCCTAAAAAGAAACCGTTGGTAGTGCATCTGCAGGTATGATTTATATTGTGTATAGGACAAAATTAATTTCAATTTGTTTTCATTACCCCTTTAATTTTGCAAGTAATATTATATACTTTAATTGTCTATATTATTTGCAGGTAATTCGACAACGGTTGGTACGTTGTCGCCTGTTGGACGACAGCTGAGCCAGCACTCCACTGTCGCTACACCTTCGCCCGCTACACCATTCATTGCGCAGCAATCGCCGGTGGGCGAGAACACGCCTGGGACGGTACCTCGTGATTCGCAGAGACGCCTTTCAGATTTGTAGATATTTTGTGTAATTATTTTTTGTTCGTAAATATTTGCTTGTTAACGAATATGTTATTAATTATTTGTTTGTGTAGTATGATTTCGTGTTGGTTTTGGGTAAAATAAATGCTGCGTTATTTGTGGTCGAAAATTACAAAATTCAAAAAATTCAAAAAAAAATTTAATTAACCCAAATAAATTTTATAAAACAATAAAAAAATTATTTTTTTTAAAAAAAATTCTAAATTAAAAATACAATTAAATAATTAAATAAAAATTTTAATTAAATAAAAAACTGAATTTAGTTTTTTTTTAATTAAAAACATTTTGACACGCGTATCGTAATACACGTGTCAAATTTGACACGCGTATTCCAATACGCGTGTCAAAATGTTTTGACACGTGTATCGGAATACACGTGTCAAATTTGACACGTGTATTACGATACGCGTGTCAAAACATTTTGACACGTGTATTACGATACACGTGTCAAAAAAACTTTGACACGAGTATTGTAATACACGTGTCAAATTTGACACGTGTATTACGATACGCGTGTCAAACTGTGCAGTTTGTAACATGCACATTTGACACGCGTAATACGCGTGTCAAACCATACGTGTCTAAATGTTTGACACGTGTACGACACTGTACACGTGTCAAACTGCACGTGGCTATTTCATGCGATTTTTGTAGTGAGTATACATTAAGAGGAATTGTAAAAGTACTTGAGACATTTCTATTATTACATCACAGAGGGAATAACCTAATTAACTAGCAAATGGGACAAATACAATAAAGAGTCAAAGACTAAAGGAGGTGGTTGTCAATATTGATCTTCAGGACCCAGCTGGGGTGAGGATGAGGCTGCAGCACATGAAGCGTTCATTGGTTCAAGTACCTTCCAGACATCTGACCCAAAGTCTGGCCGGCTCTTTCGTTTACTGTCACAACACCACAATCCCAAGCGAGCCAACTCCTGAGCAACAACAATTGGCCAGTCTCCAGCCAAAGGATCCAACAGGGCTTCCAAATTTCCAGCATCTAAGGAATCTTCCACTTCGTTTGCTATCGAGAAGGGTGGTCTCCCAGTCAACAACTGTAGTAATATGAGCCCAAACGAGTAAACATCTGACTTAAATGTAAGCACTCCTGTTTGAAGGAACTCAGGATCTATGTAAGGCAAAGTACCCTTCGGGACAGTTCTATGAGACAGTGTCGTTGTGTTGTTGCTTGAACTTCTATCATCGCATATTATGCGGCAGATTCCAAAGTCACTTAGTTTACAAACAAAGTTGGAATCAAGGAGGATGTTTGAGGGTTTCAAATCACCATGCACTATACTGTGAGGTTTAATGGAGTGAAGATACACAAGAACAGAGCACAACTCTGTGGCGATGCGTATTCGAATTTGCCATGATAATGGAGTACTGTTGTCCCTCATGCTCAGTCTATCTTCAAGGTTTCCGTTAGGAAGATACTCGTAGATGAGCGCAAAAACCTCCGGGCAGGATCCAATGAGTTTTACAAGATTGGGATGCCTCAGCTGACTCAATACACTAACCTGCACATCATATATATATATACAACCAACAAATGAGATCATGAAATGCCAAACTTTTGGTCTAACTTCATTCCATTCTTTAAAAGCAAATTGCTGTTGTTGCATATATATATATATATATGCATTTTTCCTTTTAAGTGGTGAAAACTTTAACAATTTAAAAAGTAAATAATTTGTGAACCGCTCATGGAAGTATGTACCCTATCAATAAATTCAACAAACCTAGCTAGAAAACCAAAGCAACCTGGTCCAGGTTCTAACATCATACAAGTAATATTACATTCTCAACTCTTATTTCACTCGGCTAATGTGGTAATTAATGTCTATTAGTTCTTAAATTAACTTTTATTAAAAAATATATATATATTAAGGATTGATGGGCACTGCCACGTTAATCCAATGGCATGACAGTTGAGTATTTAATTAAAATTACTCATACTATACTATACCCATCAGCCTTTAGATTTTTTTTTAGTAATGCTAAATACTATATCCCCATCTTACCTCTAGCTATCGATCCTACTAGGCTTATGGGCTGCCCATCGGCCCTTTGACAAACTCTTGTTAAAAAAAATAAAAAAATAAATAAGTATTGACGGCATAGTCACATCAGTCTAATATGATAGAATGTAGTATGTAACGTTATCTTTTCTTTCTTTTTTTTCTTCTTTTTTTTGTTTTACATCTACTAATACATCAGCAAAATGAGATCGATATTGGGGTAAAATAACAGTATATTATTTAATATTACTCATAAATATATAACTAAAAAAATAATCATTGTAGTGATTTTCGAATGAATATATAGACAAACCTCCATTTGGAATTGTGAGGTGCCATGGGCACTAGGAGAATGTAGCATCTTGATTGCAACCTCTTTTTGACGCAAGAGAGCTTTGTAAATGTTTCCATATCCTCCTTGTCCAATTTTTCTGGATTCATCAAATTTTTGAGTCGCTTCTTCGAGCTCAAAGAGCGGGAACTCAGAGAACTGATCATGATCAGTCATCCTTCTTAGCCCTTCAGCTTCTTTCAGTGCATTATCACGCTCCATCAGCAACTCGTTCATCTTTTTGTGTAACTCTGCATTTTGAATCTTTAATGATATTTCCTTTTCTTGAGAAATCCTGAGTTCTTCCATTACTTGGTCTTTCTGGTTCGTCACCTTTTCGAGCTCTTCTTTCGCCTTCACTAGCGCTTCCTCCACTTCTTTTCTTTGCCTCGAATCTTCTTGGCCCTGTTCATTGCATGGATTATTGATCGGCAATTTGCATCGGATTATCTTTCAGAAAATGGCGAAGAAGTTCAAAATATCCAAAATCTTAATTACCCAATGTATAGCCTCAATCATGTCTGTTTCTGCAGCTTTCCGACGCTTGAGTGCCTCTGCTATCGCCAGCCTAAGTTGCTCGTACAAAGTATTATCTAAACTTCCATCCTGCCAAGATCCGTTAAACGATTAAATTTAAAGCCTTTTCATATCGTTTAGTATCGTGATTTCATAGATAAAAAGTCGATTTTAAACTAAATTGTAAAAAATGAATATTTGGAATTGCGATTTGAAAAGAAGAAAAATCTGATTTTTCAAATCGCAGGCAATTTGATACTTTTTTTAAAATACACAATTTTAAAGGCTAAACTGTAATTTTAAAGGCCAAATTGTAATTTTTTCAAACTCTTAACTGCGTTTTTAATTTAAAAACATACTTTAAAATCTCATTTTTTGAAATATAAAACCCAAACGAATCCTTGATTGCTTAATATTTGATCAATTTCGATGAATAAATGCTGAAGAGAAAGCTAAAACGCTTATTAATTATAGAAACCCCAAAATTTAAGGATAAAGATCCTCTACAATTATTTGCCAGAAAATTTAAGAGAATTCGTGCAGGTGATTGTAAAAGACTACTTATGAAGCCCACCTGACCGGATAAGTGGTTGGATAACCCAATTTTTATTTGCAAAAATTAAAAATTTGAGATTATGATTATAAAAATACTGATACTGCAGAAATATATATATATATATATATATATATATATAAACACAGGCAAAAATGAAAATGTTTTGCACATACCAAAACACTTGGAGCTCCATTAGAAGAGCTTGTTGAGATGGTACTTGCACTAGAAACCAATCTTGGACTCTGTGGCAGCATCAATGGAGATCCGACTTCCACATAAGAGCTTCTTGAATAAGCCGACGCCGGAGAGGGTGCGCTAAACGGCGGTAGCCCATTCTCATTCACCTCATTCCATGCAGTCAGAGTCACATCAACCACTCTTCTGGGAGAGCTTGTTGAGCAAACCGAACCGGAGGGACTCCTTCGTAAGCCATCCCATTCATGATCAGAAGCCGAAGGACTAGTCTTTGGAGATGAAGCCTCTTCGTTAGCGCTGCCTGCCAGTAAAGAGATCATATCTAAGATGCTCCTCCACCTTCCATTGCTATATCTATTGTTCCCCGCTGCAACAGATCGTGATTTCAAATAGTCTGATCCTCGGATTTCACTGCTGTTCCTTTCGTGCCCCAAAGTAACAGACCGTAATTTCATGATGTTTGATTCTCCACTTTCACTGATCATATCTGCGCTTGCTTCCCTATATTCCATAAGCTACTTTGCATTACTAATATAATCTTTACTTTCATACTATCCCAATTAATCCATAATTAATGTCACGGTTGCTTGAAAAAAGAGTAATTAACAAAAACTGTACGTCTGCCAAACCTGGTGAAGATGAGGCGGTCTTTGCAGATAAATTGTATATGACAGGAAATAGGTGCGTGTTCGCGCACATATTTAGCTTTATTAGACTTGAGTTCTATCATTTTTCTGCAATATATATATATATAATTTCTGACCGTTAGATATCAATGGACATGCATGATGATCATGTGGAAAAAGTTTTTATGTTGTTTGTACCGTTGATGGCGCTTCTCTGCCGCTGCTCCCATAACAAGCCTCTTGATCTGGTGCCTAGAGATCAGTTCTAAAATTCCCTCCTCGATACTGTCCATTTCAATTTCCAGTTTCTGTGCCCGTGATCGTACCTTAGATTTTAGAATAAATGAGAAAACTCGATCGGCAATTATATATATATATATATATATATATATATATATTAATGTACCAATCCATATATGCAGCATTTAAAAAGCCACTCTCTAGCTAGATTCTTACGTGTATTTGAGATTCATGTTTATTTTGGATACATGTAAATATTTGTATAAGTTTAATTTAGAAAAAAAACTTTATTCTTTTAACAATTAATTAGATTATCTAAATTTAACACTATAGGCCTCGTTTGGTTTGCGGAATGAGTATTCTATTAGGAAATAGAATAGTTATTACTAGGAATTAATAAAAGATAGTGGAATGGAACGGTTATTCATACTCTTTAATTTGATAACAACTTATATAATTTAATTGGAATCCAATCAAAATTACAAAAAAAAACTCACATTATTATTTTTTTTTTCTAAGAAAAAAACTCAAATTAAAAAATAAAAAAAAAATAAAAAAAAAAAGTGCCATAATTGGTTGAGTTGTGTGTGTTTCATTACTGTGAATATTGGTAATTGCATGCGTTGTGCGGAATCGAATTTCATATTTTGAATATTATATGATTTTTATGGAACATTAATGGATTGTTTGGTTTGAAACTTTTTCAATATTTTAATCGGGTTTTATTCAAAAACCCGAAAACCCACATCCAACCCGAATTTATGGTCCGTTTGGGTATTGAATTTTTTGAATAAGAATAATATTCTGAATCTGTTTGCGAATTTTGAGGCAATGAAAATGTGTTTGGATGTTGAATAGAATTCAGATTCTTTTTGAATTTGTGTTTGGGTGTTGAATTTTTGAGATTGGAATAAAAGTGTTTTTTAATGGTAGGAAGTGATTGGATTGTATGAAAAGTTGTGTATAATGATTGGTGTTAAATTTATTAAAAAATAAATAAAAATACTTTTTTAAAAAAAAAAATCAAAAGAAAAAACAAAAAAGGAAGGGGTGGCATTTTTTTAAAAAAAAATAATAATAATAAGTTTGTTTATTTATTTATTATTTTTTTAATAAATTTATATTTTTTTATTTAGATGGACACGTGTCGCCATCTTATTGGTTTGATGTGGTGCTGGCGTGGCATTTAACAGAATCTGTCAAATTTTTTAACAGAATTTGACTTTAGGGATAGATTTGTTATTATAGTTTACTAAAAGGACCTTCCATGAACTTTTTAAACCATAGGGAGTGATTCGTAATTATGGCATACCCTAAGGACCAATGGTGCAATTATCCCTTAAATATTTTTTATATTAGAAAAAAAAATGTTTTTTAATAGTAGGAAATGATTGGATTGTATGAAAAGTTGTGTATAATGATTGGTGTTATGAAAATTAATGTTAGTAATAATTGAAATAATCATGGCATTTGAATATTTGAATATTTAATAAAAATTTATTTGATATTCTAGCTAGGGTTTGTTTTGTTTATGTTTGTTGCTATTTTTGGTTGGATTCTATTTGGTTCCTTAGAAAATTGTGACAAAGGGAATGAAAAGGTCCATAGGACACGAGACATTGTGAGTCTCATACGGTTTTTATAGAAGTCGAGAATTAGCTCAAATTATTTGGCGTTAGTTGCATCTCTAATATTTTTTTATGAATTTATGCTTTGGATTGAGCTCTATTTGATTAGCAGGAAAATTAAAGGAAAAAAGAAAGGGAAGAAATTGCATATTTTAAGGAAATTGAAAATTAGCCTGATGTTTTTGAGGTACCGTAAAGGTTGGGTTTTTTTCTTCTTTGTTTTTCTTTTTTTATTTAAAAAAAATAGAAAAATTAAAAAATAATTTGTGATTTTTTTTTCCTAGAAAATGTAATTTATTCCTCTTCGTAAAGAAATAGATTTCTACCAAACAAATAAATGATTATTTTATATGATTAATAGTCATTCTATTCCAAAGATCTATTCACCGATCAAACGAAGTCTTTAAAAAAAAAAAAAAACAGAAAAATGTGGTAAAAGATACGGCAGAAGAATCAATACCCCCATTTGGCGACAGAAAAGAAGGTATTCATCCAGGATCTCATGCATTTTTTGCCTTTCAGTTTCCCGGTGCTCCCTCACTATCTCTTCGTTCAGTGAGCTTGCTGGAGCTCTTGCACCCACTGCAAATCAAGAAGGAAAAAACTCAAATAAATCCCACTTTAAAATACTGAAAATTAGGCAAGAAAAGCCAAATTCTTGAGAGGAAAAAAGGTGCAATTTCATCAGATATAGAACCCCAGCCGAAAACATTACATGCATTTGGATTTGGGACTTACTAATGGGGATGAGCTGTGCAGGTTGATGAACGTGAAGGATGCAAATTGGCTTTCCTCCAGAGTTCTGTAAAGCCCACAACAGGATTGATTTGCACTCTTTCACTTCTTTTCCCACAGCAACGTATATCATATCCTCAATCCCGATCGCCATCGGATCCTCTAAATTCTCATGCCTGCTTCCCATATCCCAAATGTTTCTTTTGAAAAGCTAGTCAAGTCAATGCAGACACCAGGGATTCACAAGTCACCCCACAGCAATATTGCAACAAGCACTGGCCGGAAAGTTTTGGCTATAATCACTACCCTTCACTTACTGAAGAGAATATTTATAAGAATCGACTATTCTTCAGCACAAAATAAATGACAAATTAAAAGCATAGGCTTTTTTTTTTTTTTTTTTTTTTGTAAGTATTAAAAGCGAAGACTTGGCAAAGGGTTTTGTCCGTTCTGTGAAGTTTATGAGGTCTAGCTGTAGCTTCTCTGGATTGTACGTTTTCTGAGCAAAAGGAGCTGTTTGTCTGCAGGTAGCTTCGGGCGTAGGTCCTTCGGCTAGACTACCATGTTTTCTTCAATTTTTTTTTAAAATATTATTATAATTCTTTAAAAATTAAATTTTTATTTCTGAATTTTTATTTTTATCTTTTATGCTCCGTTTGTTTCGACGTAAAATAATTTTTGTAATAAAATATATTTTTTAAAAGTTATCTTTTTTTGAAAATATTTTTCGTCGAAAACATTTTTTGGTATTTGACGAGTATGAAAAATTAAAAATATTTTTTATATTTTCATTAAATCATATTAAATTTTTCAGTGTTCGGCAAGTTTCCAATGTGGTAACGGAGTTATACGTATTAAAAAAAATAAAAAATTATTGAGCATATACATGTAAGTAGAAAATAATTAAGTCAAGTCCCATACTCAAAAAATATATCATAATTAATTAGAATGAGTGGTAAATAAACTTTTAAATTGGACTGTATTTTAATATATTATATTATAATCAGTAACTAACATCAATACACTATTTCATATTCGACAGTAAGATCGACTGTAGAAATACTGGCCAAGCAATTTCTTTGTCCGCAAGTTCCGAAGATTGACTTAATAATTAAGATGGAATAGGTTTAAGTATGCGGTTCCAACCATTTAATTTTAATCGATATCTTGACCAAGCAATTTTTAGACCTTGTCCAAACATGATTTTATTATATTACACATCTTTTGTTCATCTCCATACAAAATATGTTCAAATTCACTATTAAATTTGTAGGACCATATATATGTGAGTTCTACAAATTTTATGATAGATTTATAAAATGACACCAAACACATTTCATTATCTCAATCATTCACCAATATTTAAGCATGCACTAGAGGAATTTTGTAGTATAAACTATAATAGTTTACTAAGTTTACCAAAAGAAAATTATTTACATCCAAATATTATATGATTTTTTATTTTGTAGATATATGTACTAGTTAATATAAAGACAATTAGTTAATTAAGAAACCAAGTACCAAAGTTCGAAATAAAGTGTATATATATATATATATCAGCAAAAAAATAAGTCAATGAAGGAGGACTTGAAGTCATCCTTTCGCCGTCAAGTATGTTCCAACAACCATATTTAATTCAAGCCCAATAACAAAATTCAACACTTTCCGGTTCTTTGTACGGAAATAATTTTTTTATTAAATAAAGAAAATGAGAATATATATTTCATAAATTGACACTTTTTTAAAGTTTGAGTATTTAACAAAGTAATAAAAAATCAAGAATTATAAGTAAAGTTTTTCAAAAAATAAAATTAATAGTCAAAAAAGATAATCTAGTACGTGTTGTTATCTTAAAACCAAAAAACATGGAATTTCTCTTTTGCGTTGAGGTTTAGAAGGGGAGGGGGCCCTGTGGTGAAAATCATGTAGCAAAGATTGTTATAAGGGATCGGTATGTAAAAGTTCAAGAGAGCTTAACTCACTTTTAAAAGATGTTTTGAGAGAGAGGGGGTGTCTATGATTTATAAAGTGCTCAGGTTATGTATCTCTTAGCTATGTGTGATACTTTAACACGCCCTTTCACGTGTAGCAACTTTTGGCCAAACACATGTTCAACCGAGAGGGAAAGGCTCATCATCGTTCAAAGAACCTGCTCTGATACCGTGTAAAAGTTCATAGGCCTTACTCACTCTTAAAAGACGCTTTGAGAGATCAAAGAGGGGTATCCATGACTTATAAAGTACTCAAATCATGTATCTCTTAGTAACGTGGGAAACTTTAACACAATATACATTAAGAGGAATTGTAAAAGTACTTGAGACATTTCTATTATTACATCACAGACAGAATAACCTACCTAGGAAATGGGACAAATACAATAAAGAGTCAAACACTAAAGGAGGTGGTTGTCAATATTGATCTTCAGGACCCAGCTGCATGGGGTGAGGATGAGGCTGCAGCACATGAAGCGTTCATTGGTTCAAGTACCTTCCAGACATCTGACCCAAAGTCTGGCCGGCTCTTTCGCTTCCTGTCACAGCACCTCAATCCCAAGCGAGCCAACTCCTGAGCAACAACAATTGGCCAGTCTCCAGCCGAAGGATCCAACAGGGCTTTCAAATTTCCAGCATCTAAGGAATCTTCCACTTCGTTTGCTATCGAGAAGGGTGGTCTCCCAGTCAACAACTGTAGTAATATGAGCCCCAAACGAGTAAACATCTGACTTAAATGTAAGCACTCCTGTTTGAAGGAACTCAGGATCTATGTAAGGCAAAGTGCCCTTTGGGACAGTTATATGGCACAGTGTGGTGTTGTTGAGTCTACTTGAACTTCTATCATGGCATATTATGCGGCAGATTCCAAAGTCACCTAGTTTACTACCATAGTTGGCATCAAGAAGGATATTGGAGGGTTTCAAATCACCATGTATAATGCTGTGAGGTTTAGTGGAATGAAGATAAGCAAGGACAGAGCGCAGCCCCTTGGCAATGCTTACTCGAGTTTGCCAAGATAATGGAGGACTGTTGTCCCTGCAGCAGAGTCGATCTTCAAGGCTTCCGTTGGGGACATACTCATAGATGAGCGCAAAAGCTTCCGGACAAGACCCAATGAGTTTCACTAGATTGGGATGACTCATTGACTCAGCTGACTCAATACACGAACCTGATATACAACCAACTAATCAGCTAGAATGCCACACTTCCATTCTCAGTAGTTGTATACGTTAGTTATACATAAACCTGATATGATATTACATAAAAGAAGCCTAGTTAAAGCAAAATTGCTGAACTGAATTATGTTCTTAAAAAAAATAGTCATTTTCAAGTATGTTGAGAGAAATTACGTCCAAGTATGCCAGATACAGTAGCTAAAATTTTCAAGTGAATGATTAATAGAGACTCTCACCAATTCAACACACCCCTACCATAATTCCAAACAATTTGAGAAACAGAGAATTATGTATAGAAGTTGAATGCACAAAAAATGTGTACTAATTAAGTAGGGAAAATATGTTAGGACCTCACTGTATTTTTGTGCAATTATGACTTTTAGATCTCAGTTTCCAATTTGGCAAATTTAAGATTTGAGTTTACTAGGATTTTAAATCTAAGACTTCCTATCTATTAAAAAAAAAAAAAAAAATTCTAAGACTTCCTGCATTTTTCCTCAAATTAATAAAGCTACGAATTAAGATACAAGTGTGTCATACCTATTAATTCTTTTTGAAAAAGTTAAAAAAAATAAATAAAAAAATGACCAAGGTGGCTACCCCGTAACAAAAGGGTGGCCACACTCCTGGCCAGCCCCAATGGCTTGCAGCCACCCACGTTAGAGGATCACCCCCCATCATAGGAGTGGCTTGGCCACCCCCAAATAGAGAGGTAGCTCTCTGCCATCACCAACAAGGGCACAACTATCCCAATCTGTTTTATATATATATATATATAATAAAAAGGACATAATTGTATTTTCATGTCATTTTAATTATTTATTTCAATAAAAAATAGACAAAGGTCTTGGAATTAAAATGTTCGTAAACTGAGGTCGATCTTTGAAAAATTGAAAACAAGGGTCCTAGCATATTTTGGAATTTTCTTCAGCTCAGTAATTGATCCAGATCATAATAATGTCTGCAACTAATCAAATGCACCAAACTAAAAAACCAACCAATCTAGTCCAAGCCTTCATATCATAGCCATAAACCCAGCAAATATATAACTAAATAAATGATTCAACTGACTGCACAAACCTCCATTTGAAATTCTGAGGGTCCTTGTGTGCTCTGTGAATGTAGCCTCTTTATAGCAACCTTGGTTTGACGCAAGATACCTTTATAAATGTTCCCATATCCTCCTTCTCCAATTTTCATGGATTCATTAAAGCTTTCAGTAGCTTCTTCAATCTCAGAGAGCGAGAACTCAGAGAATTTAGGCATGTCTCCCATTGAGCCCTCTTGCTTTCTTCTCAGCCCTTCAGCTTCTGTCAGCGCATTATCACGCTCCACTTGCAGCTCATTCCTCCCTTTCTGTAACTCTGCAATTTGGCTCTTCAATGATATTTTCTGTTCTTGAGAATACCGGAGTTCTTCCATTAGTTGGTTTCTCTGATTCTTCACCTCTTCCAGTTCTTTCTCTTTTGCCAAGGCTTCCTCAGTTTTTCTTTGTATAAACTCTTCTTGGGCCTGTTGAATGGATTATTGGCAATTTGAATAAAATTATGGACCTTTTAAAGAAGTACATTTTGGCATAGATGTAGATAACTAAAAGCTTTACCCTGGATAGAGCCTCAATTAAATCCCTTTCTGCTTTCTGACGCCTGAGTCTCTCTTTTTCAGCTTCTGCCCTCTCTTGTTGAAGTTTCACATAAAGAGAATTAATATCTGGACTTCCGTCCTGCTAGGACCCATTAAACGTTTAAATTTTAAAGCATTATATTGTTTTGTCAGTGATCAATTCAGATGAATGATGCAAAAGATGCTTCATAGCATATACATGAATGTTTTGCACATACCATAGCACTGAGAGCTCTAGTAGAAGAGCATGCAGATATGCTCCTCGCAGATATCCATGTTGGAGTACTTGGTTGCTGTGATGGTGATGAAATCTTCACAGTAGAGGAGCTTCTTGAATAACTTAAAGCCGGAGAGTGTGCGCTAAACGTTAACCCATTCTCATCCTCATTCAATGAAGTCATAGTTAAATCAACCCCTCTTCTGGAAGAGCATGTTGAGCAACCCAAATGCGGAGGACTCCTTGATAAGCCATCCTTTTCATCAGAACTGCCTTCTACGTCCAACATGCTCTTTGGAGATGAAAGCTCTTCAGTGCCTTTTGGGAAAGGTAAGTCCAACAGGCTCCTTCCACTGCTGCATGTTCCTATTGTTATCCTGCGAAATAGACCATGATCTCAATTGATTTGATTGTCGAATTTTGGAGGTGTCCCTATTGTGCCCCCAACTAACACACCGTGATCTCCTGTTGTTAGATAGTCCAGTTTCAGTTTCCGCACTTGCTTCCCTATTTTGATATGGCACTCACATTAGTAATAGGATTAAGACACAGAAGACTTTGAGTTGAGTTTACACATAGTAGAAGTCACTACCCTCAAAATTCAAGTGAAAGTGAAAGCATTTCAACAATTTCAAGCATTCTGTAGCCATGCCATAACCATAAATATGAACAATTACGAGCATCTTTCTATTTTGGATGAATCAAGACTTTTATAAAGCAAAACACAATCAGTACATCCCTCCAGTAACAATTATGAGCATCTGAAAAGCTTATAAGCTTCTCCTTTTGGGATATACATGATTAAGAAATTCATATATTTATCCAATACATGTCATCATTGCAAAATGTCTAGCAAACCTGGAGAAGATGAGTTTGCCTTTGCAGATAAATTGTACGTCGCAGGAGACAGGTGCATGTTCACGCACATATTTAGCTTTATCAGACCTGAGGTCCATCTTTCTGCAATTTCATGCAATAGTAATACAAATTGAGTTACTTTAACAATATTTTGAGCCCTCCAAAAATCATATGTATGTATTCTGAAGGAACAAAAATTACTCTGTTACCATATAACGGTGGGAATCATATAACTACGTACTCTGTTACCATAGATATTCACAGTGGGTATATATTGAACAGGAAGTGAACATGACGATATGGAAGAAGTTCTTATGTCGTTTGTACCTTTTGTAGTGCTTCTCTGCTGCTGCTCCCATAACAAGGTTCCTGATCCCATGCTGAGTGATGAGTTCTACAATTCCCCTCTTAATACAGTCCATTTCAGTTACTAGTTTCTGAGCCCGTGCCTAGATTCATAAAACCGTAATGAGACAAACTTGATCACAGCAAGCAACAGCAATTCATGGATCAAGAGGAGGAAAAAAACAAGGATAAAGATAAACACATCAGGCCACAAGATAAAGATGATAACAAGACTATCAGATAGTATTTAATCATATCCTGTAACAGTAGTTTTTTGATAAAAACTTGTAACAGAACTACAATAAACACTCCTATTAATACATGCAAAGGGCTCTCCATTGATGGTGTGTAAGCCAAACATTTTTTCCTCAGTTGTTTTTGTTCTTTTAAACTGCAAAACTAAAATAATTCAGAAAGCAATTGTTCCAATCCAGCATCTCGAAAAGAAGTTACTGGATGCTTATGCCCTGTTATGTATAACCATTATATTATTTAGAGCTAACAAGTATTCATTGTCTCCATTTGTTTGTGATTATTAAACAGGATGATGTTTCTATGGTGGATGGTGGGCTTTTATCTGGATTTTTGGTAGAATCGAGAAATCATGAGGAGATGGTAGTGTCCTATTTGTTATTTACAGATGATGCGTTAATCTCTTGGGAGCCTAGTGGTGAGCAACTTCGTAATTTGAGATACATTTTCTTGTGTTTTGAAGTGGTGTTGGAGTTGAAGATAATCATGTCTAAGTTAGAGATTGTTCCTGTAGGTGAAGTGGTGGGTTTGGCTAGTATTCTTGACTGTAGAGAGTGACTTCATTGCCTATATATATATATATATGAAGTATTTTGGTATTCCCTTGGGTGCTCACTATAAGGCTTCTATCATTTGGAGTGGCACTATTGAGAAGATGGAGCATAGGTTGGCAGGTTGAAAGAGGCTTTATTTATCACATAAAGGTAGGTTAACTTTGCTAATTAAAAAATTTAAAAAAATTAAAAAAATAATAATAATTTACCGATGTATTATTTGCGCCTTTTTTCTATTTCGATAGGAGTGACTAATCGACTGGAAAAACTTTAGAGGGACTTTCTTTTTGGGGGGAGGGGTGGGTATTGGTGATGAGTTTAGGTTTCATTTGGTGAAGTGGTCGAATATATGTACTCTAATAAGTTCAGGGGGTGGAAGTGGTTTCTGGTTTCTTTGAGTTGCCTAGCTTATTCAAGAGTAAAGCATGGACGCAAGGACACAATTTGCTGGATTTCTTCCAAAAAAAAATGAAATTATTTGAAGCTAAGTCTTATTATCAGGTGTTATCTAAGCTGGTAAGGTCCCCATTTTCCTTGAAAGAGTATTTGAAAAGTTAAGACTCACTCGAGAGTGGCGTTCTTTGTGTGTATGATAGCTTTAGGAAAAATATAAATAAATAAAACTTAAAAATTATTTTTAAAAAAAAAAATAGAAAAAGTGAAGGGGTGGTTGCTGGTTGGGCAGCCAGCCCTTTGGGGGTGGCTCCCCGACCACGTCTGGGGTGGCACGCGGCCTCCCCTAGGCTTGCGGGTGGCCTTCGGGCCACCCCTAGATGCATTTAGGAGTGGCTGTAGGTTATTTTTTAATTTTTTTAAAAAAATAATAATAATAATTTTTAAGTTTTATTTATTAATATTTTTAATATATTAATATTTTTTATTGTAATGGACACGTGTCGCTTTCATATTGGGTATGATGTGGCAAACTAACGGACTCTGTTAATTTGGTGGATGAAAAACAGGTTCATAAGTGATTCGTAATTATAGTTTGCTACAAAGATTCTCCATGAACTTTTTGTACCATAGGGAGTAATTCAAAATTTAGACTCACTCCAGATACAATTATTCCTTGAGATTACTGTAACTTACAAATTGTCTCAAAAGCTTAAATTAATAAAAAAAAAATAACGAATTTAAATATGTAATTAATATTCTAATAGTTTTCTGTCAACTTTATTGGACTTGCATGCATGTGATGGTAAGTTGGTGTTTCCTAAAGGCTAAAATGTTAAACCTATTAAATAAAAATTAAAAAGGAAAAAGGCAAAAGATAAGAGAATAGAACAAACAGAAAAATGTGCTGAAAGAGACAGAAGAAGAATTTATACCCCCCTTTGGCGACAGAAAGTAAGGTATTCATCCAGGATCTCATGCATATTTTTTCTTTCAGCTTCCCGGTGTTCACTCACTATCCTTTCATGCATCCAATGAGCTCGCTGGAGCTCTTGCACCCACTGCATGCAAGCCAAGAAAATACTCAAATGATTGTTTTTATCTGTAATTGATTACGTGAAAAGAGTTGAGGGTCCTTTCTACTCCTCCTGATCCCGAAGGAAGAGAGAGGAAGATCTTAAAATCGAAAAAGAGGTGGGATTCCAAACAGCAAAGTCAAAGTAAAATATATAAAACAGTACATAAATACATACAAATGATAGAAACTGGTTAAACAAATGATTTGATCATCTCAAAGGATCGCACAAAGCGATTACAGAAGTAAAAGAGGCAGGCAGGCGTACATATGTATACATATATTTGGTACTTACTAAAGGGGATGCGCTGCGCAGGCTTATGAAGATGCAGTACGCAAATCCTCTTTCCTCCGGAGTTCTGCAACGCCCATAACAGGATTGAATGGCCCTCAGCTTTCACGTCTTTTCCCACAGCAACATATACCATCGGATCCTCTAAACTCTCCTGCCTGCTTCCCATACTTTCCAGATCGAACCCAAATATTCTAGAAAGCTGATATTTCAACTGGTAGCATGCACAAGAGAAAGCTCACAAAGTCACCATGCACAGCTCTATGGCAACAATTACTGGCTAGAAAACGTGTAATCATCGCCTTTGATCACTTTCTGAAGAGAATATAAGAATCAAATATCCAGCAAAAAAGAATTGGTAAAAGACTGCCTTTGTTTTTTTGGTTTGGTTCTATGGGAGTAAAATGGACGGCTTGTCAGGACTCAGGACTATCTACAAACATGCAAGGATAGGCATGGACACAGTCACCCAGGAGTTGCGCGCGTGGGATCGAGTGCACCGACTTAAAATTTGAAGTCAAAAGAATAACAGTACTACTCTTCTTTTATAAACAAAAATTAATGATGAAAGGGAAATCATTAATTACAAAACGCAACGAATAAAAAAAAAAAAAAAAATTGATGCAAATAAACAATATGTGCAGATATTGGTGATGTTATCATATAGACATATATAATAATTAAAAAAAAAGGGTTGAGACTTGAGAGGGCCTCAATTAATTGTTTTTTTGTAGTCTACAATTTTTTTTCTTGCATGTCACTACCTCACACGAGGTCCCACTAAGAGGGGAAACTACCCTTAGGCTTGGGAGAAAGTTCTCCCAAAATTTTAAAGGGATAATTGCACCGTTGGTCCCTGTGGTATGCTATAATTATTTTTCACTCTCTATGGTTTAAAAAGTGCATGGGAGGTCCTTGTGGTATGCAATAATTACAAATCGATCTCTGGCGTCAAATTCTGTTAAATTTTTTTAAAATATTCCGTTAAATGTCACGTCAGCGTCACGTGTCGCCAATAAGATGGCGACACGTGTCCATCTTAATAAAAAATATAAATTTATTTTAAAAAAAAATTCAAAAAAAAAAAAACAAAAAAAAAAAGCTGAAATGGTGGCCTGGCCGCCGGGGGTGGAGCGCGGCCACCCCTAGATCTTCCAAGGGTGGCCTTTCGGGCCACCCCCAGGCCATTGGGGTGGCCGCGTGCCACCCCCGGCCACTGGGGGTGGCCGCGCGACCACCCCCTGCGGCCACCGGGGGTGGCGCGCGACCACCCCAGCTTTTTTTTTTTTTGAATTTTAATTTTTTTCTTTTTTTAAAAAAATAAGTATTTTTATTTATTTTTTAATAAATTTATATTTTTTATTAAGATAAACACGTGTCGTCATCTTATTGGAGACACGTGTCGCTGACGTGGCATTTGACGGGATCTGTTAAAATTTTTAACATAATTTGACGCCAGGGATCGATTTGTAATTATTGCATACCACAAGGACCTCCCATGCACTTTTTAAACCATAGGTAGTGAAAAATAATTATGGTATACCACAGGGACCAACGGTGCAATTATCTCAATTTTAAAAGACAAATTTTATAAATATTTTTTCAAAATTTTATATTTTTTTTATGAGTTCAACCTTTAAAATTAATTTTTTATTTTTAAAATTTTTTATTTTTTAGTTTTGTTCTCCCTCGTTTCAAATTCTGATTCCACCATTCATCCACTATAAGAAGATGCATGGCTAGCTTGATCGGATTGGTAATATCCCTAATTAATTTTTGGGGTTTAATTCCTACACAACACTACCACAACAATTACACAACACCCCCTCATATGGGGGTGGACCCCACACACTGGGTCATACTCTCATGTAAGAGAGTTGTGTAATTGTTGTGATGATGTTGTAAATCCATCATTTTTCTTAATTTCTAGTTTATCATAATGGGAAGAGTGTCTAATGAGATTTCTTGAATTCTAACCGTCAAAAAGATGTCATGTCATCAATAAATTAATAAACAAAACCCTAGAACAATGGTTGTAGAAAAACACCGACCATGTAATTTGGGGCTTTTGGCTAACTACTTAATTATCAATTTCTTCACGGCAACTTAATTATAAACTTCAAAGTCAAAAATATATATATAGCCTCTCCATCACCAAGCACACCATGAATATATGAATGGAAAATGAAAACCTGGGCCACTTGGCAACGTTCCGCTTGGTGACAGATGGAGCTAAGTCAAAGACGTTGGTGTCATGGTGACAGACAAGGATCCTCTCCATTTCAAATGGAGGAAATTTTTTCCATTTAGTTAAATAATAAGGGCATAGTTATCTTTTCATATTTTCATAGAATGTAAAAAAACAATTATATATACCCTTACTTTTACACTAAATGGAGAGGATTCTCTCCATTTCAAATGCAGAGGATCCAAATTCCTTGGGGACTAGTTGCGCGGGGCAGCTCCCTTTGTCCTTTTTGTAGTGGCCATGAAGAGCTTCATAACTTTTTACAAATAACTTGATAGAACACTCACAATGGTTTATATAAATTTTTATGTAAGATAATTAATCAAAATTCAGTTTTGTTAACTTAGCTAACTATCTTAATTTCAAGACCTTACTCCGGCCAATAGCTTATCTAAACTCTTCTATTTTATTAAAATTATAAATTTTAGAATATTTTATTTTAAAAAACTCATTTCTGCAAAAAAAAAAAAAAAAACACCAAATAAAACTCTCATTTCTAGCAACATAATCACCGCTCTATTCTCCATCATTACCAATGTACACATGTACAGTATCACCGAAAAACCATCACTCATATTTTTCAAATGTTCTTTTTTTTTTCATACGGATATTTTTCTAACGGTCATAGTTTACAATGGTCGTTCCGTTAAAATAGTCATTTTTTTAATGCAATAATTTTTTTAACGATCATTTGTCTAACTGTCATTTAAGTTTACTACTATTTTGCACCCTGTTATAAAAAGAATTACAATCTTTGAACTGTTTATATTGTAGTGACCAAGTTCGATTAAAACTAATATCATGAATTAAATTGAAAAAAGTTGTAAATGCCACTACGAGGTTTTTTTTTTTTTGTGAAGAAATAAAAAATAAGTACTAATTAATTATAATCATAAGCGAGGAAAAAAAAAAAAAAAAAAAGGGAAAGAGCTAAAGAGAAGGAGAGAGGCCTAAGAAAAATATTTTTTTAAAAAAAAAAATGCATTTGTAAATAGTGTAACATTTTTAGTAGATATATAATGGGATGGAAGACTTTTTTATGATTTTGCTATGCTATTCTATCTAAAAGTGAGAGATATCCATGCATAATCCATTGAGAATACTCTTAGCTTGGATCTCTGGATTTTTTATTTTTTATTTTTTACATTGTTTTGTGGTTTTATTAATATATTGATAGGCCTTAATTGGATCAATATATAATATTGTAGGGCAAACGGGCGTGTATAGCACTCTGCTAGAAGTTCGCACGAGTTAAGTCTAAATAGACTGTTCAGCTAAAAAATAATCATTGCATATTGGTTCGATCTTTAAAAAAAAGTCAGAGGAGAAAAATAAGTGATTTCTAACTCATTCTATGATTTCTTTTTTTTTATAGAATTTTTTTTTTTTTTTTTTTTTTAAATAGATAACTCATTCTATGATTTCAAATGGTTAAAAATCTGTCGGAACCAACACGTACCAGATGTTTTAAAACTTGGCTAGCTAGTAACATATATATATATATATATATATATATATATTGTTTCATCTTAGACGGACGGTAAGACTTTAGAAGTTGGCCATTTTGACCAAGCAATTTCTTGATGAGCAAGTATCCAAGGCAGGTAACACTAATATATTGTGATAAATTAGGCCTAAGTACCCTACCAAAAAAAAAAAAAACATGTTTCAAAGTCTTGAGAATATCTTTGGAATATTTGGGCTAAAAACGAATATTCTGATAAATTGGATATCTTATTTTTTGTAGATCTTGACTTCCAAAACTAAATTAATCAATTAGTCATCGCAGGTAGAATAAAATTTGATTCATGAGGCCGATCAAATAAAATATAAAGTCTGTCATGTATTCTTTGTTTTTTCAGCAAAGCGACAGAAGTTCTATTCACAATCTACGTAGAACCGATTGAAAGAGAATAATTATGTGTTTCCTTGATTAAATATTTGATATTTTATTTTATTTTAAAAAAAAAAAGTTGGGTTGGAGAATAAATTAAAAACAAGCACAAAATTTATCATACAAATAAAGGAATTCAAAAGACATTATTTGTCAAAAAAAAAAAAAGGGTCATGATATTTGATCACAACTTGATGATTACATCAATTTATCATACAAGTAAACGAATTCTCGAACGGAAAGAAAGAGAAATATAAAAAAGATTGATATTGTAATTTTGATATGTCTGGACACAAGAAATGCTATAAACCATTTTTTATTTCACAATATTGAAATAACAGTCTCAACTCTAAACTAATGATCTCTGATTTTTATTTTTTTATTTTTTATTTTTTATAAAGATTGATCTAAAAATTGATTAGGACTATCATATCAACATTGTGGAATAAAAATGTGATTTATAACATGACTGGTGTGAACACTAGTGCAAAGCCCTATTTATAACAGTGTTAGCTGGCGGCACTATAGAATGAAGCATCACGGAAAGTCAATAGTGCGACGTTTCAGACAATCGTCGGTAAAAAATTGACAAACAGGGGCATTCGATCCCCCCCTTGTTTTAACAACGTTTTTAAAAAATCGCGAAGAGTAATTTAACAAATAAGAATTTTTTCCATCCAAACCTAGTTTATGACTTGTTTAACGACAACTTTAGCTAAATCATGTGCCACTGTATTCGCGACTCTTCTAATATGTCTAGCTTGCCAATTCAAAAACGACTTTAGAGTCATTCAAATATCATCCACAAGTTGTCCAGAACAACTCTAATTAAGGCCTGTAGAGTTCACCGTTGTTATCACTCGGAGCGCGTCACCTTCTAAAATAATATTGTAAAGCCCCAATTATCTGCTGAAAACAGTGGATTGGGATGCTAGTAGTGCTTCTGCTGCTACCGGTTTAAGGCTGCCCATTTGAGTCAAAACTTCTGGTAGCAATAATGTGCCCCTCAAAATCCCTCACCACAATGCCGGTGCCCATACGTATGCATGTTACTAGGATCCAGAGTCGCATCCCAATTAACTATGTACATACCTATCGAAGGAGCTGTCCACAAAATTTGGGATCTACCAATAGTCTCATTGGTTGGATCAACCTTTTTCTGATTTGCCTTCTTGTATTCCTCAAAGGATTCCATCGCTCCCCTAGCCAAAATATCTGGATGCTGAAATTCCCTACCATGAACCACTGAGTTCCTTCTGAACCATATCTTCCTTGCAATCCTACAAATAATGCAAGTTCTTCCCTATTGCACCGTTTAGACATCATATCTGCAAAAAGTACTTTTCTTGAATATGACACCGCTCGCACCCCACACATCCATCGCTAATGGGCAACTCCACAAAATATGGGTGATACTTTTAGCGTCAATCCCACAAATAGGGTAGGATGGTTCCGAACAACACCTCATTTCAGCAGGTTCATTTTGGTGGGCAATAAGTTGTGACACACATGCCACATAAAATTCTTGGCAGCATTAGGAATTTGTAATTGCCATAGCAAACTCCAGATTTTACTATCTTGATACTGATGCTATATAGCATCTTTCATTTCCTTTTCTAAGTAATAAGCACTGGGAATAGAGAAATCACCTGTGGCTGTGCTTCTCCAAATAATTTCATCTTTTTGTTGGGAAAAACTGATAGGTTGCTTTTCAATGACATTGGCCTCCTCATCTGCAAAGATTTCTTCAATTAAGACCCTGTCCAATCACTTTTATCGCTTTCACTTTTCAATTTAGGGTAATGCTTGGGTGAAGCAAAATTTTCGAATACTCCTCAATCTAAGGGTGGGCATCGGTGAAGTTGGTGAATTCACCGATTTATTCCAACAAACTATATTTTCGAAATTCTCAGTTAAAGCGGTTAAGTCACTCGGTAGGCAATCGATTAAGTCGAAACAACAAATACAAAAATTTTCTTGTAAAAACAACAAATCAAAGGGAAATTAAACATATTTGACTGACCATATATAACAAGATGCAACGGATCGAACTCAAAGTTGTACATTAAGGGGAATTAAGCTGTACATCATTTATCATTATATGCTTATTTTAAAGGAAAAGTACCTAATTTCGGATTTAATTTCAGTCCTTTTTTTCTCTTGATTCCAGCAAGGCCAACTTCACCAACGTTGTAACCAAACCACTGCAGCAGTGAATTATTTATTTTCGTCAGTTTATGAGGGAGATGAGCAATTGATGGACATTTATATGACACTTAGAATTACTCTATTTATTTGGTTATTCTTTAAAAATGATCATGAAATAAATTAGGGCATTAATCTTTCATCCATATTTGCTCCTACACGTACCCTTGGTGATAAGATTACAATCTAAAATAATCATTGATTCGATCTTTAAAATAAAATAAAAAAATGTCAGAGCTCGAGGAGAAAAATAAGTGATTTCTAACTCAGTCTATGATTTCAAATGGTTAAAAATCTGTCGGAACCAACACGTACTAGATGTTTTAAAACTTGGCTAGCTAGTAACATATATATATATATATATATTGTTTCATCTAGCTTAGACAGTAAGACTTTAGAATTAGTTGACCATTTATATATATATATATATATATATATATATATATTGTTTCATCTAGCTTAGACAGTAAGACTTTAGAATTAGTTGACCATTTTGACCAAGCAATTTCTTGATGAGCAAGTATATATCCAAAGCAGCCAAGCAGGTAACATTAAATATATTGTGATCAATATATAAGGCCTAACCCAACCCACCAAAAAAAAAAAAAAAAAACATGTTTCAAAGTCTTGGGAATATCTTTGGAATATTTCCAGCGGCTAGCTAATTAAAAACGAATATTCCAATAAATTAGATATCCTATTTTTTGTAGATCTTAACTTCCTTAACTAAATCAATTAGTCATCGATCGCAGGTAGAATGAAATTTGATTCAGGCCGATCAAATAAAAATATAAAGTTTGTCATGCATCATGCATGTATTCTTTGTTTTTTCAGCAAAGCGACGTCAGAAGTTCTATTCACAAACTACGTAGAAAGGTCTGAAAAGGACCGATTGAAAGAGAATAAATAATTGTTTCCTTAATTAATTTGATATTTAAAAAATAAAAAAATAGTCTGTTTGGATAATAAATTAAAAACTTAAGCACAAAATTTATTAGCGTCAATCCCACAAATAGGGCAGGATGGCTCCTTAACAACGTACACCTCATTTCAGCAGGTTCATTTTGGTGGGCAATAAGTTGTGACACAAACGCCACATAAAATTCCTGGCAGCATTAGGAATTTGTAATTGCCATAGCAAACTCCAGATTTCACTATCTTGATACTCATAGGAGCATCCCCCAACAGCATCTTTCCTTTTCTTTTCTAAGTGTTAGGGATAAAATCAACCCTAGAGACACGTGGATTCAAAGACATCTCGGAGTTATGTCTCGGACATTTGTGAGTTATGTCTCGGACATTTGTTCCGCCCAGCAAAGAAAAGATCGCCTAGGTATAAAGACGTCTCGGAGGTATAAAGACATCTCGGAGGTATAACGATGTCTCGGTCTTAACATTCCAGGATACGGTATATAAAATATCCCGGGATCTCCTAGTCTGAATGGAGCAAACATATCTCGGATATTTATGACTCGGAGTAATAACGCCTCGGGGGTGATGACAAGTCGGTTTGATATCGCTTCGGGGTGATATCAATTCGGTGTGACAACGTCTACGTCTCGGAGTAATTACATCTCGATCTTACACAACCCTGTTATGGTGCAACGATACCCCGAGATCTCCAAGTCGGAGCGAACATATCTCGGGTATCATCACCTCGGAGGTTGGCTGAAATGTGCCGCAGTTGTCTTAGAATGCGATAAGGATAGAATCCCAGAAGATCAGGGATAAACTACAATCCCATAATTAATGGGATAAGATAGTTATTGATACGGAATCAAGTTTAAAGAGGTACAAACACAATCAACTTCAGACTCTACAATCCCATTTGAATTCCCTGAAGATATGGCTAAAGTTCAACCGAGCTAGGACTCAAACTCCTAATCCAACTAGGTGTCAAGAAGTCTGGTGAGACCACCGCAAGTCTGGCCTATAAATAAGACCATCACACCAGGTATGAATTTACGAATTCTCTAAGCTCTTGAGATTCAGATTGAGAATACTCTGCAGAAAATTGTTTGTTCTTTTTGCAGGATTGAGGTAGTAGATCAGAACCCAGCAGCGAATCACCAGGCGACACATCACCATACCGGAAACTGTACCAACACTAAGTAATAAGCACTGCGAACAGAGAAATCACCTGTGGCTGTGCTTCTCCAAATAATTACATCTTTTTGCATGTTGGGAAAAACTGATAGGTAGCTTTTGAATGACAGTGACCTCCTCCTCTGTAAAAGATTTCTTCAATTAAGACCCTGTTCCACCATTTATTTTTGTGTCTTGATCGATGAGTTTGCAATGCATATACTTTGCAGAATAAATATTATAGATCTCAAAGTTTCCTGTTACTAAAACTGTACACAAGTTCCTTAAAAGTCTTAGACTAGTTGAATAAAATCAAACTTTAATTTCATTGTATTTGGTGCTGAAATTGAAAAGGGGGCAATTTGTTCATCGTATCATTTCATAGGTTAATTTTCAAAGAGTTAATTTTGACAAACTCCTTTAGCCATTGTAGCAGTACTTGATACCTCTGCTTTTAAAAAGAGCTTCTGACACACAACTTTGCCTTTAAATTTGCTGGTTGTTCAGGTGCAACATATCTCTGCATGCATGTGATGAAAAGACACGGGCGTCTCCAAGGATTCTAGCTCAAAGACACCCCCCATGTGCTATTTATTATATCTTGATTCTTTGCTTTCTTTTCCTCCCGATACGGCGATACAGATCATTTCCCATCACTGAGAGAGTGACTTCCACAGAACTTTGTAAGGTCATGATGCATGCAGCAAATGGGCGGCAAAAATGTTGTCCCATGAACCTTAAAACATATTTCTGATTACCATCTTAACGCAAAAAAAATTCATATCATTTTATTCAACGCCAGAAAATAAAACCATTTGGTCATTTTCCGTTGTTGGTTGTAGCCTTTGGCTACCACGCGAGCCTCTTTCGCGTTAGCGCACTCGGCCATTGCTTATTGCTTGTTGCTTGTTGCCTGATCCAGTTGGACCACACAGAGTTGGTGTCATCTGTGCGGAGGTGCCAAAGATGTTCAAATCTAAAACCCTTCACTGGCCCGTGCATCATCAGGGTTTATCTCAGGTGGGTTTTTCCCCGTAAAAAAATTTCAACAGCTGAAGTTCAGTTCAAGTCGTGCCAGGTTTAATTTGAGCTTATTCCGAGATTGTACTATTTTAGCCCACAAAAAATGTCAATGCCAAAAGAAGCCCACAAATTAACTAATATCAGTCGGTCCGCAAATTACTGAACCTCAAAGCCCATGTTATTATAACCCATTTTCATTTTACTTAGAGAGCCCCTTCTATCAGGTTATGGCAAAAACCAAGGGTTTTTTGCCCACCAATAATATATTGACACATCATCTCAAAACAAAAAAACTCAAAAAACAAAAGTGTTGTTGAAACACCAAATCACCACGCTGAGAACGCCCCTGCCCAAATCCGCACCACCACAGCCAGGCCGGACGCCGCCGGCACCGCCTAGGCCGAACGCTGCCGGCACCGCCCAGGCCAGACCACGCCGCCAACGCCCGGGTCGGAACATGCCGCCACAGCCAGGCCAACCCCAACTCCTCCGACGTGGGTCTGGACGCTTTCGGCAACGCCCAAGTCGGAAAATGCCACCAACGCCCGTGTCGGACCACACCGTCCAGGTCGGAAACCGCCACTGTCCGGGTGGGAAGATGCCGTCACAGCCAGGCCAAACCCGACGGTGAGTGACGCCCGACAGAAGGGGTGGCCCGAAGGCCACCCCCAGGTTCGGGCCAACCCCAGACCTCGGGGGTGGCCGCGCGGCCGCCCCATGGACCGTGGGGAGCCGCGCGGCCACCCCCAGTGGCCAGGGGTGGCAGCGCCGAGCCTGGGGTGGCCATCGGGCCAGCCCTAGATGGATCTAGGGTTGGCCCGAAGGCCACCCCCAAACCCTGGGGATGGCCGCGCGACCGTCCCATGGACCAGGGGTAGCCGCGCGGCCACCCCCAGTGGCCGGGGGGCGTGGCCCCCAGGCTGGGTGGCCTTCGGGCATACCCTAGATCCATCTAGGGGTGGCCCGAAAGCCACCCCCAGACCCCGGGGGAGGCCGCGCGGCCACTCCCGGCCTCTGTGGAGTGGCCGCGCGGCCCGCTGGTGGCGGCTTTCCGGCCTGGGGCTGCGGATTTGGGGCAGTGATGGTGCTCTTCCGGTTGGGCAGCGGCATTTCTTCAGGTTGGGCAGCAGCATTTCATTTTCTTGGGCAGCAGCATTTCATTTTTTGAGTTTTAGCTGACTTGTCGATTTCTTATTGGCTGGCAAAATACCCTTCCTTTCTGCCACGACCGAACAGAAGTTATTCCCTTTTAACTTAAATTCGAGCAGTTTAAAAGGAGTCCATACAGCTTAATTAATAGCATGAATTCTACATTTATATTGTTCGAAATAGATGGATCCTGCAATTATCTCTCTTACATTTTTTAAATTTTGTGAAATTCAAACAATTTAATAATAAAGGATTCTTCTCGAGATTGAAATAAAATTCGAACAACTTAATAGAGGAAGTCCATACAGCTAAATAGCATGAATTCACAAATGAGTCTTGCAATTCTTTCTCTCAAACTGTTCAAATTTTGTAAAATTCAAGCAGCCTAATGACAAAAGATCTTTATCGAGATTGACATAGAATTTGAGCTTCCTAATAGAGGGGATCCGAACAATTGAGTAGCATGAATTTCACAATTTAGACTATTCGAAACAAGTAGGTCCTGTAATTTTCTCAATTTGACTGTTCAAATTTTTGTAAAATTCAAATAATTGACCTAATAATAATAAAAGATCCTTATGGAGAATGAAATAGGTCAATCTATCAATGAGCTTCCTTATACTAAAGTTTGACATCATGTCTGATTCATATATAAAATGATATTATCATTATCTAAGGGACTAACGCACGAAATAAGATAACAAATCGGGGCCCTCTCAGCACCAAGGCAACAACAAGCTAAGGCTGTTCCCCAGCTGTCCTAGACTCTTCCATTCTAAAAGCTTCCATCTGCTTTTTCAAAGGCCATCTCCAATTAGATAACGTATCAATATATATATATATATCAATATAATTTCTATTCTTCCAACAAATGATTGGATGGGTAGAATATTGCTTACTCGAGCAAAGACTTTGTTTATTTCTCTCAAATGACATCGATCTTGTCTTGTCTTATTACAAGGATTAGAACTTTAATTTCAAGGTTATAATTCAATCTCCTTTGTCAGTTTATATGATTCATTCAATGGGATTAGCTTAGCTTCCTTCTTTTTAACTTTACTTTTGGTACTCCCAAAGGACCCCCATTTCATTATTTTAGATGATCAGATGATTTACAAGTTAATTGGGTTTAAATTAATCATGGAATAATTACTGATTTTTGTCCATATATGATAGGTAACATTGATTGTCCTATTAGCAAGGAGTCATGATTCCCACTACTTTAGCTGGCCAACACATAATCATTTATACATATAAAAGTATATATATATATATATATTAATATTCACCCCCTATATTCTTTATTACTTTTCTTGAGAGTATAATAGAGCTTTACTATCTTTCTCTAGATGCTGGGGGAGTCCTTTCAAAGGTATTGGGTTTTCAAAAGAGGGGGGGTGGGGGGCATCCAATGCTGAAAAGCTTGAGGAAATAGCCTAACTGCCATCATAGTTAAAAAACTTTTGTAGCCCCAATTGGGATAAGAGAAAGAGAAATGAAATTTGATTTCATCACAAGTTTCATGATTATTTCCACTTCCTTAATTAACAATTAGCTTTAAGACTTGAGAGGGAAGAAAACAGTAGCTACTCATCTTCTCAGATAAACATTGCATAACCTCCTCAAACTAGTATTTCTCAACCATAAAAAACAGTTTTTTATTTTTTATTTTTATTTTTTTTGTAGTTAGTCAATTCAAACTCAATTCTGACATTTCTATGGTAAGTTATATTGTTATAACCAACAAACATTGAGTTATTAATTGTTTTTGGAGTAATACTATAAATTATATTTTTATCTTATAACTATCCTATAATGCTGATTTGACAGTCCCGTTCAATCATTGGATCAGTCATGGTGGGATAGTTGTTAGATAAAAATATAGTGTCTAACATTTATCTTATTTTTTATGAGACTTTTAATTTGAATAATGTTATAAATCACATTTTTGTCATACAATTATCTTACGATGTTGATAATGACTGATCCAATAATTGGTATGGACCGTCACGTAAGCATTGTGAAATAATAACAGGATAAAAATTAATAAAAAAAAATGTGATTTCTACTTTATAGCATTACTCTTTTAATTTCTTGAACTTCAATAAGTGGCACCAAACAAATATAATTATAAAGCTTGTAATCTAAGCCCTTAAACAACCCTAGTCGTTTTCTAAAGAGGTTAAATTTCTTTCTTACAAGATAGACAAAGGCAAGGCAAGTAGATTTAAGTAGTTCCCAAGCTCTCCACTGTCTCCATTTGCATGTTGATGGAAAGTTGGTGGATAATCATTGAATAGAAATTGATGTTTTTGGATATCTTTAAGGGCAAGCAAGGATAAAGCTGCCTCAACCTTGGCATGCAAAGATCTCTCTCCCTCTCTCTCTCTCTCTCTCTCTATCGAATTAGTTAAAGTACAAGGGTGTGACAACAGAAATCATTCACGTACAAATATTTTCTTGTGAATTATATAAATTGTTATATAACTTGATGATGTGACAATAAAAATCAGTCATTTGATAAGAATTTGTAAAAATAAATAATGACTAATTTTCACTGTCACGTCATTTATGTTAGTCGTATAGCAGTCTACTAAGAGCCTGTTTAGCACATAAAAAACTATGCCGTGTAAAAATTGGCCCGTTTAGTAAAAAACTTATAAAAAAAATAAAATAAAACTTATTTGACTTTTTTGCTCTTAAAAAGCTAAAATCTACGTTTTTGGAGAAGCTTGAAAATGAAGCTTTTTCTATAAAGTTATTTTTCAATATTTTTCTTTACAGACAAAAATTGCATTTCTTAACGCAATTTCAAACAAACTTTAAATGTCATTACACTTTGCTCATACCCACTTAGTAGCTTATTCTAATTACTAAACAACACTTCCTTTTTTTGTTGGATCCAATTTTTTATTTTTTTTTAAAAAAAAAAAACAGGGAAGGTGGGGAATTCATTTTTTGGTGTCTTACTGAATAACAAAATCAAAATTTGTCATATTTTATGGTGTCATTGTCATCCATTTATTTTGATGTGTCAAAAATGGAGATGATGAAGGGGAGGGAGCAGAGGTGGGGAAAGCAATTGTCTCATTTGGGCTTTCTCAAGGGAAAATAAAAGTCATCATTAGGGTTGGTAAAAGAGTGTGGACCAACTGCTTTCATTTTGTGGGGGGCCCTACTGAAACTGCCCTTTAGGCCCAACTGCCCCTCACATGCACCACGGACAAAGTATTGGTATCCTTAACTTGCATGCCTTACCCTCCCGTACATAATTCCATCAAATACATTTTCATAAAAAGGAACATTATTATCTTAGTAATTGAGTTTTGGTTCTATTTTAATTTTTTTAACTCCTTGAGTTTATTTCTGATATCAAATTAAGAATCCTTTTTTTTTCTTTTTTTTTTTACAGAATTTACATAAAATTAAAATTATACATTTTTTCCAAAAATAAAAATAAAATCAGATAAGAGCTCAAGACTCGATAACCTAATTAAAAATTTGGAGGGACATGCAAATATGGTAGTAGATTTAGGGGATAAACGTAGTTTCCCCTAAAAAAAAAAAAAATTAATACATTTCTATTACATGTTAATACATGTTAGTAAGTTATAAAAGAGTTGTAAGTATAACATTTTTCGAGTGAAAAAATTAAGCAACAAAATTTTGACAGTTTAATTAAATAGTATTAGTGATTGACGTGAGAAGTACGTGCTGCATAAATTAACTATTAATTTGTAAAAGACATGATAAAAGTTGTAATATCACTTCCAACACCTATTTTGATTATTATAAATTTCAAAATTGCACATACATTAACTGTGGGAAGATCTTTCTCCAAAGTCCAATCTACAAATGGACAAGTTATATATTTTAAAAAATAAAAAACAAATAAAAATTCAAGGTTTGTTTCTTTTTAAACATTTTCTTTTCTTGCCTATCTTAATAACAAGTAAAATTCTGTATTTGTTGGTTATAATTAGTTAATTCATGCAGTTGATGGGTCGTATTCATCTTTATTTAAATTCCATTTTCAAATCCAAATTATGGTCATAAAAAACTTCTTAACTCAAACATTTCATATTATATTAGTCCCCCCCCCCCCACACACACTTTTTTTTGTTGCTTTGTTAGCTAGGGTTTCTACTCTTTGAATAAAAGAAGCAAAATATATTACTGGTATTTGGGAGACACCCACATAATTAGCCTTCATATAATTAGAATTTCCTTCCTCGAAACTTTGTATTTGTATGATCTATCTAATCCATAAAAATGACACCCTCATGAATAAAACTTTTGGTTTAAGAGGCAAATTTGAATTCAAAACTCAACCATCATTATAACATCACAGTAGGCTTGGATGATGGGTCAAAGAGTAATGGCAAAGTTGCTGCCTTCAAATTTACTTTATAATTTCATTTACTGTTATAGTAAGCCATGAATGAAAGTGAATGACTAGGTTATGACAACAAATGTATATAAAAGATGGCTTGACTGCCTCTTTGGATGCCCTAAAAGGGTGGCCAAACCATCAACGTAGTTTGGCCGCCCCAACCTTCCCAAATTATTTTTATTTATTTATTTGTTATCATAATTTAGATAATTCGTTTCAAACAAACAATTCAGATAAAATGCATGGCACTTGTTACTCAATCCAATCCGATTTAACACATAAAGTATTACACCGAGTTCATATCAAAGTTTATGTTAATTAGTTAAAGTTCTCAAATTGCAAACATTTTCTTCTTTATACAAAGTTTTGTTTAATGAGAAAAGTCAATAATTAGTTTATGTCAACTAATTAAACGAGTGGGAGATTTTCATAACAGATGAGCTAATATGGACTTTTCAATCTACTAAAACAATCAAAATCTACTCTAAAACTCACCAAACGTTACACATCTGTCGTTGTTTTTTGGTGTGACCTAATACACTTTACGTAGTGGATCATGCACGATATTAAAAAATATATTAAGCTATTTTTTACATGGATTTAAATTTTTGTTTTAAAGAAGAAAAAAAATTAGATATTGGAAAAGAAAAATGGAGCCATCCTCTCTCTCTCTCTCTCTCTATCTGATTTTTCAACGCTTCACAAATTTCCTAAGAACCGCACACGTCAACTACCTGCCAAAAGTGCCAAGATAGAGAATTCTACACGCAGGCAGAGAGAGAGAGAGAGGGACTAGGGAGGGAGAATCAGAAGGGGGTGGTGGTGACTTTGATGATGGCTGAAGATGGAATTGCAGCAGAGAAAATGGAGACAGCCAAAACTTTCCTTACAGACAAAGCTCTCTCTCTCTATCTCTCACTTTCTTAATGGGCCCAGCAATCCTACCCCAACTGTCACGTATTCTTCCACTGTCAGCCAACAACATTGTAAAAAGCTTTCTCCTTTCTCTTTCCCCACCTCACCACCACTTTTCTCAGTCTTTAATGGCTGCCTCATCTTAGAAATTCTGCATAAAAAAATAATGGGTCGGTGCTAGATAAGCATTTGGGGCCTCTCTTTTTGGCTGTCACAACGATACCCACATGGAAAAAGTCTTTGTTTTTAGTCAGGTTTTTGGTTGAATTTGCATAAAATTCATCTTGATTTTTTTTGGGTTCCTTAGTGGTGAGTTGGAGTCTTTCTTGGTGTTTGAAGCTCAGACATTTGGTGGGGTATTGGGAAAAGCTTTGGATTCTGACTTCAGAATTTGGAAAACGAGTATTTTTGGTGTTTCAGGGGCTATATTTTTGGGCGTCTTCCATTGTACATTGGAGAGAATTAGAATTTTTACTTTTCACACTGCGTCTTGATGTTTTAGCAGCTGAAGCATTTGCACTGAGTGGAGATTATAAATAGGTTTTGGCAAAGAGAGAATATGCAAATTACCACAATCACGTTTTTTCCACAGAGTTGGTCATTGATCAGTCTTTTCTATTGAAATTTGAGGGTGAATTGTGACCAATTTGCGATCACTATAATTGGAGGATATATATAGTTATCCTAAATGGTATTTTCTTTGAAGGTAAGACCAGATTACCGGAAGTTTGAGCTTTCGTGAAGTCTGCAAGGTGCTGTTTAAGGCTTATTGATGAAAAAAGAAGGCTTTGATACCTTGCCATCCAAAGAAAGCTTTAGTGCCTTGAGCTTCACTCTGTCGAAAGCTTGAGGGGTTGAAATTGGAATCTGATCATTCTTCTCTAATAGATTTTACCCGCTGCATAGTTGTTCATCTCCTTGTTCACTTTCAGGGCTCTAAATTCGAGGTACTTTGTTTACTCAACTCATTTCTTTACTATTATTTGCATTCATTGTACTCAAATCGACAACTAATAAGATTTAGTATGATCTTTTTGCATTTCATTGGTGGAAATCCGAAAAGTGTTGTTGTTCTACCATGATTTGCATGTCTAGTATAGTACTCCTACTTGAATCCATTGTAATCCGAACATAAGAGCAAACATGACCGTTGTGTTTGAGGAGGAGGTTTTATTGATATTTCTGTTTAACTTACTTTTAACTGCTATTTTATTTTGTTTTTCTGTTTACAAGGTTTAATGTGGTCATTACTAGCGTGGAATTTTGATTGAACAAGGCCAAATAAATCCAAGATTTAATCATTCATTATGGCGAAGAAATCCCAGAGACGCCCTGTGCGGTATGAAAAAGATCAGTCAGGCTGTATGTGGGGCTTGATCAGCATCTTTGACTTCCGCCAGGGTCGCTCTACTCGGAGGCTGCTCTCAGATAGGAAGCTTGGGGGCAGGCATGCTGTTGGTAAGTAGTCGGTTTACTATTCAGACTCAATAGATATGTGTATAGATTGTCTCTGGATTGAACCAAATGCTACTTGTAACATGCAAGGCTTTCTCTAATACTATTTGTTAAAAACTTTATTTGGACTAAGATGAATTGGAAAGTAGTCGTGTTTGCGTGTGATGTCTGGATTTGTGTTCTTTTAGGCATTATTGCAAGACAATGTGTTCCAGTTAAACATGTCAATTTACATTGTTTTCACTTTGAGTCATGATTATAGATTAATTTTTTAGTAAATTTTCATGAAACTCATTAAAAATGCATTAATCCTTGTAATTGTTGAAATTTATTTTTCTTTCTGCAGGTGCTGGTCATTCAGTGAATAAATTTGAGGTGTTGACTAATTTGGTTGAAAATCATCAAGGCACCCTCGTAAGTCTTATCATTTCAGCCCCATATCCAAACTGATTGTGAAGTTAGTAACTTTAATGTTGTACTATCTCGTGAAAATAAGTGATCAATGTACATATAATCCGGATGGTACTAAATTATAAATGTTTCAGGATGGTGAAGGGAGTATGACTGCAATAGTGACAACTAATGCTGGTAAGCCTAGTATGAAGAAACTCATAGAAGAGGAGATGTTCAGTGAGCAGGACCTAAAAAAGGAGAATATCAATGCTGAAGTAGAAACAAAACTGAACAAGTCAGGACATGAAGGTAACATAAAGACAGAGAACAAAAGAACAAAAAAGACTCGCAAGAAAAGCCGTGATATGGACAATCATGACTTGAGTGCTGCTAAAAACTTGGACTCTGAATGCTCTATTAATCAGAATTTAGAGAAACAATCAGTAGACAATATTGTTATAGATGGAATGATGGAAGAGTTCTGTCATTGGGTCCATCAAAAGAGTTTAAATTATTTGAAGCATGACCAGGATGATGAAGTTCAAGCGCAATCAAACCAGACGCATTGTGATTTTGACAGATTGAATGAGGCAATCAAGGAGTTCAAGGCAAAACATCTCAAAGAAAATGGGAAAATCCACCGCACCAAAGAACTGATTGGTGCACGTGAGATTTTAAGTTCTCATGAGGAATTGTTTTTGAAATTAATACAAGATCCTAACTCTCTGTTGGCGAAATATGTTCTAAACTTGCAGGATGGTCTGGTTGAGAAAGGCAAAGAACCCAAGTCTCTTCCAGAATCCAACTTGCCAGAAGTGGAGCTTGGTAGTTTAAGACAATCTGAGGAGCTTGTCAATTGTAAGCAGCAGCGTAACTTCTTCAGGAGAAAGGTCAAGTCCCAGCAAAGAAAGCCATCGAAACTAAATGAGAATTCTGAAGCTCCTAATAGAATTGTTATTTTGAAGCCTGGACCGGCAGGCTTGCAGAATTCTGAAACTGAAAATAGTATTGGCTCATCACGAGAACCTCATTACATGGTTGGAGATAAAGGGTCTACTGAGAGAGTTGGTACACATTTTTTTCTTGCTGAAATTAAAAGAAAGTTGAAAAGTGCCATGGGAAAGGAGTGGCATGGAATCTCTACTATTTCTGTTTCTAATAATATTCCTCATAAACTTCAAAGTTTGGGAGATCGTGACACAGGGATTGATAAGGAAGACACTGGGGAAATTTCTCCAAGTAAGGATCAATTCTATATGGAAAGAACTGGTAGTCCTGCCATTGGTGCCAAGAAAGGAGACAAGACTGGCAAATTGAAAGATTCTGAAATAGGTATGGAACATGAAACTGATGGTTATTCCAAACAAATGGTATCTACTATCTACACTGAAGCCAAGAAACATCTCTCTGAGATGCTGAGCAACGGGGATGAAGGTGTAGATTTCTCAAGCAAACAGGTACCTAAAACCTTGGGGAGGATTCTCTCTCTTCCTGAGTACAACTTGTCTCCCATTGCCAGTCCTGGAAGGGCCTGGGAAGACAAATTCGTAACTGCACAGATGAGGTTTTCTGCCTGTGGCAAAATTCAGAAGGTCAATTCAAACACGTGGTCTCCCAAAAGAGAAAACAATGTCAGCCATCTAGGTCGGGCAACAGAAAACTTAGAGAGTCGGTCATCCATTTCTGACTGCCCTGATAAAAAAGTGCAAGCTCTTAACTCAAATCCGGATATCTTAGAAAACTTAGAGAGTCGTTCATCCATTTCTGACTGCCCTGATAACAAAGTACAAGCTCTTAACTCAAATCCGGATATCTCAGATGATCATGATAATGGAGTGGAAGGAACCTTTGTTTCCATCAGTGATGAGATCAGTCCTGACGGTATTATTTTCTCAATTGTCCAATCTTTCGTTATTAGCATTGATATATTTTCTTAAGCTTGTTTTTGGATTCTTTAATGTTTAGTCTTTCATTAATTTCTGCAGGTGTTGTAGAGATTGTAAAAGTGACTGAAATTGTAGTTCACGAAGAGATTAGTGTCTTGAATGCTCCTCCTGATCCAAGTAGCTCTTCAATGATCAGAGATGATCAAAATGCTGATACATCCGAAATTTGTGATGATAAAGGATATTGTGAAAGCTTGAAACAGGTTATATATCATAGAGTCCTATTCTTTTCCTGGGAATTGTAGGCATGAATTTTTGAAATCCAATGTTCTTTTGTCTAAAATTAGTAAACTCTAATTACTAAAGATCTTAAAATACTTATAAACTAGGGGATTACAGTTCCCAACTAAAAGTTCAGTCTTGTAAATCCAAGCTCTATAACTCAACACTGCTACCAGTGGCACAACCACTACATTGACAATTATCACCACGACACTGCCACAACCACTATCACCACACGCACTGCCACGGCCACTATCACCACACGCACTGCCACAACCAATATCTGCTCCATCACTATCATTTTCAATTTTCAAGTGCCACTGCTAACATGCTGCTGCTCACACCCCCATTATAGCCATGTCCAACATTGCTGCCATCACAACTATCCTTACCATCAGCACTATAACTTCCGTATACGGTCCTAAACAAGAATGCAGTTGCCACCTGCAACCATTTTTGCCACCACCACTGCCTTCATTGTCAATGCCGCCAATACCACAGTACCTACCATTGGTTGCCCCTCTTCCATTTAAAATTACATCCATTGTCATCGTAAACCCACCTCTTCCATTAACCTTACAGCCACTTTCATCATATACCAGCTTTGTCTCTATCTCTTCACAAAGCATTACTTTTATCAAATTGAAAGAATTCATATATGAAATTCTGAAAAGGAAGAAAATGAGAGAATTCAGACAAATGAGATTGTTAGAATATCCACGTGTTAGTAGTAGGGTTGGTTTGGTAGTAGAGTCCTACATTATGTAGTACTAATAAGGTGGTTTCCCAACGTGTTGTATCAAACCTCACATAGAGACTCGTCAAGATGTTATTGTTCAGCTCTCACATACCGATAATCCCAACAGAGATTTTCTTTTGGATTTTAAGTTCTCGATCTTGATAACTCTTACTCTTGACATTTTGAATTCCAAACACAAGAGAACCTCACTGGTTTTTCTGTGGTGTAACTTTTGTGGTGTTCTGTTTTCTGTTAAATAGATTGAAACTTGTTTTAATATGAATGGCATATATGTTCAGCGATAATGAATTCTGTTTGGGGCAAAGGAGAGGGGTGATGATTTACATGCTGCTGGTTCACTTATCGGCAGTGTTTGATTATTTACCAAAGAGCATGTAGGAATATTATGATGCATTTGACAAGAACAAAATTGATTTTACTAATCTATTAGAAGCAGAGCCAAAAGACAACTTATAACATAAAGTTCTTCTGTGTCATATCCTTGTGTTTTTTTTTCGGTGGATTGGTCCTCCATATCTATCGCATTTATCCGAACAATTATTGTTCTTTTTGCAGGACTCACATGAAGAGAAGCAAGTGCCATCTTCTCCATCAGTATCCCCCTCCAGCTCCTTAATCAACAAGAAAATTGAAAATCTAGAAAGTGCTGTTGATATACCAGAGCGACCAAGTCCTGTCTCTGTTCTCGAGCCGCTATTCACAGAAGATGACATCAGCCCTACAAAGTCCATATCCCGATCTGGTAGGCATTTATTTTGAGAGTTTAATGACTTTAAATTATTCACAATTCGTACTGGATAATAAGGCTAATGTCCATTAATTCACAATTCTTCAGTCGAGCTAGCACTGCAACCACTGCAGCTTCAATTTGAAGAACACGACGACTCAGCTGCAAATCAAGTTCACTGTGCAAAAACTTGTATGGAAGACAAGGAACTTATATTCGAATATGTAAAAGCAGTGCTACAAGTCTCTGGATTGAACTGGGATGAAGTCTGTGTGAAGTGTCTCACGTCAGACCAGCTTCTTGATGCATCATTGTGTGGTGAGGTAGACTTCTTTTCCAACCAGCTCTGCTATGACCGGAAGCTCCTTTTTGACTGTATTAACGAGGTTCTCCTGGAGGTTTGTCAGCACCATTTTGGTTGCTGCCCTTGGGTATCATTCATAAAACCTAGCATAAGGCCAGTTCAAAACATGAAAAATGCTACTCAAGAGGTTTGGGGAGGAGTAAATTGGCATCTCATTCCTCTGCCTCTGCCTCATACTTTGGACCAAATTGTGAGAAAAGACATGGCAAAAATGGGAGCATGGATGGATCTTTGTTTCGATGCTGACGCTATTGGCGTTGAGATGGGTGAAGCCATTCTCGAAGACTTAATGGAAGACATAGTATTGAGCTGTGTAAATAGAAGTACAGAAAGTGAGTATACGGCCGATCCGTCGGAAAACAGCAGCAGCATCAACTTGTAAAAGACAACGAACTTCTTTACGTCCATGCCATGCATTGACCCAGCTTGTGTAGAGGTGGTAGGGAGGAGTTGTTTCTTGTTCATCAGGGAAAGGAGTGACATTCACTAATTTGAGAGGGACTTTTGAGCATATGGTTTGACTTGGCTTTTTCTAACATGTCCACTGAAATCTTGTAGATATCTTACAATCTTCTGAGCCCTCCTCCTAGGCGAAAATCATCAAAAGGAGGCGTTGCATGCAAGAATAAAAATAACGCCTGTTTTGTGTGGCAATTTTTCAAGTGATTACGAGTGTGGAATCTGGGTCAGTGTGCATTTCTCCCAGTAAATAGAGGTTTTCCCGTTTTAGACCTTGTAGAGTTTGGTGGGTTGATTTAGTCGAGGGTTTGTTCTTTTGTTTGTTTGATTCCAATCATTCTTCCTTGTGTTCGCTTATCTTTATTTTGAGGGGTGTTTCTTTATTTTACCTGTTTTGCTGCTGTATTTACCGAAGTATTGTGATTGTAACTAATTACTATAGCCTAAAAGGAGAGATATAAGTGACTTCACATTAGGAGTGTTGTAGTCACCATACAAACTGAGTGTTATACTGTTATGTGATAGATTGTTGAAATTGATACATGAAAAATATGAAATACTTGTTCCAGCTGGTTTTGGTTAATTCTAAAGATCCGGAATATTCCCAGTTGCTCATCCATATTGGAGATTGTTATACACTAGCGTCACCAATTTAAGAAGCAATTATGTCAGCTAACAGATTCAAAACTTAGTCTGTCTGATCATAAAATATTGAGAAGCCCATAAAATTTTATTTTCTATATTCTCTGGCACTACCCAAATTTCTCTGATTACCGAGGATCCCACAGTTCTGAGGAACCTTCCAAGCTTATAGTACCTCTTCTCAGAGGCAGAGAGATTTTACTTCACCTACAGAGCCAGTTGGTACTTTCCAGTTGGTATAATCCGATAAGAAACTTTCAGATTTTAGTAAATAGCTAGTAAGCATTCAAAGTTTCAAACAATGTTCTCTGGGGACCCAAGTTGAGCCTATAAATTATTGAACTAAGTTGTCGGCTCCCATCAATGCGCGACCCTTGGACTGTAAAGTTAGACAATGTTAAGAAGAAATGTTACTAGAGCTCAATATCTTGTAGAAATATATTACTGAATATGCACAAAGCAAAAACATTCCTCATGGCTATTTTTACATAAAATTAATTTGTAGAGTCAATAAGTCCATATAAGAAGTACATGACAGAACAAAACAGACAGAAACCTACAACTCCAAATATACAACGGGAATTAGTGCTTTTTTTCAGTTGCCTGTAAAAATGCAGTCTTAGAATCTTCTGATCTTTTTGTTGTCAAAAGCCCTAGTTCTGCTGTCTAAATCCTCTTCATCTTCACTATCACTTCCATCTCCAGCAAATGGAATGGATACTTCAGCACTTTTGGTAGCTTTTCTTTTTCCAATGTTTAACTTGGCATGTAGTTTCCTTTCAAGTGGGTCGTTTGAAGGTTCAAATTTGGCTCGACGTGAAAGCTTTGCACCCAGTCCAAGCCTACAGGAAAATGTGAAGAGTTGCGATAAACAGCTTACAATGTCACAATAATAGCTATAACAGACAGTAAAGATGGTTGGACTAACCTCTTAGGTCGAGCCTCTGATTCTACTTCTGTTGGTTCATCTTCTGCAGCTTTGGTCATATTATTAACCCATTGTTCAGCCTGCATATCAGTAGATTGCCAAGCACAAAGAAAGTTACATCCTGAGCATAGGATGGAGAATTGACAATAACGATGCAATGGAGAATATAGAATTAATCCTACATTATACAATTTTCCATACTCTAGTGTACATACTTTTGTGTATAATTCTATGGAAATGATATAACCCAAAGACACCATATGACCTTCGGCTCTCTGGATAGGAGAAGCATGCAGTCCATTAGTCCACACAAACGTCATGACTTTATTGATTGCTAGTGCATGCCATTTCAGCTGACACAATTACCTTGATTGTACCTTTTTTTGGACAAGTTAATTTGATTGTACTTGTGTTAGAGTATCTCATACACTCTGTCAGGCTATGGTCACTCAATTTGAAATTTTTTTTGTTCATAGGTTCGTTCAAAAAACAGGAGAAAGCACCAGTTAATAAAAATATGGAGACCTAACAAGAAATCATCTAACCATGCAAGAAAGCACAATAAAGATTGTCAGTAAACTACACATAAATACCAGTTGCCGGACATTTTAGGAAAATAAAAACTTAGCATTTTTTCAGTGTTTAACACAAGCTCTTCAGATTTTTTTCCCCCCAGATACTAGGCATAAGTTTATGAAAACATCTTCCTAAAATTCTCTAACATACTGGTTTCCAACAAACAGTTTTTTTTTCCCCAGATACTAGGTATGAGTTTATGAAAACATATTCCTAGAATTCTCTAACATACTAGTTTCCAACAAACAGATAAAATCAAGTGAGGACCAAAGAACGGAAAAAATGGCCGGTGTCCCCTCCAGTAGTCACTTGAAATATGTATCAGTCTCACATTAGAGTATTCACTCCAATGAAATTCAAAGAATCAAAAGCACAGATGAAATTAAGAACATCACTTGCTCATTGTTCACATTTCAAAAGTAAGGAACGGTTACCAGTTTCAACCCCATATCCAGTTTAACAATTCGAGGAAGACCAGTTTTCTGCAGTGTCTCTGTAGTGCCCATTAATTGCAACTTCTTTGCCAGCCTAAACAATTAATGTTCACAATCACAACCGAGAGTCAAAATATGAGATACACATGTCTATGTGTTTGTGTGTCATGGTATGGTAGAAAAGAATAAGACAACTACAACAGCAGCAACATTCAAAAGCTAGCTGTCTGTTATAATGATTTGTTAATCTCCCTATAGTATATGAGATGCTCTAAAACGGGCCTTTTCATAAATTTAGTGTCCCTAGTGACATTGGCCAGACAAAATTAAAGCAATGCCTTTGTTTTTCTTCGATTTTGAATCCTATTACCTTTGTTTTGCCACAAAAATACCCAGAAAGCTTCAAAAATACCGCCAAACAAAAGCTTCAATTCGTTTACCTTTTTGGCTTTTGTGAATTGGGTGGAGCTCAATTCCCTGCCCATGAAGGATATTGTCACAAAGAGAGAAAAAGACGATGAAGATTGAGATACCTGGGTTGACGAGAGACTTTCTCAGACGGGCGTTTCTCGGCCGTCGGCGTTGAGGGTTCTGAAGGGGGCTTTTTTGCGGATGTTTATCGATGGGTTTATTTATTGGAGGGGCTTTTTGCCTTGACAAGCCTAAGATTACCTGCATACCCAAGCACCCATTCGACACTCTAGACAAATGAAGAGGGCAAAATAGGAAACGAAGTTAGATACTCATAAATTAATAATAATATTTTCATAGTCATCAATACTCATCATCAGCAACAACAAAAGCTTAAAGAGTCGAAGCCCTCAAGCTCCGCTTTTTTCTGTAGAGCCTAATCCGAGGCGTCTCTGTTGCTCCCGCTTCGTCTCCGAGGAGAGGAATCGGGATTCGTTCAAAACCCTAGCTTTGGTCTGTGCTTTGAATCATTGTGCCTCTGGTACTAGATTTTATTTAGTTTGTTGAAAAAAATGGTATTTTGGATTCCGTGTAAATTGTAAATTTAAGATATTCAGTAGATTGGTGTATGGGAAACGTTTATTTCTTTATTGATAATTTTCTGTTGCTTCTTTGTTTTTGGGGGGATTTGAACTGATTTGAGCTACTTGGGTGGTTAGGCTTGGAAAGGAAATTTTAAATTTTTAAGTAACTTTTGATGGGTTCTTAGATTTGATTTTAAAGATTTGAGTGGTTTGATCAATTACTCAATTTTTGTTTCCTCTCTCGGTAGTGAATTTGAAATTTTTAACAATAGAAGCTGTGCTTAATTTTTAGTTAAAATTTGTAAACTTCAGAATAGGTGGTTAACCTTCTGTTTATGAAATTGACATTCACAAGCGAAGAATTCATCAAAAAAGAAAATAAAAAGAAAAGAAAATGCATTCACAAGTGAAGAACTTAGTGTCATGTTTATGCTAGTGTCTAATTTTTTACTTGATTGAATACGGTTGTCATTTATTAATTAGTTTGGCATCTTGAAAGTCCAGAATTTTAATTTGGTATAACCGGTTTCCTTAGGTTTTTAAATTTTAACAATTCCTAATTGTTGGCTTATGATGGATTTACAATTTGGCATGAGTGATCGGTTTGAAGATGCAAGTTTTTATAGTGTGTTTGGGAATTGGGGTTAAAATTGTTCATTCGTACTTATCAAAAAAAGAATGTTCATTAGTTTAAATGTTTGAAATTTCAAGTTTTGACTACTCCAGGTATTGGGTTCTGAGTTCCTTTAATTAATTAATTAATTATATTTTTTCCAGATGGAGGTAGGATGGTGTTGCATTTACTTGAATTCCTCTGTTTCAAATTCTAGACTTTAGCAACTTCAAGCAGTTAAGTGAGGGGTTCATTATCTTTGTCGTTGGACTGACCGTTTGCTTGCTGATATCTCTTCTCTACCTATTCTCTTGTTGGTTTCCAGTTAGCTTGTTCTTTGGTCCCTATGTATTCGTCTTTCTTTGTCGGTCTCTTCAACACGACTGTCCGGTGATTGTCCACACCATGGGCAGAATTTTTTGTGTTGAATCGAAGTCATTCGAATTTGTATTAGATTCGGGGGGTAATTCTTTATGTCTCAAGATTATCGAGCGGGGTTTAGGCTCTGTCCCTTCTGTTCGTTTGGGTCATGAAGGCATTTTCTGGCTTTTGTCGACGATAGAGGAGATGGCTTCAGCAAATAGTAAGACTGTAAGGGCTTCTTTCGGAAAATCAGAACCGCATGCAACGTCATCCTTTGTCAAAGAAGCTACAACGTTCATGGGACTTATTTGGCCATCGAGGAATTTAGTGGAGGAGGGAGGCGGGGGATTATTCTACTCCTTGAAGGCAGAGAGAGAAGTGGGGTTGGTGTGGCTTTGGGAAGGTGCTTCGTTTGGTGTTGGAACCATACCTCACCGTGAAACAGCTACCTCCGACATTTCATGGAGATCCCTGCGTTGGCAAGCCAGCCTCTCAGACAGCTCCGGCTGTTAAACCACATGCACTCCTGCTCTTGGTGCTACGTCAAGCTCAGATACAGCGTCTATGACGGTTGGCAAGTTTTTCAGGACAAAACCAATAGCGGCCCTGCAAACTCTTAGCACCGGAACATAGTTCCCTCCGGCTTCTCATGGTGATCCCTGCATTGGCATGCCCTTCACTTAGTCTATCTGGTGTGCTAAAACTCCTTTCATTCCTACAACTCGTGGTGGAGCTATTGGTTCTGGTGAGATGCCCAGCTTGAAGGTAGTGTCAATGGCAGATGGCCAGAACATCAGGACAAAACCAGAACCATACGTGAGGACAAAACAACGTACACATTCCGTTACGCTCAAGAAGGACGTGGCTTTCCGTTCAAATTTTCCTTCTCACCCACGTCACACATCTGCTGGAACCAGCATTGGCATAGAGACAAAAGAGGGAGACAAAGGGGGAGGTAGCAAAAAGGCTGGAGCAGTCCTATATCCCACTTGGAAGATCCTCAAGTCCCTCAAGGACAACTGTCGGCCTTTCTTGGGTAGCAAACTACGAATCATTGTGGATGGGCAGGGTGTGAGACACGTGAGCTGGAAAACATCATGTGTAACCCAGATTTGGAGAAAAAAGGCGCAGGGGATTGATAAGATGGATTCAGTGGTTTCTTGTGGAACAAACTTAGGCCTCTCTTAGGGCCAGTTGGACCTTTGGGTTCCCACAGTTCTAAGACAAGGTTCTTCTTCCTTGGGCCAGCCTTCTCTCTCTCCCTCCCTCCCTCCGATCAGCCTCTTCCCCTGTTGGTGTTGCTCCCGCCACCACCACTCCTCGACATTCCTACCACCACAATACTTCCATCTAGGTAAGAAATTTAAATTGAACGGAGGGATGCAAAGTATGGTTCTACTAGGGCTGGTTGGTGTTCTTTAGACCCCCTTGGGTCTCACGGAGTGGGGCTTTGGAAGAATATTAGGAAGGGGTGGAGTTTGCTTTGTAGCCATACTAGACTCATTTTGGGAAATGGATCTAGGATCCGTTTTTGGGACGATGTGTGGTGTGGCGAAGTGCCCCTTAAGGTAGCTTTCCCAGTTTTGTATGACATAGCGCATGACAAGGATGCACTTGTTGCAAACCATTTGGTTGTGGGGAGCGGGTCCTATCAGTGGGATGTTAGCTTCTTTCTAGCGGCCCACGACTGGGAGGTGGATGTTTTGACCTCCTTTTTCTCTTTGTTGTACTCAACTAAAATGGATGGTGATGGGGAAGAATAGGTCTAGTGGTCTCCTTCTCACAAAGGGAAATTTGATGTTAGATCTTTCTATAAGGTTTTTGCTTGCAAAGAGGATATTCATTTTTCCTGGAAAAGTATATGGCGGACCAAGGTTCCTTTGAAAGTGGCTTTCTTCGCTTGGACGGTAGCGCAAGGGAAAATCCTCACCTTGGACAATCTCAGAAAGAAACGCGTCATTGTGATTGATAGATTGAATGGGGAGTTTGTGGATCACCTTCTTCTCCATTGCAAGGTTGCGTCGTTCTATGGAACGCCATCTTTAGCCGCTTCAATCTGTCTTGGGTTATGCCTCTTCGGGTGGTAGATTTATTCGCTTGCTGGTGGATGGGTGGTCGCTCTTGAAGTGTTGTCGTGTGGAAGATGGTCCCTTGTTGCCTTTTGTGGTACTTGTGGAGGGAACGCAATGATAGACAGTTCGAGGACAAAGAAAGAACCATTGAGGAACTTATTTTCTTTTTCTTTCATTCTTTGTACTCTTGGTCGTCTGCGTTCCTCGCACTTTTAGTGTTTAGTTTTAATGGTTTCCTTGTTTTGTTTTCTTCTTGCTCTTTAGATGCCTTTCTTGTATACTTCATGTGTACTTGATTGCGCTTTGCGCTTTTTAATAAGATTTCTCTTACTTATCAAAAAAAAAATCTATATTTTTGAATTATATATTGTTGTGCATGATGACTAGCCATATAGCAAAATGCAAGCATGCATGTTGTATAAATTTCACATGTTAATTAACTAAAAATACTACTTGTGTTGGATTTGCATTTTATATGCATGCATATTTGTATCTATGTGTAATATAGATGAGGACTATCTAGATGTTAAGGGAAAATAATCAAGAGGAAAAAAAATCTTTCATGCATTGTTTAAAACCTTAGGGTTTCAACTTATAATTGAGAATGAAAGTTGATATATACGTTGCATTCTAATTATATTGAGTTTTACGATATAGGGTTTGGGGTTTGGAGTTTAGGGTTTGTGGTTTGGTTTCAGGGTTTAGGCTTTGGAGTTTGGGGTTTAGGGTTTCTGGTTTGGTTTTAGGGATTAGGATTTATGGTTTAGGGTTTGGGGTTTGGTGTTTGAGATTTGGGGTTTGGTGTGTGGTGTTTTGGGGTTTGTAGTTTTAGGGCTTGAGATTTGGTTTTAGGGTTTAAGGTTTATAGTTTAATAGTAATTTGTGGTTTAGGGTTTGGGTTTAGCTAGGGTTTGTGGTTTGAGCTTGGGGGTTTAGGGTTTGGGTTTAGCTAGGGTTTGTGGTTTGAGCTTGGGGGTTTAGGGTTTATAGTCCTTAGGTGTATATCATAATAGCATACTTATAAAATATCCTAGAGACAAGCATCAACACATGGTTGACGGCGGAAGATCAGGTAATTATATCAAGAAATGCCACGTACAACATATCGTATGTCTTTTAACTTTCAACAATGCATGATATCGTATTTGTTTATAACAAAAATTGTGTAGGCAAGGGCTGAAAAGAACAGACTATGCTAAACAAGTCACAAGATCATTCACACATCTGATTCAAAGAGCTATGCCAGAGTTGCGAAAGAGCTTGTATGTTGCTTTTATTCACAAGAATATATATATTTATTCAGTTTCTAACATTCATTACTAACTTTGGTAAATTTATATTGTTTGTTTTCGTAGGAGATATTGAGTTCAATGGAAGCGTAATGGGAGGAAGAGGAGAGAATCATGAATGAACGGATAACAGCACAGGATCAAAAGATATCGGATTTGAAGAGGATTATCGAAAGTGTTGCCTCCAATGCGGCAGCGAGCAACACTTTGGTTGCGCAAGACACTGAGTCACCTGGTGTCGTGAGTGTGAGATCTTCAGAAACCAGTCAATCAAGTTAGCTCACAACATGATTAACTAATTAACAAAGTGTGATTTTGTTCATTATACGGTTGAAAATGTTACGTATATCATTACTAGTTTCCCATATGTATATAGTTGCGTAACACATTTCATTTGAATCACTAATATAGGTGTCACGCCCTTGTCCCAGGACAACAATGATCCGCATGAGTGACTATGTACGTAGGATATGAAGTTATATTGGCAGTTGTGACATATAGTATTAGTTTTCTTTTGAATGTAGGCAGAATATCGAAGTTTGTAAATGATGTAAACATTGGTTATATGGTTTTATCGATTGGACTTAATCGGTTTGTGATTGTAGGTAACCTATGTATTATGTTTAGAATTACTTTGAACATTTTGGGGTTTGTATTATATATGTTTGGGGTTGAGTGACATTATGTTGATACGTCATCTAATTTGTTATTGTTTTGCTTATGACTTGGTGTACATCAAGCCATAGTGATCGTTTATGAGTGTATAGAGTTCGGATATGAGCGTATGTAATCGTTTATGAGGGTATGAATATGTAAACAATATTCTTGCTATATCAGGTATTACCAGGAAAAAAAAATTATTAATGAATTGTTTTTTAAAAAAAAATTATTTGGCGTCATTTTTCATATAAAACAACTCTTAACTATTAGAGTCGTTTTAGGGATAAAATGATTCTACACTTTTGGAGACGTTTTATAGTAAAACGACTTCAAACGTTTTGAGTCTTTTTGGTAAAAACAAAGTCGTTTGAATAGTAAAATCACTCTAACCTAGAGTTCAAACGTTATATGTTAAGTTGTTTTCAAAATAATTTGAGTCATTTTTATGCTAAAAAACGACTCAAAATGTTCGAATTTTTGTAATGCAGAGGTAAGCCTAATTTTTGGCTTTCCCGTGCTCAACAAGCCTATGCTTGGCTTTAATTTTCTTTTCTTTCCTTTTTATTTTGGTTTGCCCTACATCTGTTTTGTGATGTTTTCTTTTGTAATCTTGATTAATTTCATGTCAGTGGTTGTGATGTGCATGAGACTGGTTGTGATGTATATTAGAAAACTTATCATTGCTGTGATGCCCGGTTGTGAATGGGACCAAGATCCTCTCCAGCTGAGAGGAACTGGAGATGAGCCAGTCAGTTATAGGTAGGGATATTTTTCTAATACCCCTGGTTATAATTGACTAGCTCATCTCCGATTGAAAATCAACTAGAGAGGATCATGTTGCTTGTGAATGGGTATGTAACTCACGATATGACCATTCACACTTCTTTAGATTGCTTCTCCAAATATTACTTATTTCTTGAGAGTTTTTATTTTTGCTTATTTAAAATTTGAGTCATGTATTTAGGTTCATTGGGCTAATCCTGTTTAATGGAGAGAAAGTATTGGTCAAAGTTCAGAGACTTGGTCTTAATTCAGCAAAGGAAGATTGGCAAGAGAAGCTTGAGATAAGACAAATGAAGCTTGATATGGAAATTATGATAATGGATACAAGCGGCTTCACTCCAATACAACAAGAATATTTTCATTTATGCCAAATAGAAATCCTTAAAAGTCCTCATGTTGGAAAAAGCCTCAAGAGAACTCTCTTGAACCCTCTGCTAGCTTCCTGGTTCACCTACCATGGGAGTTCAAGCTTCCCTCCTTACCCTTTTTCTTCCCATTTTTTCCTCTATCCGCCCCTTTTTACTATACTCACGCTTCTTCTGAGGCCATTATCCGGCTAGAGGTCTTTCTAGCTTTACCTCCCTTTTATCTACTCGTTGCATCACTGTCAGCGACTTTCCTATAGTTGGATCGGTCTCCTTCTCCTCCTACCGTTCTCAGCAATGGTTCTCCCGGTATCTTAAAGTTCTTAGACCTGACTTTTTGCAAATCAGATCTATTAACTTCATGAGGCATCTCTATCATACGCTCGCTCTACTCCACCAGGTTCCATGGTCATCCAGTTTCGATCCACCAGCAGCCGCTTCACCATCCGATCAACACGCGTCGCTACTTGTACTACACGCGCCAGAGCGTGCATCTCACGTGCCGACACAGGGTCAGCTTGATGAAGCGTGTGCTACTCTCTACCACCTTCCTCCGTCTTCGCCGATCTCCAGCTGTAGTCTGATTGTCATCGAATGTGTATTTTGGGTTTTTTTTCCTATTTTAATATATTTTTTTTATGTTTTTATGTTCTCTGCGGTTGGGTTTTGGTCTCTGTGAGAGACCATTTCTCTAGAGTTTTTGTTATGTTTATGGTTGTGCCAATGTTACTTCAACCCCTAAAAGGGGGTTGTTCTTCCCTGTTCCAGATCGGTGCCTAGATATCATCCCCTATAAAGAGGTTGTTACTCTTGACAAGGTTGAAGACTCTACCCAAGGCCATGCCCCTGATCAACACCAATTTGGTTCTTAGTCCGCTTAGTGCGGATAACTTGGCTTTGTCCAAGATTGATAAGGCCATAAAATTTTTGGTTCCTTTGGGATTAAAAAAAACTCATTCCCTGCTTGGTTACTAATTTGGCACAACTATATCCGTTTTGAGTTCATTGTTAGAGAGCCTACCCCACTGATTTAATCTTGTAACCTTGCTCTTGTGAATGAAGTTGTATTTAAAAAATAAATAAATAGAAATCCTTGAGAATTGTCTAAATAGTCCACCATTCAAATGTATTTCTTAACATGAGCTAATCGTGTCATTTTTGTATTGTGCAAGGATTCCGTCATTTCTTGTTTTCGCACATTTGTATTTGAGAAAAATATAGAAAAGCTCCCTAAATTAACAGCCGATTTTAAAATAGTTTCCTGAATTTTCAAGTGTGCTAATGTGACCCATCAAACTTTCAAAGTGTGCCAAAAATGCCATTTTTTATTATATTCCTATAATACCCTTATTATTTTAAAAGCTAAATATATATATATATATAATAATGAAAAATATTTTTTAAAAGAAAAAAAATAAAGAAATTAAAAAAACTATTAATATAAAACTAAAATTTTAAAGAAATTAAATACTTAAAAAATTATTATTTAAAAAAAAAAAAAAAGAAGAAGAATGGTATTATGATATAATTAAAATTTTATGCCTACCTTGAAGACTTTTGAATTATTTTTTATTCCACAGGTAGAGGTTTGTAATTTAGGCCAGCCACATGGATTTATTTTTCATTTGTTATTTTTTTTAAAAAAAAAATTAAAAAATAGTTTAGTTTAGTTTTTTTAGTTTTTAAGATAATACAGGTATTATAGGAATATAATAATAAAAAAATGGCATTTAAGACACACATAGGTGGTTTGATGGGTCACTTTAGCATACTTATAAATTCAATTGGATTATTTTAAAATCAATTGTTAGTTCATTGAGCTTTTTTATATTTTTTCCATTTTTATTTTCTTCTTAAGGATTCAATTGCCTTTGTTAAGTAATTTGTGTTTTTTTTTTTTTTTTAACATGTCCACACAAGAGGGAGGATGTGGATTCGAATTAATGAACTCCACTTCGAATTTTGTGTTTATTTAGTATCTTGTTAAGTAAAGCGCGTTGAACAAAAGCACTATGTGATCTTGATCCATTTTTGCTATCCAATCGTTCTTCTTCCATAGTAAAACTACAAAAATTTCCAACTTTTCATCAGAGGAAGAGTCATATAGAGGTCATCAACTTCAAAAGTATAATTCATAGAGAGAAAACAAAGAATAAATAAAAGAGAAATTTTGGTTTATGTGGATGAAAATTAGAGAGGAAATGATTTTATTTATATAGAAAGAATATGACTGTTAAAAAATATGATCGTTGAAAAATGTCTATTTAAAATTTGACCCATATTACCATAAATCTTCTTTCCTACCCCGTTCTTATCCCTATACATTTGGCTCCTGCTCACTTCTATATTCAATTTCCTCTTTACTTCATCTTGTATCATTGGAAGTGGCATGTTTGGTTGAATCTTAAACCTATCAAAAAGCTTATCTGATATCCACCTAAAATTTACAATTGAGCTATTGTATACACGAGTACAAGAGTGTTTAGGTCTTAAGGACCTTACTTCAAAAGATTGGTCATCTGTCATCTGTCTACCATAGACTCTGAATTCACAAGAGGGATCTCTACAAACCGCAACATATCTAACTCTTTCATTTTTTTCAAACTTTATATCTTTGTCCCTTTAAACATTGTACTGTTTAACAGCTTCTCTAAATAGCTGTAAACTATAAAATTTCATCTTCAACTTCATGTTTGGATTGACAAGGTCAACTTCATGGAACTCCGAACTAGGGTGAGATGAAATCCCACAATCCTCTTCATCACCATTAGGTGGTGATAACAGGATGCCACTTCTACTCATTTCAGAATTATTGTCATCCACCTCAGCGTCTTCAAATGAGTGCATGTCGTGGTTAGATGTAGATGGCTCACTCTTACCATCAACTCCAGTATCCTCATCTCCAGTATCCTCATATCTAGTTCCGTCAACTCCAGTACCCTCAGACCATCCTCATCCCCATCCCCATCCCGATTCTCATCACCCTCCACACCCCTCATCAGTTGAGGGGCCAACCTTATCCACATTATAATCATCTTCAAAAACATCATCATCATCATCGCTAATTTTATCATCCTACCATGGATTATTAAGATCAACTTACTTCCAACATCTTCTTTTTCATCATCTTCCCCATCTCCCATATCCCCACCACCATCATCTCGAAAAGCATGTAGATACAGTTCCACAACATGGTTCTCTACATGTAATGACGACATATAAGCCACATCATAATCTAATGATACTAGATGTAGACCCACAACTAGATATTTATTATGGTCTTTAAAGTAAATTAAATCACCTGGACTATATCCATATTGTTCCACGATAGGCTAAAGCAGAGAAAAAGTCAAATCATCTTAATCAACACTGTCAGGATGAACATCCATTACACTCTCCGCATAGATGCATCCATATTTTATATCGAACCTACCTCCATAATTTATCTCAAACACAAATCTCATCATACACATGCAAAATACTACATTATCATTATCAATGAGTCTATAGGACCACTAGTATACAATTTAAATTTTACATTACACTTATAACATAATTCATTCAGTGAAAAACAATGGTTTATATGCACCAACATGCATGGATGGGACCGCAATAATGGTTTATATGGAATTTATGTTGCTAGTACAATTGATATAAACCTAAACCCTAATGAACCCATTGCCATGGTTTATTTGGACCACTATAATATAGAGAAAGTAAACAAATCATATGCATGCACCCAATCAATGTCTCCACAAAAAAAACAACTCAAAATATACAAAGCAATTTGCATGGAATAAAGGGAATCTAACCAATCAGCCAAAACCTCCAAATACCCGACAGTGACAGTGGTGAGAAATCTATACCCAAATTACCGTTAACCCCTAAACCATAGAAATATTAAACTAATCACCAACCGGAATTAAACTAAGCAAACAACATAAACAAACCCTAAACCCAAATTCCCGACAACCAAAACCCCCAAATACTTGACAGTGGTAGTGATTTTATACCCAAATTGCCGACAAACCCTAAACCCCCAAAAATATTAAACCAATCACCAACTATAATTAAACTAAGCAAACAAAATAAACAGAACCTAAATCCAAATCCCAGACAACCGAAACCCAAAAATATCCGACAATTATAGTACACACACAAATTTATACCCAAATCACCGACAAACCCTAAACTATAAAAAAGATTAAACCAATCACAAAAAATGGAAGAAAAAGCCACTCACTTGCTTTTTTTCAGTTGGTTGAGAGAATCTTAGTGTATGTCTGAGATAATATCGACGAAAATCGGCGTCTTGGTGCGTCGCCTTCTTCGTTTTGACTCGAGAGTGAAAAAGAGTGGGGAACAACCGAACAAAGTGTGGGGCATGAGACAAACATATGTGGGTTTGTAGGGCTTGATGGGGTCGGGGGTATTTTAGGAACGGGTTTTGTGTTGCATGTGACCTTCTTTCCGTCCAAAATGACGGGTGGGTGGGCGGAATGTCCACTTTGACACATGCTAATGTCAGGGGGGTCATCTACCAATTTTTAAACATTAAGGGCCAAATCGCCATATGATAGATATATCAGTAGAGTAAAGTGTAATTTCCCCAAGAAATAAATAAATAATATTTAAATAAAAAAAATAAAGGAAAAATCTCACTTATAACCCGTGATCTTTTATCACTTTTGCAATTAATTAAGTACTAAAACTTTGAAAGGTGTTAATTTAGGATATCCTTCTTTATTTTTTTTTAAATTCAACATTCCGTTACAATTTTCCGTTAAATCCTATCAAAATTTTCAAAATACCTCTAATTTTTTTTTTAAAGAAAAAAAAAAAAGATCAAGGATTTAGGTATTGATCATAATTTAACGAAATTTGCAAAATACCAATGCCTGAATCTTTGAAAATTTATAATTTTTTTTTAAAAAAAAAAACATTACAGTATTTTGGAAATTTTAACAGAATTTAACGGAAAATTTTAACATAGGGTTGAAATTGAAACAACTTTTTTTTTTTTTTTTTTGTATAGATACATGAGAAACAAATTACATCAAGAAATAAAAAACACAGTAAGGGTTGGGCAACCCAAAAACAATCTTAAGAACGAAATTACGCGGGGGCAATGCTTCCGAAGTTGCAGACCCAATAGCTCGAGGCACGGATACCACAAAGCCGGGGTCACCATTGAAGGTAATTTGAAAAGTGTATTAAGTCACAAGGACCCAAACACCAAAATAGGGGTGAACATGGGGAGATGAAAAAAAAAAAAAGCCCAAAAATACAATAACGCAAAAACAATAACATAAACAGCAGAGGTCCAGATGAAGGCGGGGTGGGAGCCTTCCCTGACGGCGAATGGGGCACACGCACCGCCAAGGGGAGGCCTCTCAGCAGCCGGATTCGCCGGCGAAGCCTAGAAACACCGGTGGTTGACGAGGTGGAAAGCGGGGAGAGCAAACATGGCATCCATGCGCCGATGAGAGCAGTTAGCTCTCTGGAGGGCGTGTGTGCCACGCGCGGGGGAGCTGATGGCAGTGGAGCGAATGGAGACCATCGGTGGATGCCGGAGATGCCGATGAACCCGTTGGTGAGGTGCGTGTCTTGTAATAGTTGTTGGAGGAATATAGATCTAGATCCAAAAAATTTAAATGAAACCCCTTGCCAAAAATTTCAAAAAACTCGGTGGAAGGTGGAGGAAATGATCATGAACAACTGTTGTATAGACTTAAGCCACAAAAAAACAAGGAAAATGTGAATAAGATAGGTGGGTAGCTAGAGCTTATGTCTTATCTCCAAAGGCCTTAAAAACTGTAAAGATGCTAGATGGTGGAGAGATAGATGATGGAAAGTAAGAAGTAAGGGTGGTTGTGTGGTGGGGTAGAAGGAGGAGGTATGGAACGGAGATGGGTGGTGAGGGGGGAAGCACATTGCTTTCCTCCCATGGCAGTTGCACATGAAGAAATATCGGGGAGTGGGATAAAGGAGAGAGAATGGAGAGATTAATTAGAATTCTGAGTGGAAAGTTTTAACTTTGAAATTGAAACAAATTGAATGGCTTGACCACCTCCTGGATTATTATTATTATTTCGTTTTATTATTATTATTATTATTGAGTTGGTTTAAATTTGAAAAGTTGGGTTAAAAATTGCTCGAAAAGCAAGTTGGGTAAAACCTGAATCCAATTTTAATTCTAACACAGAATTCAAAAAGCATCCAAACATGCTTTTCAAATTTAATACAATATAATTTGAAAAACATAGACACTCAAACATCCACTTAAATTGACATTTTTTAAAGTTTAAGAACTTAATTACAAAAGTAATGAAAGATCAAAAGTTATAAAAAATAAAAATAATCGGATGTAAAATGTAGTTTATTTGAACCTTTTTCTTTCGTTTTTTTTTTTTTTTTTTTTTTTTAAAAAAAAACGTTTTGTAGATAAAATTTTAAATAATGTGATGGGAAGCTCTCAACAGTCAACATGAGCGCGGTGTGAATAAACTAAAGTCTAAGGCATCGATCAATTCATCTGACAGCTGGCAAGGCATGAATACTTGGAGCTCATTTCTACACTTTGCAGAGGCAGAGCCGCAGAGGCTAGACCTCTTAAAACAGAGATCGTGTGATCGTGGGAGTCATGGTTAAAACTTGATAACAATTTATTATTATTATTGTATACGTGAATTATATTGGATTCTGATGTAAAGAAGAGTTACGAGTTACGAGAATGTTTTTCTTCGCCACTGAGAAAGCAATGACAAAAATTTCCCACAGAAAGCACAGAAAATGGTAACTTGTGCAATTTTTAGCTATAAGATAAAGGGCAGAAGGCTTGTGCCATAGCTTTTGAACTGGAAATCTACAGCATAGCAGCTATAATGACGCGCAGAATATTGCAAGTGTCAAAACGTGTAAGATTTCTTTTTCTGTTTTTTCTTTTCTAATTGCAATTTTTATCACGCTCTTTGTTGGTACAGCAGCCTATTTATAGGCGCACAGTCCTGAAAATACTGGAGTGATTAAGTGCAATAGGATTAGGAGTTTGTCCTAGATTGCACGAGCTTCAAACTTATCTTAATAGAGTCCAAGTCGGGTAGAACTCCAACTCTTTAGTCGATTTCATGATAATATGCCTTATCCCCTGATTTATGGGATAAATGTCTATTCTGAAATATTCGAGATATGAGTCTTTTGATGATATGGAAAGCCCTTAATAGATAAATTAATCTGTAAAATCCGAACATAGTTCCCTGAATGCATTGCAACATCTTCCTGTAGAATCCGAGTTGGTATGACATGCTCTGACAATATGTCCAAGGGACAGTGATCCCGAAACAGTCTACCACCAAGGTACAGAGATTTCGAGATGTTTTATACCCTGAGGAGTTTTAAGCCTGAGATGCTTGTATTCGGAGATGATTTTATCTCCAAGGTCCTTAGGGTCCAAGGTGTATTTACCACGTGACATTGTAGCAAATACCCGAGGCGATATTGACTGAACTAATCGTGGTTAGGTTGATCCGACTAGTTGGGCCCCCAATTCGGCTGTGGGCCCAGTCGAGTTTAGGATTAATAATTTCTCCAGCACTCTTGATTCGAAAGGAAGAGAGAGTGGACACCTTAAAAAAAGGGTAGACTCTCTAACAATAGACAAAAAAACAAAAATTATAGTGCAAACAGTAAAAAATGGGCCGCGTAGAGCGGTGAAAACACCAAAACAGAAGGCACAATGAACATAGATAGCTAGGAACATGACCCGCAAAATATCATTCCAATCCTACCCAAGTAGATAAGGTCATAACGTGTAAGATTATGTGAACGACATCTTTTCTTTTATGAGAGACTTTGAGCAACGCCCTCGAATTATTTTCCTTTAATGATAAGTCGAAGTCGAAGAGCTACTACTATGTCTCTTTGACATAATTACAGAAAAAACAAGTGGCTAAAATATATATATATATATATATATATATATTCCTTTGTCAACAAGCATCATCAAATAAATATCAACCTAGCTAGCATCTAAATAATACCCATCACATCATACCACGAATATTAATACCCATCAAATCATACCATTATATCTAAGTTTGAATCATACCTTAATGTATATACAATATCAAAGAGCAGTTAAAGCTCATAATATTGCCCAATGCCCCACATATAGTGCCATCCACAGTCTACCATATATATCATATCAGGTCCTCGAAAAATATAAACATAAATAATCATACATATTCAGGGTGCTTCATATACCTCCTGGTCCTCTTCTTCGCCCTTTTAAGGTTGAATTTTCCAACAAGTAGAATGTGTAAGTCCGTGACTTATTGGATAATTGCCTCCATTCTTTTTTATACTCTAGCTTGATCTGCTAAGTACTCTCAACAGATAATTAGCTACCAAAATTGATAGGAGCGGTAAATATCCGTGCTCGTATCATTGTTCAATGGGCCGTTACAATTAGCTCGATCTACTAATATATGTTCCTCTTGCTAGATCTACCTTTCCACAGTTTCAAAGACCCTCCTTCAGAGTTATTTTAAGGCCTTTTTGTAGTCCTGGTTTGCCTGTAATGCATGTTCTCTTTATGTAATATTGTGTTATTTCTTAGATTTGGTTTTTCTTTTCAGTTGTTTATGTGTTGTTTTTCGGTACTATCCCATATATTAAAAAAACAAAGTACGTGTTTTTTTTGTCTTTTGCCCAAAAAGGTACGTACCACACACGAGATCTCTCAAGTACAAACACCCAATGAGTTGATCAATCCTAAACTGCTACAAAGAAAGGTGCTTGTTCAGAAGAAAGAGAAAAATGCAAGATTTGTTGTTTAAGGATGTATACAAAAACTGTTCTTTTGCGTTCAAAAGCTACCACACAAGTGCTCTTTTAGGTGCAAAAACAATGCCAATTTCGTCAATATATATTCATATGACGTGTATATAATTTAGTTTTAACCTGATTGAAATCAAGTTTATTCATATATATATATATATATATAAGCTAAAATAATTAAAAATAAAAAATAAAATCGAAGAGGATATGAATCTTTTTCAAGTTAGTGATGTATCTAAATCATATGTTCTGCAAATATTAAAGCTGTTACCAATTTATTAAGTGAAAAATGTTTTTTTGGGTGGATGTGAAATCACTATAAATATGACACTTTGGCCATACGTAAAAAGACATGGATCTCATAGTTTCAATTTCACTCTTTTACATATCTCTTTTATGCTATTCTTTTTCTCAAAAAAAAAAAAACTTTCTTGCTACTCTGGAAAGTGCTATTTTAGAGTAACGTACGAGCTTCATTGTATTATGGGAACTATTTTTTCAAATCCTTTATCACTTAGAGAGAGGACAAGATACATTATAAAGGTATCATCATTGCAATCGAACCTTGAAATCCCAAATTTTATTTTGCCTTCATAGTTTGACCTCTTGTATTCCATCATTTTTCCAACACTTGTAGAAGGGATGTAATAATTTGCTGCCAAATAAAGAAAATGATTTTAGAAGGAAGATAGTGCAGGATCCACTTTGTCCTATACGTGGGTTGGAGGTGGAGACTCATAACCATACTATGTGGAGATGTTAGTCATCCATTGACTTATGGGCTGATTGTCTCTGAAAAATTCAAAAATGCTCGAGTGAATAAGACAATTTCCTACTCATGTTTAACAGGGTATTGGAGAAACTTGAAGGGGAGAGAGTAAGCTAATTGGTAGCAACAATAGTTAGAATAATATGGTTTTGAATAAATACTTTAGTATTTGGAGGGGATCTCACTCTTCCTTTTCAGCTAGTATGATGTGCTAAGGAGTTTGGGGATGACTTTTGTAGAGTTGCACATAATATGAAGAAGAATATTGAGTAAGAATGTGCTATGTCGACCCTAAAATGGACTTGACCCCCCATGTGAAGTAATAAAGATAAATTGGGATACGCCAATAGACTTATCAACAACAAAAGAATAAGAAGGGGTGAACGCTATTGTACGAGACTATATATAAGGAAAATGTGTTAATATCTATGTGTTCCTCTTAATCTTATATAACTGATCAAACAGTAACCGAAGGTTTAACAACATGGAAACTAGTGAAATTTTGTAGAAATTTGAGTCTTCAAGATGTTATAATCGAAGGAGATGCAATGAAAGTAATTCAAGCATTGAGGAAGGAAGAACGATGCTGGAGTCGGTATAGATAATTGATTGACGATAAAAAGATGGTACTTAAAAGCTTTCAATCATGTCACCTGAGGCATATCAAAAGGAAGGCAAACGTGACGGCTCATAATCTAACGAATGCAGCTATCGAATAATATTTGGAGCAAATTTGGGTGAAAAGATTATCCCAACTTTATGTGATATTGCACTTGTTAAGCCTTAATGATAGTTTGAATTCTTACATTTTTTTAAAAAAAAAAAAAATCTAAAATCTAAAATATGTTTGAAAATTAATTATCTAATATCTTCATAAATAAAACTCTACATACAATTATCAAAATTGGATGTGTTTCACACACACATCTTTACCCAATCGAAAATCAAAGCATCCAATCAAAACACAACCAATTCCATGCATTTCAAACTACCACAAATCACATACTCGAAATATACAGATTAGTAATTAAAGCACGCAAAACACAACACTAGACCATTATAAAGGAGTAGGATTAATTGCGGTGCGAACTCGCTTTGACCATTCAACCCTCCTAAAATTAACTGTATACCCAAGCACCCATTCAACACTACTACAAACGAAGAGGGCAAAATAGGAAGCGAAGCTAGATACAAATAGATTAATAATATTATTTTTATTGATATTTACGAGATCACCCTCCTTCCCCTTTATTCTAAGTACAGGAAGTCGGGAAGCAACAGAGGCATCATCGTCATCATCAGCAACAACAAAAGCTAAAGAGTCAAAGCCCTCAAGCCCCGAGACCCTTCTTCTCCTTCGTATCTCTCTCTCTCGCTCCCTATTCGAATCCCTAAATCCATCAAAGGTGTGGCTCTAGGAATCGCGATTTTTTTTGTGATTCCCATTCTGTCCCGAATTTCTTCACCCTTTTTACGAGATTGCCATCAAAACCCTAGCTCCGCTTTTCTCTGTATAGCCTAATCCGAGGCGTCTATGTAGCTCGCGCTCCGTCTCCGAAGAGAGGAATCGGGATTCGTTCAAAACCCTAGCTTTGGTCTGTGCTTTGAGTCATTGTGCCTTTGGTACTAGATTTGATAATTTTTGGTGCGAGATTTTATTTACTTTGATGAAAACGGTAGCTTGGATTCCGCGTAATTTGTAAATTTATGATGGTCAGTAGATTGGTGTATTGGAATCGTGTATTTCGTTTTTAATAAGTTTCTGTTGATTTTTTGTTTTTTGGGCGGGGGGATTTGAACTGATTTGAGCTACTTGGGTTGTTAGGTTTGGAGAGGAAAGTTTGAATTTTCAAGTAACATTTGATGGGTTCTTAGTTTTGGTTTTGATCAATTACGCAACTTTTTTGCTCTGTCGGCAGTGAATTTGAAATTTGTAAACAATAGAAGCTCCAAGGTATAGGGTTGTGCTCAATTTTTAGTTAGAAATTGTAAACTTCAAAATAGGTGGTTAGCATTCTGTTTTATGAAATTGACGAAGAACTTAGTGTCAAATTTATGCTAGGGTCCAAATTTTTATTTCGTTGAACATGGTTATCGTTTTATTATTAGCAACTCCAAATTATTAGCTTAGCATCTTGAAAGTCCAGCATTTTGTTTTGTTATAACCGGTTTCCTTAGGTTTTTAAATTTTAGCAATTTGTAATTGTTGGGTTATACTGGATTTACAATTTGGCATGAGTGATCAGTTTCAAGATGTAAGATTTTATGATGTGTTTAGGGTTAAAAATGATGATTAGTTTAAATGTTTGAAATTTCAAGTTTTGACTATTCCAGGTATTGAATCATGACTTATGAGTTCCTTTAATTAATTAATTATTTAAATATTTTCCAGATGGATTTACTCCTTGAATTTATCTGTTTCAAATTCTATACTTTAGCAACTTCAAGCAAGTGAGGGGTTCATTATCTTTGTTGTTTATGTTTAAAATTGGGAAATGTTGCAGCCCCAATGGTAAAAGTCCTGGTTTGTGTATGTAAGAGAGTACAATGTTAACTTTTTATATTTGCCTGATATTTAAAACACCAGCAATTTAGAGTTCACAATTATTAAGTTTCCCTCCAAAAGACCATTTGTCTATTTCAAGTTCCGGCAACTTTAAGTATAAATTGATGTAACGAGTAACACACGAGAAAGTTCCTGCATTTTTGGTTATCTTGTTTATACGACTGTCCATCTTTTAGCTTTATGTTTGTCCTTGCATTCTTGCCGTTTTCCCCAGCCATATGATGTTTTACTCACATATTCTAGCTCTAACTCTGACAGGTTGATGGTACACATTCAATTTGATACATTTGTGGTTCCTTGGACTGAGTCACAAAGATTCAACACGTAAGATAAACGGAAATTTCAAGATTCAACTAATATTCTGTAGCTGTTTATAGAACTCATTGACCATATGCTTGAGGTCATACATTAGAATCCCTTTGTGCACATCCAATTTTGTTCCCTAGTTTGTCAATTATTTGACTGTATTAATCAGGTGGTAAACTCGCGTTTGATGGACATAATTTGGTGAACATGCTTTTCAATTGCAGTTTAGCTTTCACAACTTTGAATAGCAGCTTGATGCTGGGGGCAGTATGCCGGTGATAGTTGGGAGAAATGCAAAGGTATCATGCTGCCAGCTGCACTAGTGCAGTTAATAACAGTGCAATTGGTGGGCCATCAGCTAGGGATACTGCCCGAGCTGAATCATCATCATTATCGGCTAACTTTGCCTTGAATCCTAGGTAACTGGGTTCCAGAAAGTCAGTTATCTTACACTCTTTCTGCAGATAATGAACCCCTGTACTGCCTACCATCCCAAGTTCTTTTATAATTATTTTTCTTTTGAAAGCATCTTGTGACCATGTTCTTGCTAGTTTATGATATGACGAGGTTCCAATTAATAGCTGGTTGATCATATTATGAGAGTAGGTTATTGAGTGTCTCATGCCCGCTTGCTTTGTTATCATAATTAATTTACTTGTGATACAATTTATCAATCGGTTTGTCAGGAAATGATGTAATTCTTTATTATCAAGCATTTCCATACAATAAGAAATGAGATATGGAGATCAGAATAATGCTTCGAAGCAGGAGCTAGTTCTCTAGTCTTTGTTTGTTATCAAAAGTTGACTTTCTGCAACCTTTTTCTCTTGCTAAGAGAACTTTCTGAGACTAATATTTGTGATCTTGTGGTTTCATTTATCAGTAGTGATGCATTAGCCATGCTTCAAATATAGACACTTGTGCTCCTGCTGTGCTTTAAATAAGCAACAAAATTAATAAAAAAGTGAAATGGCGCAAGACTCTAGCACTGAGATAGTAGACAAGAGAAACCCTAAGACAAGACCTAAGAAAAAAAAGAATCAAGAGGCCTTGATGTAGCCATCAAATGGACTAGAGAGTGCAAGAATAAAAGTTTGAGATTATGAAGAGAAGCTTGACACCAACACCACATTAGGAATAATGGGTATGCACATTATACCCTTTTTTTTTAAAGCTTTTCTAACCTCCCTTCCAGCTAGCTAGTAGCCCAACCACCATTTGGAGCATTAACCACGAAATCTCAAACATGTAAAAGTTGTTTTCGTAAAGTTCCCTAACGATCCAATGAGTGTAGGGTCCTGCTTTTTTCTCTTCAAGAAAACCTTTTCCTATTGTCCTACTCATTTTTTGCTATTTCTAGGATCCCTTTTAAATCCTGATGTTGCTTAGACAAGATTGGTCAAATAGAAGTTGTTTGTTTGCAATGTGTTATAATGTATTTCTCATATTTTACTTATAAAAAATAGAGCTATCAATTTATCATTGACATTTTGTGCAGGCGGCCATCACAACTAACTCCCTACAAGTTGAAGTGTGATAAAGAACCTTTAAATTCCCGGTAACTCTGCAACAAAATAGCACCTATATTTTTTTTAATAAGTTTTTTTTTTTTTGCCCTTTTCCACAGAATGTTTTGAATTGAGTAGTTCACAGAGTAGTCATATTTCAATTTCTTATGCATTTTGGTTTTCCTTTGTTTTCAATACATTAGATTTTGGACTAGAACTGTGTTAAAGTTGCTGGTTGTTTTCATATTTTGCTTTTGCATCTATCATTTGTGGTTCATAGCTCTTATCTCATTCTATATTTTTGTCACTCATTTAATCTCAGACTTGGGCCACCTGACTTTCACCCCCAAACTCCAAATTGCCCTGAGGAGACTCTCACCAGAGACTATGTGCTGAGTGGTTACAGGGAGACCGTCGAAGGAATTGAGGTACACTTTTACTATCTACTTAATAAATTAATTAATTTTCTAAGAGGGAGTATGTATAATTTGGATGGTATTGCCTTATTGAATTGTAAATGCATTTTTGATCCAGTGTCTGCTTTTTAAAACTAATTTGTGCTTTCGAACGTTACTTAAGAAAAGAAATTGTGGTTCTCTTGTATACAAGTAAAGTCCTTTCCTGGTAGTTATTTTTTTCAGTCTCAGACATGCAATGGATGATATTTTTAGGCTAGTGTTCCTGTTTTCTACTATTTTATGAGAATTCCTTGCAGAAAGTGTGATCAATATATTGTCCTCTACCTGTTTTGAGGGGAGTGGCCCCATCATTATAGCTGTTCTAATATATATTATATTCCCTTGTGAGTTTGAAGCATGTGTCTCCGTATCTAAGTTAATTGCAATGGAGAATCAAGTCTAGCAAAATCTGCTTCATTGAAGTCTTTCAAACTGTTCATATTTTAGATTTTTTCCCTTAGTCATACTGAGTTATTACTACGTCATGGTTTGTAGGAAGGTAAATGGTTTGTTTACCAATGGATGACTAGCAAAGTCGTGGGTGGTTTAAGGATTCTTGATTTATGGGTGAATACCATATGCTTCAAATTTGCATACTTGTTTTGGCTACTCTATATCTTAAGCTCTGTGTGTGTGTGTGTGTCTCAGTTTTTATTGGGGAAATATTTCATTTTGGTTTGTTGTAGATTAAAAAGTGTTGATTTGTATGGATGCGTAGTTGAATTTAGAAATCACATTCATCAATTAAGGAGGTTTTGTTGATTTGGATGGGGTAGATAATAAATGACACTCTTTGAGTGACCTAAGTACAATGATAGATCCAATTTTGGTAAAAAAAAATTCTGATGTTATTATGAACTGAGAAAATCAACCAGCATGTTTCATATTTAAATTTTGGTGTCAGTATCAGTGCAGTAGACAGTTGACATCATGATGATGTATTAAATTTTTTTTGATAATTTTTCATGTAATTCAAGGCCATGGAATTGTGGTGATAAGAAGGTTACTTGAGTGTTGAACGAATAGGTCCCTTAAGAAAATAAATATTTACTGTGCATGTTTGCCTTCAAACATACTATTGACAAGAACCTCAATTCTCTTGTATTCTCCTTCGGTGGTTATTATCTAACTTGGTTTTACTTGCTGAGTGTGTTAGGAATCTAGAGAGATCTCATTAACTCAGGTTCAAGCTTTTTCTAAGCCTGTTATCGTCAAGTGCAAAGAGGTGAATCACTTGGGCTACGATAGCTGTCTATTATCTCTTACTGTATAACATTATCGGTTCTATTTTTTTCCACCACAATCTGTGGGCTACATGATTTGATACTGTTTGCTCTTCTTTGCAGGCGATCAGAAAACGTCTCAGGGCCATCAATGAATCTCGTGCTCAAAAGCGGAAGGTGATGACTTTTTTTTCTCAATTATTATTGGCTTCCAGAAATAACAGATTCAAGTCTTTTTCTACTTGTGTGCTTTAAAATCCATGTTCATCTTGTAATGGTTCTGTCTTGCCTATTGAGGTTTTTCAGGTTTTGAAATCTTGTTATGAAATTTGACGCTATATGATATTCTTACTATGACAGGCTGGTCAGGTTTATGATGTGCCTCTTTCTGGTTCACAATTAACTAAACCCGGCTTTTTTCCTGAACAAAGACCTTGTGGTGAAGACTTCCGGAAGAAATGGATTGAGGTATGTCTTCTATTATCCCTCAATACCATTGTGCCTGTGCTATTATAATTGATAACATTTTATGTCCTTTTTTCCCTTTCGACGATTAAGTTACCACCGTTGCGCCTCTTTGCGCGTTTAACGAATTTGAATTACTATTAAAAAAAAAGTAGAACAAACTAAGCAACTAGCAACTGATCAATTGCAAAATCTTATTATTATCCCTAACTAAAAAATTATCATCGGGTATGAAATTCAGAATAACGAGTTTTGGTAGAATACGTCTTCTTTATCTAGAAGAAATGGGTGAAAGATATGTTGGGGAGTTGGAGGGGGCCAAAGGGCAATCGGACGTTGATACCGATTTGGCGCATGGCTCCATTGTGTTTGATGTGGTGTGTATGGAGGGAACGAAATGCACGCTGTTTTGAAGATTGTGAAACTGACTTGATGAACTTGAAGAAAATGATGCTACAAACGTTGTTTATGTGGAGAGAGAAATTTTAGTTTATGCATGAGTGTTCTTATTTTGAATTTATAGGTAGGTGCTCTCTTTTTTCTTTGTATTAGGGGTTTCATGTATACGTCCTTGGGTTGCGCCCCTTTGTGCCTTTTAAATATACTTTACTTATCAAAAAGAAAAAGAAAAAAAGAAATGGGTAGAATGGTGATCCTAGTTCCAAAAATATTTAAAGTCTGAGAGTTATGAATAATTAGTCTTGTCTCAGAAATGCTCATAGGGGAGTAGAGAAGGGGACCTCAGTGTGCTTGCCAATATTTCTCTAGCTATGGTAGAGAAATTCTTGATTTTATAGGAAATTATAAGTTCCTACGTCATATGTAGACTGTTATGAGAAAGGTGAGATAAGAACTGCATATTGCCCATTGGGACAATTGGTAGCGGTAGTAAAGCCTACATGCCCCATCTCCCAGCATGATTAGGATTTGACAATTTTTGTAGTGGTTTTTCTTGAAATTGATCAATACACAATCTTAAAAAAGATTTCTAGTGAAATGGCTGCCTATGATAAAGCATCTGAACCTTATTTTCTCTCTTTAATATTGCTGCCTATGATAAAGCATGCGTTTCGTACGTGAAATATTAGATCTTTGACTTAATAAATCTTTGACTTTGATTTCCTTTATTCCTTCCTTTGTTCAACAAAAAAAAAAAAAAATTAAAATTTGATTGCAGGGTCTATCACAACCTCACAAACGGTTACGCTCTTCGGCTGATCATGTTCCTCATGGATATAGGAGGAAATACCTCCTTGACGTTCTTATTAAGAATAATGTTCCATTACTTAAAGCAACTTGGTTTATCAAAGTAACTTATCTTAATCAGGTATGTATTCTTGAACACTTGTACCCATGTGTTACTATTCTCACCTGTTCTTTGCTATTTTTAATACTGGAAGGTTGCTTACGGTTTTATTTTGCAGCTCCGGCCTGGTTCTGCAACTATCGCTTCGGGGACGCCTGACAAAACACAGCTGTCCCGCACTGAGCTCTGGACTAAAGATGTTATTGAGTATTTGCAATACCTTCTTGATGAATTTTTCTCAAGAAATAATCCCCATTCTGCTTTACACAGCAGAGACCGATCTCCACAAGTGCCTTATGCTGGGTCATTACAGCTTAGGAGTGACACAGCATCAGCAGTCCTTGATGGTGAGGAGCCTTCCCTGCATTTTAAATGGTGGTACATGGCACGTCTGTTGCAATGGCACCATGCAGAAGGGCTGCTTCTTCCTTCTGTTATCATTGATTGGATCCTGAATCAACTACAGGTACTGTTTTTGCCATATCTGTTGTTTTTAACTTTTTAACACTAAGATTAAACATAACTGATGTGATCTCAAAAAGACTAATAAAACCTGTTGGTATCCTTTTTAAGTATTTGAGTTTTCATTCTATTTGGTTTTAAATTTTCATATTTGTGCTTTTCAGGAGAAAGAATTGCTTGAGATTTTGCAGTTGCTATTGCCTATTATATATGGTGTTTTAGAAACTGTTGTTCTATCTCAAACATATGTACGGAGTCTTGCTGGAGTAGCTATTCGTTTCATTCGTGAGCCTTCTCCTGGTGGATCGGATCTAGTAGATAATTCCCGAAAGGCATATACAACCGCTGCACTAGTTGAGATGCTTCGGTATCTAATATTGGCTGTACCTGATACATTTGTTTCATTGGACTGCTTTCCCTTACCGCCTTGTGTAGTATCTCATGCTGTAAACGACGGGAATTTCATATCGAAGGTATCTGGGGATGCAGAAAAGATAAAAAATGGTTCTGAAGGAGTTGCTTCTATGCTCAAAAGTAAAGTTCTTGATTCTCAATTTCAATCCTTGGCCTTTGATCATGTTGTTTCGTCCATTCAGAAACGTGCTGATACTCTTGCAAAAGCAGCTAGTCCTGGCTATCCAGGTCATAGTCTGGCTAAAGCTGTGCAGGCCCTGGATAAATCTCTTGTGCATGGAGATGTCAGAGGGGCTTGTAAGTTTCTCTTTGAAGATCATTGTAATGGTGCTACTGCTGAAGGTTGGATTGCAGAAGTAAGCCGATGCTTAAGATCCTCGTTGAAGTGGATTGGGACTGTGAGCTTGTCATTTGTTTGCTCTGTATTTTTCCTTTGTGAGTGGGCAACATGTGATTTCAGGGATTTTCGGACTGTCCCGCCTCATAACCGTAAGTTCACAGGCAGAAAAGATTTTTGCCAGGTATATATTGCAATTCGAATTTTAAAGCTGAAGATAAAAGATTGGCAAAATTCATCTAGAGGCAAGAGTGGGAGCATTGGAGTTAGTAGCGTTGGAAAAGGTGTCTCTCAGCAGAATTCTGGTAGGACATCAGTGGGAAATGTATATGAAATGAAAAACAATTTTAAAAGTGTGGATGGAAGAAGTGTGAATTCAGATATATTTGATAGCCCCGGTCCTTTACATGATATCATAGTGTGTTGGATTGATCAGCATGAAGTACGCAATGGAGAAGGTTGCAAGCGCCTTCAGCTACTCATAGTGGAACTCATACGTGCAGGCATATTTTTCCCCCAGGCATATGTAAGGCAGCTGATAGTAAGTGGAATACTGGATATGAATGGACCTAAACACCTTGACAGGCGGAAGAGACACTATAGAATCTTGAAGCAGTTGCCTGGGCTCTTTATGTGTGATGCTTTGGAAGAAGCAGGGATTGCTGGAGGGCCACAGCTTTTGGAGGCTATGCATATTTACTCAAATGAACGCCGCCTTGTACTTCGTGGCTTATTTTGTGATCAACAGAAAAATTCAAAAACTGCAAATATTTCAGCTCAGAAGCCGATCCCTGTGAAGGATGGTGCTTCCCCAGTGTCCATTGATCAGTGGAAATCTGCTCAGTCATCATCCAATGTATTGCCTGCTAAAAGTGGCAAAAATGAACTTGACATTGAGGAGCTGAAGGTGGCCATCTCAGTAATTTTGCAGCTCCCAAGCAGTTCATCTTCATCCACTGATACTGGACTTGATGAATCTCAAGGGAGTTTCAAGAGGCCTTTTGGGTCATTTTGCAACAAGATGGATCTAGTGGAAGGTACACCTGGCTGTGAAGAGTGTAGAAAGGCAAAGAGACAAAAATTAAGCGAGGAAAGGATCTCATACCTTCAAGTACATTCACCAATTGCTTCAGATGACGAAGATACCTGGTGGGTAAGGAAGGGGCTTAAACCTTTGGAGTCCTTCAAAGTTGATCCTCCCCTTAAGTCAACCAAGCAAGTCCCCAGGAGTCGGCAGAAGACTGTGCGTAAAACTCAAAGTCTTGCTCAATTAGCAGCTGCAAGGATTGAGGGTAGCCAGGGAGCATCTACAAGTCATGTCTGTGATAATAGGGTAAGCTGCCCTCACCATAAATCTGGAATGGAAGGAGAGACTCCTAAGCCAATTGATGGAATCAGAACAAACCATTGTGGTGATATTGTTGCGATTGGAAAAGCTCTAAAGAAGCTGCGTTTTGGAGAGAAGAGGACCATTACAGTTTGGTTGATGACTGTTGTTAGGCAGCTTGTTGATGGGACTGAAAAGACTCTGCTCAAGGTTGGCCAATTTGGTAGGTCGTTCACTCCTGCTGATGATAGGGGCTCTATACGGTGGAAGCTTGGCGAGGATGAACTGTCTGCTATTCTGTATTGGATGGATCTTACTAATGATTTAGTTTTAGCAGTGAAATTTCTCCTTTGGTTGTTTCCAAAGGTACTCAGTAGCTCCAATTCGACAATCCTTGCTGGGAGAAACATTGTGATGCTGCCAAGGAATGTGGACAACCAAGTTTGTGAAGTAGGGGAGGCATTTCTGTTATCATCCCTTCGAAGGTGGATCTCATTTTTTTTTTTTTTTTCTAGTTAAATCAAACAGCTTTGATATGTCTGGCAATTATTTTTTTTCTTCTCCTCTGCTTCTTTTTCTTATGTCTGGTTATCCATGTAGCATGGTTGCCTTGGTATTTGGTTGGTTCTCTTTTGGGAATTTGATTTGAATCTGCACCTTGTTGAGCATTTATTTGCTATATTGTTGGCTTTTGTCGGTTTTCATTTCTTTGTTGCTGGTTTCACAGAAGTTGTGTGTGGCTACGCAGTGTGTCTATGCACAACCTTTTCTGTTAGATCATTTCTTTTCTCATTGGGTGCCTTTGTCTTGATTTTGCTACTTTGAGCATCAGGAAGACATTTGAGGGGACAGTTTTTAGGAAGTTTAAGATTTATGAAGCATTTGAAACTTCAGCTACAACTCATTTGGCTCAAATAAGTTATTTATTTGCAGAGAAAATGTACTCGTGGAACAGAAGAGTTTGTTTTCCTTACATTTTCTGAGCAACTTCTTTTCCTCTAAAGCTTATCTTCCCTGAATTCATCTTTTTTAGTTTACTTTTTAATTTAGTTTATGGTTTTACACACGAGAGATTGATTATGCAGCATATTCTTGTTGAGTAATTTGCATATTTCTAATTGAAAAATGCTTTCCTCCACACATTTTTTCCCTTTCCCATTTGGGCGTGGTTTGTTTTTCTTGGGTCTACGTTGGTAGTTGATATAATGCCAATTTAACTTGTGTTGTATGCCTAACAACTAATTTGGTTTAGGTACGAGAACATACTTGTTGCAATAGATCTTATTCCTGAAGTCTTGTCAGCCACAATGCATCGGGCTTCAGCAGTTATGACCTCAAATGGAAGAGTTTCAGGTTCAGCCGCCCTAGTTTATGCTCGATATCTGTTGAAGAAATACGGCACTGTGGGTAGTGTTATTGAATGGGAGAAGAATTTCAAGGCAATATGTGAAAGGAGACTTCTTTCTGAACTTGAATCTGGACGATCAGTGGATGGAGAGTTGGGGTTCCCACTTGGAGTTCCTGCAGGAGTTGAAGATCTTGATGAATTTTTCCGTCAAAAGATAGGTGGTGGTCGGTTGTCAAGAGTGGGTATGAACATGAGAGAGATTGTGCAACGACATATTGAGGATACTTTTCACTATTTTTCAGGTAAAGAGAGAAAACTCTTTGCTGCAGCTCCACCAAAAGGTCCTGTAGTTGAAAAATTAGATGATGGATATCAGGTGGCTCAACAAATAATCATGGGGATAATGGAATGCATTAGGCAGACTGGTGGTGCTGCTCAAGAAGGAGACCCGTCTTTGGTGTCTTCTGCTATTTCTGCCATTGTTGGTAACATTGGACCAACTATGGCGAAAATGCCTGATTTTACAGGCAGTAATAATATGAACTTTTCATCTGCAACAGGTTCCTTGAATTTTGCTAGACACATTTTGCGCATCCATATAACTTGCCTATGCCTGCTTAAGGAAGCACTTGGGGAGCGCCAAAGCCGTGTATTTGAGATAGCTCTTGCAACAGAGGCTTCTTCTGCTCTTGCAGGAGCTTTTGCTCCTGGAAAGGCTTCTCGCACTCAATTTCAGTTGTCTCCCGAAGCTCATGAATCCAATACAAACATGTCTAATGAAACGTTGAACAGTTCGACAAAATTAGTGCTTGGAAGAGCAACAAAAATTGCAGCTGCTGTTTCTGCACTTGTAATTGGAGCGGTTATTCATGGGGTTACTAGCCTGGAGAGAATGGTAACTGTCTTCCGCTTAAAGGAAGGATTGGATGTAATTCAATTTGTAAGGAATACAAGATCCAATTCGAATGGTAATGCCCGCTCTATTGGGGCTCTTAAGGTGGATAACTCAGTTGAAGTTTATGTGCATTGGTTTAGGCTGCTTGTTGGAAACTGTAGAACACAGTGTGATGGATTGATTGTGGAACTCTTGAGTGAACCAACCATAGTGGCTCTTTCAAGGATGCAGCGAATGCTCCCTCTTAGCTTGGTCTTTCCACCTGCCTATTCAATATTTGCCTTTGTTATGTGGCGGCGATTCATTGTGAGCACAAACCTTGCGACCCGTGAAGATATCAACCAATTATACCAATCTTTAACAACGGCCATTGTTGATGCTATAAAACACTTGCCTTTCAGAGATGTATGTTTGAGAGATAGCCAGGGTTTCTATGATATTGTAGCTGCTGATACTAATGATGCTGAATTTGCAGCCATGCTAGAGTTAAATGTTTCAGATGCCCATTTAAAATCCATGGCCTTTGTTCCTCTCCGTGCCAGGCTTTTTCTAAATGCCATCATTGACTGTAAAATGCCACAATCTGTATTTTCACTGGATGATGGGAGTCGAATATCTGGACAATGCGAGCCTAATGTCCAATATTCGGAGAATGAAACAAAGCTTCTGGATAAGCTTGTACATGTTTTGGATACCCTGCAACCTGCGAAATTTCATTGGCAGTGGGTGGAGCTAAGGCTTCTTTTAAATGAACAAGCCCTCATTGAAAAGCTTGAAACCCATGATATGTCCTTAGTGGATGCTATCAGGTCGTCTTCCCCTACTCCTGAAAAAGTTGCTGCTTCTGAGAATGAGAACAATTTCATTATCATCATTCTCACAAGGTTACTGGTCAGACCTGATGCTGCTCCCCTATTTTCCGAGGTGGTTCATCTTTTTGGACGGTCACTGGAGGATTCAATGTTGTTACAGGCTAAATGGTTCCTAGGAGGCCAGGATGTTCTTTTTGGTCGGAAAACTATCAGACAGAGGCTTATTAATATTGCTGAGAATAAAGGTCTATCGACAAAGACCCAGTTTTGGAAGCCTTGGGGCCGGTGTAATTCTGGTTCTGATCTAGCGGCAAAGAGGGGAGACAAGAAGTTTGAAGTCCCCTCTCTTGAAGAAGGAGAGGTTGTTGAAGAGGGGTCAGACTCGAAAAGGTATGGAAAAGGGTCTACTCAAACGTTGGACACTGAAGGTTCCAATGTCAGCCAGCAGCAAGTTACTGAGAGGGCTCTCATTGAATTGCTTCTTCCTTGCATAGATCAAAGCTCTGATGAGTCGCGGAATACCTTTGCAAATGATCTGATCAAGCAGTTGAATACTATTGAGCAACAAATAAATGCAGTTACTCGTGGAACAAGTAAGCAGGCAGGAACAATACCTTCTGGAATTGAAGGACCTACAAACAAGGTAAGCAATCGCAAAGCTATGAGAGTTGGCAGTCCTGGAGCCAGACGTCCCACAGTCACAGCAGATCCTGCTCCACCGTCCCCTGCAGCTTTGCGAGCTTCTATGTCGTTGCGCTTGCAATTACTCCTGAGATTTCTTCCTATTATTTGTGGAGATGGGTAATCATACAAGGACTTAATTTTCGTTTAGAAGCTTCTTCCATTTTTCACCTACATTGCCTGTTACATGAATATTTTATTGCTACTACAATTCCACTATAATTTGTTCACATAAACCTCACTTGTATACAAATTACTCCTTTGCTTTCCTCACTCATCAGTTGTGTTTTAATTATGTTATTTGTAGAATTTTTTTTTTAAGTTAATTTTTGGCTCACACGCCTTTTTAGCCAATCCCCTTTGTTAACGTTTGCCAAATAGTGTTTTTTCTTTGTTCTCTCATATTCGTTCAAACAGTTCTAGTTCTTCTTAGGCACAGCTGATCTTCTCCGTAAGTTTGATTTGGAAGATTGACTTTCTCGATTTTTTGGTGTTCAAGAGTATTTTTTATGTTCCCTCACTTCTGTTCTAGGACTTCTTATAAGTGTAGATCGTTGAAGTTTCATATGTCTTGATTGCCAAATGGATCTTTTCTGATGTAACAGAAGTGGCAATTATGTGTTTGAAACTTATCTAAAACATTTTGTGTTTGAAACTTATCTAAAACATTATGTGTTTGAAACCATTCTTCTCTCAATCTTTAGTAAATGATGTCAAACAAATGCCATAGGTTCGATGATTTCTTATACTATCAAAAGAAAGGAGAAAAAAAAAGTTAAGAGGAAAAAAGAAGAAAGAGAGGTGATTGTGAAGAGTAGAGTTTCTGTTAATCTTTTGATATTGGTAAAGAGTATGTTTGCTGAAATGATTGGATTGCATGAGCAAATCAGGTTGGGAATATTGCTAAATGGTTGTGCATTGAAATTTTATTATCATACAAGAGTGAAATAGCAGATACACAATTTTGGCTAAGTTTTGATACTGGATTTGTCAGGGAACCATCAGGGCGAAATATGAGGCATTTGCTTGCCTCCATAATACTTCGGCTCCTTGGAAATCGGGTTGTGTATGAAGATGCAGACCTTTCATTTTATCCCACACAGAGCTATCCATCCAAGAGAGAGGTGGAGACTCCTGCAGAAGCTTCTTCTGCTGCCTCTGCGGAGTCGTCTGGCGAAAGTCTCTTTGATCGGTTATTGTTGGTTTTGCATGGTTTGTTGGGTAGTTGCCAGCCAAGCTGGCTAAGGTCAAAGCCTACTTCCAAGACAAGCAGCGAGTTTACCAAGGAATCTTCTGGATTTGATCGCGAGGTAGCAGAGACTCTGCAGGTTTGATCTTTGTCAGCTTACTATTTAATTTTAATGTGTTTTCTTGAATATATAAAACCTTGACTTATTAGTGACTTGGGTTTGACATCCAACTCCATGCTAATCAATTAACTTCTGATTCTCACCCCCTCCAAGATAAATATACGATTATAGATAACCAAGTGAAGAAAGTAATAAAAAGCTAAATGTGACTTTTAAAAAAAAAAAAGACGAAGAAAAAAAGCTAAAATGCGTTAATAAATGTGTCATATAGACAATATAACTCAAAAGTTCTGGGTACATTACAAAGTGGTTGTATAATATATGTTGGAGGATTTTGAGAGTTCTACGGAGGATATTTTAGCTTCATTTTTTTATACGCTGTGTCTTTGGACGGTGGCTTTTTTGTCACCACTGTCGATTAGCTTTGTTGATTTCCTTGTTTGTTTTTCTATTTCTAGTTAGGTATTTCCTTTTGTATACTTCCACGTGTACTTAGAGGTGTCTTTCGCTTTCAATAAGACTAAATTTACTTATAAAAAAAAATTACCTATCACATTGTATTTAACATAATGCATATCATAGATTACACTTATTAGCTATATCTCTAATTTACTTAAAAAGTAAATTATCCTTTATGCGTAATGCGGAGCTAGAAATAGTGGGTGTATACAAGTTTTCTTCTTTCGTTTATTTTTCTCCTTTTTATTTCCTTATATTCAAAGCTATTAATTTCTCTCACATTGATATATATAATTGAACAATTTATTAAATAGATAAATGGTTGTCTTTCTCTCTAACATGCTATCTACTGATGCAGAATGAGTTATATCGGATGCAACTGCCTGACACAGTTCGGTTGCGAATTCAAACTGCAATGCCAATTCTTGTTCCTTCTGTCCGTTGCTGCGTCTCTTGCCAGCCGCCATCTGTTCCTGTTGCTGCTCTTGCTTCTCTTCAACCTATCTCCATTCCTGGGGTGCACTCAGGACATTTATTCCCACCTCAAAGGACTCCAGTTCCTTTGGCACGAACTGCAACTAACATATCAGGGAAGTCCAAGCAATTGCCTTTGCAGCTGGATCATGACATGGAAATTGACCCATGGACTCTCCTGGAAGATGGTGCAGGGTCTGGGCCATCTTCTAGTAACACTGCTGTAATAGGCAGCGGTGACCATGCTAATCTTCGAGCATCCAGCTGGCTTAAGGGGGCTGTAAGGGTGAGGCGGACAGACCTCACCTACATTGGTGCCGTGGATGAGGACAGCTGATATAAGTTAACTTCATTCTTGATTTGGTCTGGAGTAAGTGAATCCCTCAACAGGTAATTTAAGGTTCTAATTGTTTTGCATAATTGGCATCAAGATTACTGTTGCCCTTGCCTTCTATGATGAAGGGAGCTGTTGAGAGGGATATTTTTTGGGGTTGTGGGGTCCTTGTGAGAGAAATGTGAAGATAGTGTTTTTTCACGCAGCCCATTAGATTGAGTCTTGGGCCTGCTTGACTACTAACCCTTTAATCTTCCCCCATCCAGACTGTGCACTTCCAGGTGCAGTTCGGGGGCTTGTTGTATATATAGAGATAATTGTTTCACTTTACCAATTGATCTGAGTAAAATATCTCAAGAATGATCTGTATCTGGTCCACGCTCTTCAATTTCTAGTTGCATCTTTCACTCTCCCTCAAACATTTGTAAGCACATACTCATGTGCAGCCACACATGTTATGTATATATACTTATATGCTTATATATGTGTGTGCGCGAGCACGCTCAGAGATGCACCAAGCAAACCTGTGTTAACTAATTTTTATGTGTCTGTCCATATTCTCTTCTTCCCAAAAAGATACTTCACCTTTCCTTCTATGGATGTCCCAAATTGTTTTTCCCATTCTCAAAATTTAAGAACTTGCACTTTTGCACGATGCCCTTTGTCTTTTCATTGATTACATGAGATAATGTACTTTTTGCCCATATATATAAAGGGGAAAAATTTGGTGAAGAGTAATTGATGCTAGTTTCTTAACATATGTGCTTCAAAGTGGACAACCTTTATGGGACTGAAATTCTTCATATGCTCTAGTCTAAAACGAATTCTGATTGGTCTGAGTATCCACAGAAGTAAAATGCTTACCTGTGGATGCACTGAGAGAATGGCAAACACCAAGAATGAGGACATGTATGGCTCTAATTTGTGAAACAGCTGGTTTTGGAGCATGAATTCATTTTTCCAGTATTTCTTGATGTTAACTCATGATTGCTGTTGTCTAAGGCGCTCTAGTGGGCATCTTAAATTTCTAGGCCATCCTAAAAGCAGTCGTGTAAAACTGCTACTCTCTCATTTGTTACTTGTAATTATCTATGCTTGGTGGTAGTTCGAGGGGAAGGGGACAAGGGGTGGTTGCCTGTGGGTTTGGCATATTTGTCACATCCCAGAACTTGTGCTGTGATGTGCTTTTCATGAGAGGGCTTTAGTTTGAATTTTAAAATAAAATCCTTGGTATGGATGACTTACATACTTTTTCTCTGTATGGATAGTATTGATGAAGTAATGGATCACTGTTAGAGGAATAGGTTGTTTATAGTCAATTTCTTCTCTGAAGTATTGACATTCGGTAAAATGAAATCAATGCTATTTATAGTTTCAGTATTATCAGGCATTTGTTTACTTCTTCAATTGTACTTTTCAACTATAAAGATCTGCAAAGGGGTTGAGGTGGGTCTGATGTCAATTTTAGCTGTTAATTTAAATAAAGAGCTCAAAATGTAGCACTATTTTAATTATTGAAGAAGAGATTCCTGATATGTTGAACTTCTTTTTGTTGTGTGGAGTGAATAATCTTGAAATGTTCAGCTGGATATACATTGGCCTGGTATTATTTGGGATTCAATGCCTTGGTAATAAAGTTCCTTAAGATTAAATTGGCTCACTATCCTCCTTTTTGCTAGGTTAATCTCTTTTCTATGTTCATTCTGTTTTTGGAGCAGTAAAGCTAATTTTAGTGTAGGGCATAGAACTCCCAGAAACTTGGGAGCTGTGTCTTCTCTGAACGTCAGGTTTTGTTGTGCTTGCTAACTATATAGTCTATATTTCTGAATCGGGGTACCTAATCCATTGCTCTGTTTCAAGATTGTTGTGGGATGCTTGTTTTTAAATGCATTTTTATGCTTGCACACGAATCCACGCCCTGGAGTTTGCTGGTTCTCTTTATGAAAATGCATTACAAACAAAGAAACTTGTATTTGTGGGTTGATTCCTTTACTATTAGCTTAGCTTAGCTTAAAGGTGGAAATATAAGGTGGTAGTTTCTACTTGATTATTGTAATATTTAGTATAGTTTTGCGGATTTCACGCGAAAAAACCAATAGATTGTAATACGTTTGAAGTTTCATAACAGGAGTCGGTTGAGTATCACAAATGAAAAATGTGAACCACTGGGAAGTTTTTGATGCCTTGTTGAGAAGTAGTGTTGTTAGAACAAATCTTTTTTCTTTATTATTATTATTATTTAATTCCAACCGTCTGCTAAATGTAACCTCCACTCAAGTAAACTTGCTTGCACGTTCTTAATGTTAATGGGACGAAGGTTGGCTTTGGCAGCTGTGGTGATGACTCACTTTCATATTTCTTCATGAAAATTGAAAAATGTGAGGGTAGAGTGCAAATATTATATTACATTTTCGCAAAAGTTGACTTCCAATTATTATTTCTCCTTCCGAAGGTCAAATTTGACCCCAAGGGTTGAGGAGCTGTAACTTGCTGTCACTCACGGATGGTGTACAACATGCTTAAAACTAGGGAGAAACTACGCTTTGACAAACTCATTTGTAATTATATCACTAAATTTTAAAAAGTGGCAATCGATCCCTTCGTATTATCGGGCACTCGATTTGTCCTTTCCAGTAGCATTTTCTATTAATTTCAATGAAAAATACTTCATTTGACCCGCACGTGACTCTCCACTACTCTATGGCCATAGGCCCACGGCCTGGCCATGGGTCATCCTATGGAAGGAGACCCACTAGAGACCCATGGACCATGGTTTGGTTGTGGGTCATGGGTCTCTGTAGAAGGAGACGTATCGTCAAGTCATGGGTCTTAATTGGCTAGAGACTTAAGGTCCAACAATGGGTTTCCACTACCAGATGCCATCTCCATGGCCAGTGGAGGTTATTTTTCTTTTGAAAATTTTAGGGCATAATTGCATGTGAACATGAGATATGTGTTACTGTATTTAGAGGTTGCATTGCATGGGACAAGATTACAATAGCTTGACGCACAATGAAGAGCTGGATTGCATAGGCACTATCTTTTAGTGGCTATCGATCTCCATAAGCTAATATTTCAAATAGAAACATTTAATTTCATTCTATTGCACATCTCCTTCAAATCTTGTGTTTGCCAGAAAGTCTAGGTTCTCTTTATGAATCTAAAGGTCTAGGTTCCCTCTACAAACCTACTCGACTTATCCAGTTGCGAGTTCAAGAAATTATTGACGTTCCCTCTACAAACCTACTCGACTTATCCAGTTGCGAGTTCAAGAAATTATTGACGTAACAATATGACTGTAAGATCGAGTTTCTAAATTTATGAACTTAAACTTTCGAGGATTTGTGTAAGCTTCTAATGTACAAGTTATGCTTAAAAATCATTAAATGGATGTAGATGATGTTTTACGTATTACAGCTAACAATTCAAGTTCGTACAAATACAGTTAAAACTTCCTCGGATCATCTACTGCCTCTTTTTTCTTGGAAAGTTTGCTGCAAAATTTTTGAAATGATCAGCTTAGAGGAGAGCTTCTCCTCCTCTTATTCTTCATTTATCATCGTTCTGTCTACGTGAAGCACATCTTCAATCCAAGCAACAATGTTGAATGCTAGGCCTTCCAACACCCTTGAGTAGCTCTCCAGTATTGCTTTCCCAACATCCTGCAAAAAAGTAAAATTCCCTCCAAGCCTTCAGCATTGCCCGTTCGAATGCTTTTTTCTTCTTTCTAATGAGCATGAAATATGGTTTGATGGCCGTACACTTACCCTATTGCACTGAATCTTGCTTGTGTCCAAGGTTGTCTGCGACAGCTCAGGATACCTCTGCTTGAGGCAGAACAGCAAGCTATCTGCCCTCTCTGCTAGAACATGATTTTTGTCACTCCTGTCAGATTCAGCCATGAGATCCTTTACCAGGTCCCAGGATGATTTTGAATGGCTCAAACATGATTTACGCCTCCATGTATACATTGAGGCTTCAACCCTGTCTGCAAGCTCAAGTGCTTCATGTTCGGATGTTATACTGAGACAGTCAAGAAGATGGCCCGGTAAGAATTTGTCTCCGGTGCACATGTAGCGGTAAATTGTTTCACCCAGACATGCTTTTCCACTCTGTGGTTAAAATGATATGAAGAAAATCATGTCAGAAGTAGGAAATTTGTAATCTCTGGAACAAAATTGTCAGAGAGAAGTCCTAAGAACACTCAACTGTTCCATTAAACTTATATTTCTCATGCATAAGATGAATGGAGAATCTTACTAGGATGAACTTCTGTTCCAATTCTTACACTTAATATGATAATGTTCTGCCCAAAATATTTGTTGAATCATTTCCCGAGTAATAGTATTTAGTAGATTGCTATACGACTGTCATACAATTGAAATGTCAGTTGTATAACAGTTTACTAAATAACATTACTCATTCCTTAAACTTTCGGTATACATCTAATTGGAAGATGAATGCATGGGATTCGAGAAGACTCAAAGTTTCAGGAAAGAAAAAAAAAACAAAGTACATGTAAAATTGTTGGATTAGCAAAGAGGACTGACTTTTGGAAGAGTTGCCATGTACGTGTCTGGGATTTCCATTTCTGCAAGAATAGTACTGTTGATGGCCATGGCAGCTTTGTGAATTTGATTGGCGCAGTCACGTTTGTGTCGCAAGTGCTTCCTTGCCTTCTCAGAGAGGCCACCTGGGGAAACACAGGGAACTGGCAACCACCATTTCTCTTCTTTCCTTTGAGCAACCTTCCGGAATGAGCCTAAACGAGTTGAATTTCCTGACATGCTCCCCTGTTTCGCATACCAGAACTCTGTATCTTCAAAACTATCCAATATTTCCTGTCAAGAAAAATTTACGCTTCCATGAGCTATCGGCCGTGAGAAAAAATTGTGCTACTCTGACTAAGAGCGTGTTTGGCATTGCAATTTCGTAAACCAAAAATCCCTAAAATGTATCGTTTGGAAGGGCCTTCTTTTAAAAATTTCAATCTAAAAGTGTAGAAAAATCTGCAAAAGCAATGGGTGCGTTTTTAAAAGCTAAACTACAATTTTCAAATTATATGTTTTTAAATCGCTATTTTTAAATCGCACGTTTTGAAATCACAAACCCTCGTGAACCCTAAAAGAGTGTGACTTTAAAAAAATAGAACTTGTCTCACTATGAGCATCATGTCAAGCTTCTGCAATGCAGGAAGGTTAATATAAATATCCGATCTTGGTGTACTTGCCATCACCTGAAAAACATCACAACTTACGTTAGAAAGAGGCAAAATCACTTAAATTCAACAATTAAAGCATCAGAGTGGATGTATATATATACATGAATCTAAAAAGTTTCACCTCCACACTTGTCCCGTCATCTAAATCTTGCAAGGTTGGGCTAAATTCTACAATGTAATCACACACGGATAAAAGACAATCCATTTCTCTTTTCCACAAAGCCTTCTTCTCAGTATTCATTGGCGCTAACCTTAAGTTTTGGCCAAATACGGTTGCTGCAGAAGATTACAGAGATGTGTGCAATTAGATTAAAAAATATGAAAAAATAAGCATATTGATTTCCTTCCCCATTAGTCTTCCTAATTCGTTACAAAAGATGTTACCATAAAGGTTGGTTATGGCATTTGAGATAGTAACCGCAGTGGAGACACCTTTCCCACTTCCTGACATGTCTTCCCCCAACAGAAGCTTTGCAAATCTTTCCTTCATCAGTTCAAGTTCTGCCAAGATTTTCACATAATTTAACCAAGGTTTCATTGCCTTTTTGGAAAAAAATAAAAAATAAAAAATGTTGCAGAAGTGAGACTATTCAATTTCAAACCCACCTGAATCAGTAGATTCATCATCATGATCATCAAGTTTATGATCGTCGACAGCTTGCTTGTGGGGCTTCATTGCTAGTCTGCTAAGGGATCTGGATTTGGCTACCGGCCAGGGAGAAGGAGAAGGTCCACTGGAAAAGCTACTGTCATCTATAGGCTCTGAAAAGGCAGAGGTCTCAGAAAAAGTCCTGCTGTATGCAAAAGGACTGCCGCTCATCGTCGAATGCCCGGGAGTTTCCGACGTCGATTGATCGTTTTGATCCACTGAAGAAGGCGACGGCTGATAACCCAGATCATAATCATCGGAATTCGACAAATTATCCATTAACTTATGGTCTAATTGCTCAAGCCTGCATACAATCATGAAAGTCTCAAAAATTGGGTTAGTGGGCTCAAGATTTTCAGAACTTCACGATCATTATCAGACATAGTAATTTGGTGGGTCTTTGAATGAATGTCTGGACCCGGGAACTGCCTTAAATAGTACAACATAAAGAGTTGGAAAGCATGAATCTTTCTTTCTTGCAACAAAAAGCAAAAGGGGTTTCTGAGAAGTCGTTATTCTTGTCAGAAACAAGAAATAATGCACTGAAAATGCAGCAAAAAAGCTTATGCATAAATTTTCAGGCGGTCCACAAACTGAAATTTAAAAACTTTAAAAGGCAACGGCTCCCAAAAGAGCAACGGTCTAACATTCTTTCATGTTACCTTTATTGACAAGATTTGAATTTGAACTGTTGAAGCTGGCTGAAGAACGTTTGAAACAGTTCCCTCCCAATTACCAAAAACCTTTTCTTTCCTAAAGAAACAACTTTCTTTTAGCAAACCCATATCACCATGATCGTGGCCGGAAGATGTTGGCAGTCTGATCGTGCGGTTGACCTTAATTATTTGATCCAAGAAGACACACCCAGTTGCAAGAATGGCTGAATCTTAGCAATAGATTATGAGATACAACGGCTTGGTGCTTGGAATATGTAATTGTGAAAACGTGGGCGATAGTATTATTCAAGCAACGAATTTCAACACATCATTTGCAATTTTATAATAGGAAAAAAGTAAATTCCACCGCCATTATTTTAATCTATTTTGAACAATTTTTTTGCCTTGTAATCTCTAGTTCTTTTTTTTTTTTTAAATTTTTGATGGATTAATATTATTTAATAAACTGTTATATGACTGTCATACAATTTGATGATATGACATTGAAAATCAATTATTGGCCATACAATTTGACGATGTGACTGCGAAAATCAATCAGTCATTTAAAATATATATATTTTTTTTTATACTTAAATTACCAGACTCAAGGGTATGTTAAGTTTGGATTAAATGTTGCCTTATACCATGAAAAAAAATCGCTTTTGAGTTTTGACAACGGGCAAATAAATCATTTAAAATCAGCGAGTTGTAATTTTGGTGACCTTTTTGAGGATGATTGATATTTAATGCTGAGAGTTGGAGAAAATGATAGAATCCAACAACAGAAGAGGAGAAGCCTACCAGATTAGATCATCTACAATTATTTGTTCGAATTTGAGAGAATTCAGGTAGGTAATTATGAGAGACTACTTATAGGACCCACTTGACCAAATAAAAATTGGGTTGTCCAACTACTTATCTGGTCAGGTGGGTCCCATAAGTAGTCTCTCGCAATTATTTGTTCGAATTCTCTCAAATTCAAACAAATAATTATAGAGAATTTTTATCCAAACCTTAAAGGGGCTTTACGCTACTGAATATTTATTGTGATGTGAGCACGATTTGCATGTAAACCACACGACACTTCATAAGATGATGACGGAGTTTCAAAAAACCAATTTAAGGTTTCCAAAGTTGAGAAATGGTACAAGCATTTTCAAGTGCTTACTTGTAAATGCATATTTTTTTAACGTGACTTTAAAAATCATAATTAGATTTAGATCCAAAATTCAATAATAATCCATTAAAGATTCAATGATAATTTTCATTATCACGTTAGGGAGTATGCATTTAAGAGTAAATACTTGAAAATACATGAAGTATTTATATTCCAAAGTTAATCGCTCTTTCTCTTTTAAGTAATACTATATACCACATCAAAGGTATATAGCATTACTATTCTCTTTTATTCCCGGAATTGGTAGGCCCACAAATTCCACAATGAGTTAACATGAAATGAAACTTGGCAACATAGTCTTAAATACATGGACACAAGTTTTCATCTAATTAAACAAGGTTAGTGAAATTTCCTCCAATTCAGTGAATTAAACAGACATGTGTCCAAAATATATGTGATTCTCATATACATTTTTAAAAATGTTTTTGATAATCACAAGCCTTTTAGAATTATCACATGAGTTTAATATATTGGATTAGAGAAAATCCTTCCAACCCAGTTTGGAGAAAAACTTTGTTCTAAATAAAACAAGAAATTAGGGTTCGAATATCATGAATTTTTAATGCATAAAACCCATTTGAGTTGTCAAATGTTAATTGAACCAAAACTTAAAAAAAAAAAAAAAAAAAAAAAAAAAAAAAAAAAAACAGAGCATGGGGATCCCATTTCCATGTTTGAGGAAATATAATATGTAGTAGAGTAGCTTGCTTGGTCGGAGGTTAGCTTAGAAAGCATGTGAATGGCATTAATCCTCCAATAAAAATTGATGAATTATTAGTTTGAACAAAAACAAAACAAGTGATCATATGAAACTAATTGAGTTGCTGATAATGTTATTTAGATGTGAACAAAAATTGGTACATGAGGTCGTGGGATAGACGTGCATCCCATTTCTGATTTCTCAGCCTTGTGAACTTTGGTTGGTCGTTTGGGCTCGTGAATGTGTGATGAGGGTGACAGTACTAACATACAAGTAAGGACTTTCTGATTATTAAATTGAGGTCAAACTTTCTTCGTGACCAAATTCATGCACCTCTTTGAGTCCTGTAGAGTGCACACCATTAAGTCAAAGTTTAGAGCCAAATAAATAGAACAAACTAGCAACAAATGCGACCAATGGAGAACCAACATATGTATGTTATTAGGAGTGAAAATACGGGCGAATAATAACCGCTCACATATGCTATTCGCACATATCCACATCCGTATACTTTTTATATTTAATATATATTATGTATACTTATTAAATTCACTAAAACGACGTCTCTTTTGTGTTATCTCATATGTAAGAACCTAAATAATGTATGAGACGAAAAATTTCATGGCAAAATGATTAGCAAGTGTGATCTGAATAATAACGTTCAACTATATAGAATGCATTTTTGTATTTACTAGAAGAATGAATTACAAGTTCAGTGCCCAAAACTTCTATTACCTCATACGCGGATAGCGGATAATAACTGCATTTGATAACAGTGTGAATACGAATAATAAGCGCATGATGCGAAAGCGGAAGTATGCTACATTTAGGGCTGTATTCGAGCCGAGTTGAGTATTGAATGTTCAAGTTTGGCTCATTTAATTTTATTTCGAGCACGAGTCGAGCTCGAACTTATCACCGAGCTAGATATTTTGTTCAAGTTTGTATCGTTTAATTTTATTTTAAACACGAATTGAGCTCAATCTTATCACGAGCTACTCAATTAACATATTAATTTCTTATAGAAAGTAAATATCATGATTGTTTACCTTTACGTGAATCCATACTAATCATTAATTAATTAAGTATTGTTAAAATTTTATCATTTAAGTTAATTAAATAAATTAACTTGAATCTTAAATAATATAATCTCTAGTTTATATGTATGTATTTAAATTCATTATGCACATACACAAATTACGCACGTGCATATACACACATATAACCACACGTATATACTCGTAAACATACTCAAGTACACACAAATCTATAAAACTAAACTCACAATAATAATTCAAGTTATATATATCATATTAGGAAAATAATTCATTTTTAATTAAGATGTTCTTATTAAAAAATTAAAATAATAAGAAAAAAAAATTGCAAAAATGAAGTTATACGAGTTTATACAAGCTTATTCGAGTCGAGCCGAGTTTATACGAGTATGTCTCGTTTAATATTTGAACATATAATTGTGTTCACAAATAGCTCAATTATTATTCGAACCGAGACCAAATCAAGTTTAACCAAACTGAACCAAACCCGGCCAATGTGTTATGCTGAAGGCCTACGACACAGCTGATATGTTAGTACTGCTGAAAGCCTATGACTTAGCTCATAAGGCAACGCTGCTGGAGATCAACAGTCCATATGATATATTATCTCATTAGAAAATTGATCAGCCGACACGGACTAAAGTTGGTCATGTACCCATATTATATTATATCTCATTGAGAAATTGATCAACCAGCACAAAACTAGAGATGATCATGAACTCCATATCATATCTCATTGGAAAATTGATAACCTGGCATGAAGTAGGATGAGTTTTCTCATGTGGGGGAAGAATGGAAACAGTGGTTTGGTACGTAAGAATGCGATCCGACCTATCCATAGACGTCAAACCCATATTGACCACCCACTGCGTGACTTGGTTCAGTGATGATCATTATTAGATTTTGATATAGTAATTATTTTAAAAGCCACATAATATTTTAGAAGACAAAAGTACTCCGATCCTTAAAACATTACTCCTCGAGGAGTGGACTATTTATAAAAGAAATTGTACATTTTCATACAACGTACTATAATGATTGAACAATCCCCGTATATATAACATCTTCTTGTCTGTTAATTAGCAGGACTTTTAATTTCGTAATTAATAAAAATAATAACTCACTAATGGATATTTAATCTTGACCGTTACATCTTACTTATAACAACAAAGAATGACTTCTAATTATGACCCATGGAAGGATTATTTCACCAACGGATAATCAAAGTGCTTAATTTCTCAATGGTAGACATAAATGGCCAAAAGAGTTTTGATTTATCTCCATGTCTCCTCTTCAACATTCCAAAATAAAATGCAATTAATTCAAAATTAATCTCTCCATTAAATATTTATGACTCCACCTAATTTTCTTTCTGCTTATTTTTGAAGTCCCTTTGTTTAAGGAAACACACGAGCTTCCACCACGAATTTCTCCATAATTTGACAATGGCGCTACATGTCCTTTTGCTTGGTTCATTCTCTTCCTCAATGTGTCCTCTTGTCTCGATTGCAGGCACTTCTTTCTGCAATAAGTTTAGTGGCTGTAATCTGTTTAATTAGCACTCTAATCTGCTTAATTATATATGCTAAATCAATCACACGAATTATATGTATACTCATTCTTACATTTGCAATGAACTTAAAACCGATCTTTATCTGGCCTTTGTAGGTGTCATCTTCAAGCACCACGTTGTATGGAGCCGGTTTTACTTCAAGGAAACCGCTGTCACTGCCCTCTGTAATTATTCCACCAAGGTGAATTCTGCAGTGCAAATTGGATTAAATTTACTTGAGGAAGAAACATTATTAATTATAACGAAAATACTTTTTTTTTTTTTTTTGGGTAAAAAATTTGAGAGATTTAGACTTTTTTGGGTAAATAATCTAAATCTTATAACACAGGACGCAAACTGGAGTGTCACACGCTCCAGTAATATCTTGTGTGTACAAGACACAAGACAAAAATTGTACTCTTATATTAAATAGGAAGTTAGGCTACTCTTAAGATCATCATAGGTTTTACTGGTGAAAGTAATTAACTTCTAGTAAAAACCCAGTATGGCTAAAGGAAAAGGCATTACATGGTTCCACCAACAAATCCTCCATCTGTGAGGAATTCAGTTTCCATTATTGTTAATTTAAGATGGGTCAAGTTTTTCCAACCAGACAATGGGAATTCAAAGAAGAATTTCTCATTCCACCAAGCATTATCATCTTCACCTGCACAATGAAACTTGGTTACTAGGGTCATTAGGATGACCTGATTAATTATACTAGCATTGAAAAATAGCAACAAGAGCTAAACCTGATGATACTTTGCTTCTATGTACTCGAGTTCCACATTCGATATTGACGTAATAGGATGGTGTTCCTAGGACAATATGATCAGAATTCAAACTGTTAACAAGCTCTATTAATCGGTTCAACATATAAAAGGGAGGAAAACATTATTATTTTTTATAAAAAGAACAAAGAAGTGGAAGAATACCAACAAGATTTGTGTGTGTAATGCCTTCAGCATTAACAAGAAGTACTTCAAGGATTCCTCCTCCCATGTGTGTGTATAGAATGTAAGGCGACACAGAGGGTGTAGGATGCTATATATATTGGGAAAAGAAACTATTTGTGGTGCATGCATGGCAGTTTCATCAGTTTATTTAATGCAGCAGTTGCTTCAGTGAGGGTTGTAAGAAATCCCTATTAATCCACTTGAAGGTAACGCATGATAAATATATTAGAGTTACATACTTGATTATTACAGTTACAGTTCCCTATAACTGGCACTCCTGTCGTGTCTATATGCAAGCCCAATTAGCATCTTAGTTGTAGGATTCTTATGAAGTGGCTTTTGGTCTTAGGTTACTGAACAATGAGTAACATTAATACTTCAAAACCTCCCCCACTAAAGTTCTTTCCATGCAACATGAATATAATTCGAAACATTGATAACTCGACCATAATTAAAACATAAATTTTGGTCTATTATCTCATAACAACAAATTAAGCAAAAGAAATATCAATTGTAAGGTTTCCAATGTAAAACGACAGAAATACTATTACATGATTGTAATGCCCCACGGACTAACAGGTGAAAGAAAAGAACATCAGAGAATTTTGATCCTCATGAGTGCAAATTCAACCGTGCTTTATCCCCAATAGCCTTTGCACACATCAATTGCCGGCGTTTCCCTTGTGTCCCCTGTATCCTTCTTGAAGGCAAACCCGAGTATGACAATCTTTTTACAAGAAACTGTATTAAACATTGAAGTGACAAACCTGTTCACAAACAGGTTCTTTTGTAGACATTCACCTTAAGATATCGAATTTGAACAAATCATGCTAGTACTCCTAAAGCTTCCTCGATCCCTTTTCACCCACCAATTTAGCCAGTCTTTCCGCATCTTCCCATCTACCCTGTTCTGACAAAATCACATAATGGCTAGTATCATGTGGATCCTGAGTAACAAGCCGTTCAATCACAAACTCTGCAATCTCAGTAGATTTGCATGTTGATCTACTACGCGCAAGAAGAACTCCCCAAATTCTTTTATCAGGCTCCTCTGGCATTTCTCTTACAAATTCAAGAGCTGCTTTTATATTTCCATGGCGACTGAGCAAATCCACCACGCGAGCATAGTCTGGAAGTTTGGGGGTAATGGTAATGCCACACATAGCCTCCATAGAATGAAACCAGCTCCGACCTTCATATTCTAGCCCGCACTGACTACAAGCAGATATTACAGATATAAAGACAATATCATTGGGCTATTCCACAGTCCAACATGCTTGAGAATGTTTATAGTGCGTCAGTTCCACACCCACTCATTCCATACCCTTTGATCATTGAACTCCAACATATATATTAGATCTTTGGTGGGAAGTTCATCAAAAAGAGCCTTTCCTTGCTTTATCCTTCCAAATTTGCAGTATAAGTCAACGAAGGCTGATTTTAAATTATGCATTCAGTGAGTAACCAGCTTTTATTACATGAGCGTGGATGCTTTGCCCAAGCTCTTGAGATCCCATTGAAGAACATGCTTGTAGTACTATATAAACTGACAAAATTAATCTCATGGGGCTTCTCATTCATGGATTGCATCTGTTTAAATGTATCCAAAGCATTATGAGGATTCCTGCCTTGACCATATGCAGAGATCATGGCACTCCAAGCTATGAGGTCTTTGTGATTGAGCTGATCAAATATAGTCCTAGCTGACTCCTCCTCACCAAATTTAATGTACATTTGCGTAAGTACAGTTCCAACTGAAACAAAAGCCAGGAAACCACTTTCAGTATGTAGCAATGAAATGCCAGACCAAATTTATGCTCTTCTGCTTGTGAGGATGCTACAACCGTATCCCGGATGATGGTTCCTTTCAGTTGAAAGCAAGACAATCTCATCTTTAAGAAAATATACAATGCCCTTTTTGGACACTCACGTGGTTTGGCTGCACACCATGACATTGCATATCCCTGAAAAATCTTAACGCCTCAAAGTACTGCCCACTCCTCACACACGCTGAAACCATTGAACTCCATGAAATTAAACCACATCCTTACTAGGTATCTGATGAAATAACTTCCACACAATTCCCATATCATACATACATAGAATAACAACCAAGAAGAGCCGGTAGCAGTGACACTTCTGACTCGGACCCCATTTTGATCCCCAATGCATGAACTACCAACAGCATATCCTCCCAATCATATCCAATGCACCAACAGCCCGTATTACGTACGCTTACCACCGTCACATAGTTGGGCCTTTCTCCATTCCCAAGCATCTTTTTGAAGAGCCCAACAGCTTCATTCGGCTGGCTTTTCCTCACCAAACCGGATATCTTTTTTAGATGTCCAGAATACTACATTCTCGATCTCTTTGAGCATAAAAAACTCAACTGGGTCTTGATCATAATATGCACATGCACTTAATGCGCAAAGAACTATAATCTAGAGCAAAGGTAAATTAAGTTTCTCAAACAAACATGCCCATGGGCCATGGGTAATTTTTTCTAACACTTTTGAGTGCATTACGAGAAAGATAAATCATTAGACAGAGGGCCTAAAAGTTAGGCCGTGAACTTAATTTTTAGCTTTAAGGAAATTAAATGAGAGTTTTGCTAGTGGGTACGAAAGAGTGATCCTGAGAGAGTTAGCTCAGAGAGAGTAATAGCCTAATAGGCGTAGAGAGATGCCATGAGATGAGATAAAGGCGGAATGTCGTGTTGCACAGGGTTGACGGTGTGTCGTATGGTATGGATATACCCGAGGGGATCGGAACTAAAGACGGCGTGTCGTACTCGAAAGGCAAGAACTTGTAGAAAATTCCCGTTTCTAAAAATCTATAGAAGACTGATCATGATGTATGTGCATATGTCTGCATTTTTGTAACTATTTTTGGGTTTGGCCCATTTCCTTAATTGACTTTACAAATGGTCATTAAATTAATAATTTAATGCAAAATCCCCAAGTTTCCTTTGCCCAAATGTGGCTAGCTTTTGATGCAAGGAATCTAACTATACTATTAACACATTACACATGAATCATGAATGCTTCTTCAAATTTTATTTTTAAGTGCAAATTCCAGGAAAGTGTTGCCAACGTGTGTATGTGCTGCTGCTCCTTTGACATTTCTCGCATTCAAATGGAAATGATGCTGTTGTGGATGGCCCATTGGAAAGTGGGCAATCTAATAATTAGAGCCTTATCGACTGTATATTTAATCACTATAAGTTGTATAAAGTCTTCTCTCGTTTTCTAATTTCAATGCTTTTATCATTTTGCCTTTGTTTGTAGACTGACAAATGGCAATGAGATATGCCTTTTTCTTACCCACTGAATCAATTAACCTCGCACAGGGCAATGGTATTTGAAACCAGCATCACCAACATCATCATAACTTGCTTATACTAGGACCAAATGTCATGGTTACATTTTATACAATAATACAAGCACATTTTCATAGGGCATCAACATAATTGCTATTCCAATTTCCAGCTGCTATGGATACTTAATTAAAAGGTCTTTTTCGAGCCACCATCTAGAGCCAAGGATGGAGATCCCGTGCATGCAATACCTCGGTATTGCACGGATAAAATACCTCTAATCTAGATCATTCATTTAAAATGAACCGCTCAAAAACGGTCACGTCATCCAAAAAAAATTGCATTTCATTTTCACCAATTGTCTCACCTCTTTGCCCACCACTGCTTCTCAATCAGTTCTTTTGCCATCTCCTCAGCACCATTGAGTTCAAATTAAATGAAAGTTATTGCAGGGAATCTCAATTCCTATAACCATTTTGATGTTAAGTTGGTAAAGGGTATGCATGTAGTTATATTTTGATCGTTTATATCAAGGGTATTGTGGTCCATTTCTCTTGAGGAGCGGTTTTCAAGCTCTACATGGTTAGTGACCATGAAGTATGGCTGGTCAATACTTTGTCCAGAAGAATCCAAGCAGAACAGCATATATTTAAGTAGATCTTAATACTCAAGCAGGCGGGCTACCTCCTTCACAGCCTGTCTTTGCTCCACATAACTGAAAATTAAATGAATTTAAACTTACGTTGACTTGCTGCACTAAACAACTTAAAATCAAAGTTAATATAGTCAAATCTTAAAGGTGGCTTCTTTTTCATTATAATTAGATTATGCTACAAATCCTTTTCAAATGGTTGTGATATAGCATGAGGGTAATTGTCCTTTCTTTTCTGTATGGATTGTCATTTTTGTACAAATGTATGACTAATATATATCCACGACCCAACATATATATAAAGTAGCTAGCTAAGTCCGCATTAGCCATTGTGTTAGAATATAAATTAAATGATTAAATTAACAATTTTATATCAATTTAAACTTTTAAAACAAGTAATAATTTAACGCACTGACTCGTGTATTGATCATCTGCATTACTTAATTAGATGGTGCCTTAATTCTGAATTTGCATACAAGTATGATCAACTTGTAGAATTGGTGTCTTAATCTCTCTTGTCCACATGCGTATGCGTGCGCAAGTCTCTCTCTTCTTAGGCTATAACCTACCATCTATTTAATAGCCCAACATAGGTGGACAAACCATGCCTTTTCTCTATAATCTTTCTAGACATAATGTCTGAATCCCAAACTTCTGTAGAACTTCCCATCTTAGACATTTCTCAGCCACTAGACCCATCTTTCCTGTCCAGCCTATCAGAAGCCTGCAAAAAATGGGGTTTCTTCCACATTATTAATCATGGAATCTCCATAGATTTCTACAGAAAACTCTATTTGCTCTCAAAAGACCTCTTCAGGCTACCTTCTGACACTAAAATTAAGCTTGGTCCTTTATCTTCCATCAAAACTTATACTCCTCATTTCATTGCCTCTCCATACTTTGAGAGCCTTAGAGTTTCCGGGCCAAACTTCTTTGCCTCTGCCCAAAGTTCTGCAGATATCCTCTTTTCCCAAGAGAACTCTGAATTCAGGTAATATATAAAAAGATAGCCATCCTCTTGTGCTTTCTACTTCTGTATTTTTTATTTATGCCTGTTTCTTATCTTACTTGATTAAGAAATTTTCCTTTCCTTAATAATCTATTCTTTCTGATAGTGTGATATTACAGGAATGTGGAAGCAAGATGGCAGAATTGTCAAAGGCAATCTTAAAGGTATTGCTCTTGAGTTTAGGGGATGGTTTTGAGGAGAAATATTATGAGTCTGAATTCAAGAATTGCCATGGATATATGAGAATAAATAACTACTCACCTCCAGGGAGTTTGGAAGATGATGTTGAGGGGCTTGGAATGCATACTGATATGAGTTGTGTGACAATTGTCTGTCAAGATGAAATAGGAGGGCTTCAAGTGAGATCAGAGGAGGGCAAGTGGATGGACATAAGGCCATGTGAAGGGACCCTGATTGTGAACATAGGTGATATGTTGCAAGCTTGGAGCAATGAGAAGCTGAGATCATCCGAACATCGTGTCATTTTAAAGCAACCAGCAAACCGCTTTTCTCTAGCTTTCTTTTGGTGCTTTGAGGATGAGAAGGTGATTTTGGCCCCTGATGAAGTTGTAGGAGAAGAAAAGAAGAGGCTTTACAAGCCATTTGTTTGCTTAGATTACTTGAAATTCAGAGAGAGCAATGAGAGGGGGAAGTTTGAAAAGGTTGGGTTTACAGTCAGAGATTTTGCAGGGCTTGAACCCCAGATTGATGGTTGAAAATATAAAGTCGTTTTTAATGTGTGTAGATCATATGTTTGATAATTTCCATGAAGATATTGAAGCTGGGGCTTGTGTATAAGGCCTCAGGCAAGGCTTCTTTTTGTGCTTTAAAGTATGTGATGTTAGTGACTGAATTTGTATGTTCCACTTTTCCTTCCTTTTTTTCTTTTGCCTGCAGTATGCAGGGAAAGTTGTGGAAGAGAACAGAGTGGGAGTTAGTTGAGTTTGGAGAGCTTTGACCTGTTGGTAGTTGATAGGGGAAAAGGTTGTGCAGTTGGAATTACAACTTCCAACTTATGCATTTGTTTATCATATGTTATTCTTGTATTTTATGTACTTATCATTGAATGAAGATAGAATAAAAGCTAGCTACAAAAGCATCTGGAAAGTCTTTTCTTTGTTTATTTTCCTTTCAGAACATGTCGATCTAAAAACAAAATGCTTGATCAACAACTTAACCAACTTTGACCAAAAAAATGCATTCTCATGGAATGTTTAAATTTTTTTCTCCCATTATTTTAGTTCCACGTTGAAGTTTTTAAACTATTATGTGCTATATAAAACTTAACATCCATTATTTAAGGAAGATGAAGTCACAAATATACTACTTAATTCATGTTTGTTGGTTGTCTGTCATCCCCTAGGTTATTTAATTAGAAGTACTTGGGTTTCTCACAAATGGCCTTCCTAGGTTTTAATCTGATTAATCTGTTTTGGCCAGAATATGTATGACTAAGGCCTCGTTTGGTTTACGAAATAGATCCTTAGAATGGAATGACTATTCCTATTTTTGTTTGGTATGGGTCTATTTATTGGAATAACTATTCCATTACGAAGAGGAATAGCTATTCTAATAGAAATGGACTGCAATTTCCAAAAAAAAAAAAACCATTCTTATTGGATCTACTTAAGAAACATCATATAATATAGATTAAACCACCAGATCAAATGATCATGACCATCCAAAATTGTATGGTCATGATTAGATCGCTTCAAGCTCCAACGCTTGGTGCTAAGCGCGCCTTAGCACCCTACAACCCACTACCGCGCGTGTCCGGTGCTTCGCACCATATTGGAATACACACATAAGTGCATACACCAAAGCATTACTTTAAATGCTTAAAGTGTGTTGGGCCTTATAAATGCTAACTACACTTTCTATTTTTTTTTTCATGTGGGACTATCTTCACTTATTGCTCTTTAATACCTTCATTTTAAAACATTTCCAAGACACAAAATAAATATATAAACATATTAATTTTGAAAATGCTTTAACAATTTTCTATTAATGTCCTAATATTCTGACATGTTTATTATAGAATTAACATTCTTATCATTTGGTAAATATTTGAACTTGGCCTTTGGTAATTTGGTAAGCAAGAACACAAAATCCATTCAATCGACAGTATAATCTTAAGCCTTTGCTTCAATAAGATACATTTAGTGCAAAATACATTATACATTTAATGCATCATAGAATTCATTACATGCAGATCACATGCTCATATTATAATCAAGATTGGAATATCCAAATAACAAGCATGAATGCTTAATCAACATTTTAATATTTCTTAATTATAATGTTTCTTGAAGAATTAATCAAAGGATTGTTTATTTGTTAATGCGTGAAGTTGGCATTTGACAACTTGTCACTGTTTTGCAGATCACCCATATGATCGATCATGCATATATATATATATATATATATATATAGTCAATGATATACAATAAAGCATACGCTAATCATGTCCTATTTTTACAGCAGTGTGTGATTTGGTTAAGCCGCAAAGGCTACTTAATAAGTCTAATCATAGGGTTAGTCAAATCATCAACGGTTTTGGGCATTCATTTGCTTGCTTGCAGTCTAACAGTGGATTCCCAAATTGGGATTTTCGTTGGTTGGACTATATGTGTCTTACAATTAGTTCTCTTAAAATTTAGATGCTTATGGGGTTGTTGTTTTTTTTATTTTATTTTATTTTTAACAGGAAACCCATCAATGCTGGGTTATTTCATGTACCAACTCTTAAAAGGGCAAACTTTGGACCTATGCAAGACGCCCCCGCATGGATCGGGTAAAATTCGGCTTCGTCACGGGCATGGCCCAAAAAATTGTTTGCACTTAGGTGAATTCAAATCTTAGACCTAATGGGATGCTACGAAGGCCTTGGTCCAAGTGTCCAACCCATTGGGGATTTATGCTTATGGGTTATTACTATATAATAATAATAAATAAATAAAAGGAAAAAAAAAAAAAAAGAGGAAAGAAAGAAATAAAAAACAGCACTAAAAGGTTTTGGGGGTAAAATAATGTGCGAGTTCAAAGAATTTTCAGTGTTAAGATGGTTATCAAATGTTTTTTTTTTATAGGAATCAAAGAATTTATATGCTTGAAAATTAGAAATGAAAGAAAAATAAATAAACAGAAAAATCAATTGCTTTGAGAGGATTTGGGTAAATGTTAAGAACAAGGAACATGAGTTTATTAGCACTTGTAATAAAGAAACTGGTGATACTATAAATAAGCCCATCACTCAAGGCCTCGGCCCAATTGACACCTAAAGACCCAATCATAAGAAAGGCTAAAAAGTCTATTAGTCTCAACAATAATAAGCTCAACAAGTGGCAGTTAAACAAGGAGTCTAAGATAATGGAGGAAGAAGGCCATCCCAAATAAGATTAGAGTCCATTTTCTCCCTAAATTGTCTATTCTACATAATCTCTATAAATTCTATACTAACTTAACCGTAGGCGGCTCTCCGCCGAGCCCCAACTTACGCCACTCTAGTGGTCGTTTTCTTGTCTTGCAGGTGGCCCATAGACCAATCCGACCTTTCAAAAATCTTCTTTTGCAGAAACAATCAGTTGTACCTTGCAAAAAAAAAAAACAAACTACCATATACATTGAAGTGATTTATTTAGATGTTCAACACATTAGCTCATGGTACATAAATTACATTGAAGGGTTTGGTTCTCCACCATTCAGACAAGCCATTGGCCAAAGCTTATTGGCTACTTTTAAGGTTGAGAACTGATTGTTATGGAATGCATGTTAGGGAGTAGATATCAAAGTTCTCCAAAAACTATTACGTTACACCAAAAAAAAAAAAAAAACTAAGAAACTAGGACTGCTAAACTGAGAAATCCTACAAATACAAGTTGCTAATAACTAGCTTCAATATGGCTTCTCAACACTTGCAAGCAATTTTCCAGAGCGCCCGTTTGATCATTCCCACGGGTGCAATTGCTGCTCCTCGAAACTGGAACCAAGTCAAAAGAATCAACATTCAGAAGTTTACATTTGGAAGCAACTTAAAGGAAAAATAACTTCTGGAGTCTCCCTAGATCAGCATGGAGGACAAACCTTAGATTTTAAGGTCAATGTCAGAATGCCATTAGGAGCGGATGATTGAACTGAGTGTGCATCCAAGTGCAGATTATTTATGGCATCCATGACATCAAGCAAAATATATTCTCTATAAGGACATCTCATCTCAATCAGAACCTCCTGCTCTTTAATGCTGACTTTCACGTCTAACGGTAGGCCGTCTTCGGGAACAGCTCTGTTGAGCTCGGGGTCAGTTTCATCAATGTCACAAGCCTTCCTCTTGTTTATCCAAGACTTCCTGCCATTATCAATCTTTTTCTTGTCATAGTTATCTGATATCTGCTCTACCATGTCCAGGTATTTCCTTCTGGCCCTTGCTTCAAAATCTACTGAATCCATGCAAGATTCCAACTCTTCTACCCTTGCCTCAAGCACTTTCATGTATTTAATTGTGTCACTGAGAACTGATGCTTTGTCAATCTGCATAAACATGATCAAGTGGATTATAATAGAACATGGTAAGAAACTCAATTAATAGTATTTGATTCAAGGAAATAATTTTTGAGAAGATGCTTCATAGCAAGTGCTATTGACTAAACCAGATAACATCATTATATGCCTTTTTCCTTAACATAATAACAAGTATTGTTTCTTATATAGTTAAAACCATTGTGAAAACCTTGAGAACTGATTGACTATATGAGAGTATATTCGGTTTAAGCACTCAATGTCAAGCTGTGAATACCTGAGACTTCCACAAAAATGTAGAGAAGTTTGTCAAAGTGAAAGAATCCTAAAGAAGAAAATGATCCTTTCAGTTATGACCAATTGTAACATAATCTCCAGTAAATGACAATTGAATTACCTCACTGATAGAAGGAACCATTGACCTGAGAACCAGAAAGTTTTCATTCTCTCTTCTATTATCTGAAATATGTCCTATGCAAATATCATCACTTTTCAATTTTCGCACCCAATCTTTTCCACCATTTTCCTTTGGGGACCTGAGAGAGCAACCACCATACATCAAAGGGACTGTGAATAAAATCTTTTTTAGCATTCTCTGCTGTACATGTGGCCTATGAGCATCATTAATTGCTACATTTTTCCAACTCAGAAAACTGGATTTGCGATCGCGCAAACATGGGTTTTCAATCAACTGAGGTGAGCTTCCCAGAATAGCAGAAATAATTCTTCTGTAGTGCAAGTCATCATCAGATTCAAGATCCAAGGAACTTAGTTTTGCATGATTGGAGTTTTGAAGTTCTTGCAAATGACTGCGGTTTACATTTCCACGCGCGGGAACAGAGATAGCCTTTTGTTGATTCACAAAAGCTTCAGATATACAGTCACTGGAATTCATGGAATCTTGAACACCATTGCTTAAGTCATCATCCATGAAATGCCAGCTCTGAACTTGAGAAGCCACACCATTAACACCTTCAAGCATGAAGGAGTCTTCCGTCTGGTAATTGTGCTCACAGCCATTGGAACATTCATCAGGAGAATCCATGTTGATTTCTTCATGGATTTGTCCACCTAATTCACCGATTCCTTCCTGATCAAACTTGATGTCTTCTGTGGAGGAATATATGTTCTCCAAAGGCAAAGTATTCATTATTTCAAGGTTAACCTTGGCACACATTGGATCTCTATCATCATCTGCTTTGTGAGGAGCAGAAGAAGATTTGTCAGAACAAACAGGCTTTGACAACTCCAATAAGGAGGCTTTGATGTGTTGAAGGAGACTAGGATCCTCTGAGACCTTAAGATAGCACAAAAACGGAGAAGAACACTTAATACGGGGATGAGTTGTACTGCTGCATAAATTTGTAAATGGAAAACTGAAAAATTCAGGATTCTAATTCCACAAAAAATATTACCAGTTCAGTTACACCTAGCTCAATCACACCCCCCAGATAGGGAAAACATACAACAGTCTGCAAAACAGAAACAACGTACTATGTCACGAAGATGCCCAAAACCAGAAAAGAACACATTGTTGCCTGAGTAGATTTATTATACACGAATAGCATCTTAAAAACTGTTGCTAATACTAAACACATCCGGATTTAATTTATCTGTCTAAGTTTTATAAATTGCATTTAAATTCCAACTGTAGGAGTCAAACTGGGCAAACCCAAATAGAAAACTATACATGGTTCTTTCCAATTTTTACAAGAGAAATTTTCATACCTGAATAGATGCACTCTAAAAGCGTCGATGCGCAGTTATGGCAAAGGAAGTTCACACAGAAAACACAGAAAGTCAGTTCCTTTGGCTGCTTATAACATAAAATGGCTAAATTACCGGTTGAAACAGTGATAAATTTGAAAGAGCTATCTGCCAAAGAAAACCAACCTTAGCCAGCAAAGATCTAGAGAATACTTTACTATCCGCATATTGAGCATCGCTTAACCAGATGGTTTGACCATTTTCTAATGCTGTTCCTGGCAAACTGTGCAACAACAGCAGGAAGAAATATCAAAATATGAAGCATATATAACTCAAAAAAAAAAAAAAAACTATAGAGACATTGAGAAATATTACAAAGGGAAACCATGAGCTTAGATCAGTAGAAAAGATTAGTACCCTTGGCCAGGACTGAATGAAAAGGACATGCAAACCAAGTAATACCACTCAGCATCTGAGAGATCCTCTGGAGACAATGCTACAGAAGGCCTCTTAGCTAGTTGTTGGTCGGTTTCACCTTCCAAAAGAGACAGGTAAAGTTCTCTCAATTGCTCACTCCTCTGTAAGCCTATTTTATCAGCCTTAAGTTCCATCGCTTGGACTGTTTTTCTAGTCTTGATGTCTCCATTGTAGTACCCATCTCCCCATTCCAGTACCCTAAAAATATTAATCACAACATATCTTATTAAAGTAAGCTATAACAATGTGAATGAAAACGCATGTATCTTGATTATTTTATGTCAAACTCCTACAGTTACACTTAAGGGAAACACATGTACCCAGGGGAATAGATTGCACGTGGCTGTAACTTGTTCGAATGCCAAGGGAAGCATTTTCCATGAGATAAAGTTTTCATTTTTCATTTTTCAACTTTCCTTTTCAAAGATATATTCTTTTAAAAGAAGAAAACAACTTTCGATGGATTTAAGCTGAACTGGATGCCTTGAAATCTCACTTTCCTTTCCTATAGACCAATTTAAATTCCATACCCATGAGTAATTTTCACCAAAAGGCAGTGCTAAGCTCAAACAATGACCATATTCTACTTCCATCAAATTCTTCTGCAGAGAACTACATCATACCATTTGTTACAAAAACACAGACAATAATTATAAAGACTACTCTGAGCTTGCTTTGAAAGAAAGTTCCCATTTTGGGTAACACTTCTCCAGTGCTAAAGAAAGGAGGTGATCATTTACAGTAGATTCCAAATATCTATACAAACCCTGATGTGGAAGTAACGAAACAAGATTTGCACGGGAATAATATATACTGGTGGGAGGAAATGAAACACCATGGCTAAAACAAGACAGAAAATGATATACAAAAACAGAAGAGAGGTAATACCCTTGCTGTGTTGTTGACAGTGACCAGAAAATTGCATAGCTCCACTGGACACTCCTCACAGCAACAGCAAGCTGTTTCCTTAGGTTTTCTGGCACACCATCATGGGTTTGACTTCCATTAGCCATTTCCTAGCAGGTAACTCTTAAGTTGATCTTACAGAATTTAGAAGGCCATTGGTTCCAGTTTTCCAGCTGATCTAGTTGTGATAGATATTTGCTTTCAGCAGAGTGAAAAAAAAAAAAGAACCCAATTGGGTTCTCTGTCAACAATTCATGGCTGAAACAACCGATCAATGATAGTAGCTCAGACCAACTTGGAGCTGCCTTAAGTGAGGTGGTCTGGTACGGTTTCTTTTGACAGATGACCAGAAGGCTGTGCTATGGCTTCTGAGCTCTGACGTTGAAAAACCAGGAGCCAATTGAAAGTTTATAAAGCCCAAAAAAAAAAAAAAAAAAAAAAATTGTAAAAGCAAAAGCAAAAGAAAAAATAAATAATAAATACAAATACAAATCTAAATTTTCCTAAGATTACACAAGAATCTGCCTTTTTGGCTCTGTTACCATTTATGAATTTTTTTTTTTTTAAATTTGTACGTGCATCAGGCTATGATATGCAGCCTATGCTACATATGTACTTAAAAAATAGTTTTTGTTTTAACTTTAAGTAATTCATAAAAGAAAAGTGATAAATGAAGTTTATAAAATGTAAACCTTATCTTCTTCTTCTTTTTCTTTTTCTTTTTTAAAAAAAAAAGTGACAATAAAGTTCATTAATGAACAAGTAACAAAAAAAAAATTGATGCTGTTTTTTTTTCTTAGTTCTGATATTTTCATATTCAAATTATTATTATTTTCACTTTATTTCTTCTGACAGGCCAGAATCTACAATAATAACATAAAAATATTAATAATTTGACAATAGGGTAAAAAAAGAAAAAATAGGACTTCGCTTATCCAACAAAGGCCAGGTACTTTGAATATCAAATCATAGTCATTGAAATATGACACCAAGAAAATCAGAGTATTTCAACACCACATGGTAAAGGGAGGTGGCCAGGTGGGGCATGCCAATTGTCCGGCCTGCAGCTGTATTATAGTAACTTTTCTTGTTTGGGTCCTCTTAAAGGCAAATCTTTTATCACAACAGTTGATTTTTATTTTTATTTTTTATTTTTTTTTACAGAAAACTACCACGTTTACTTGTCCCTGTACAGCAAAAGATAGAATAAAATAAAAAAGAAATTGTTTTTATCCTATTCTTTTCTGTGAGCACATTGTTAAAGTGGGGCTGCTCACGTGCATCAGATCCTCTCCTTCGATCGGAGGGGAGTCGGGCTTTTATATATAAAAATATTTTTGTAATTTTCAAATTAATTGGAGAGGATTCGGTCTTTTATACACAGAGATATTTTTGTAATATTACATAGTTTAAAATTACAAAAATATCTCTATATATAAAGGACTAACTTCTCTCCGCATCCTTTCAACCCGAAAAGATCCTAATCCAACTCACGTGAGCTTAGACTGCTATGAGATTCTTTATTTACAAGCAATGTGCAATAAAAATGTATAACCTATTTTGTTTCTACTCTCTCTGTGATTAAGATGTATTCCAAAATGAATGGTCCAAACTCCAAATTTATACATTTGAGGGAATATAATTAATTGAATTTTGTAAGATACTTTCCCTTCCAATTATTTGCCAAGGAGTAATGCTATATATATATTGGATTTGGTTTACATGTTAAAAAAAAAAAAAAATTACAGCATATCTTCTATAGTTTTTTCAAACAACGGTTCAGATTTAATTTCAAATTTTTCACAAAAATAAAGAAAGTAGAATTAAATCTTGACCGTTTAGAAAACTATAAGAAATATTAGATTTGAATTAGGTGCTGTAAATTTTTTTTTTTTTATAAAAAAAAAAAAAAAAAAAAAACTACAGCATGTGTGCTGTAATTTCACTCAATAGTCCATATTTAATTTTACTTTCTCCTCTTCTCATACAAACTTGAAATTAAATCTAGACCATTGATAAGCCAAATTTGAAGATCTTCTATACCTAAGCCAAATCTAGATCATTAACAAAAGTTAAATGGGCACTATCATATCAGCTAAGTGAGATGAGATAAAATAAAGGTGTGGTATTTAGAGTTTCTCATTTAAGTTCTCTCTACGTCCTATTTGAATGGAATAAGATATTTTCAGCTTTATTTGGAGTGAAATGGAAAATATTTATTTTTATGCTATGAGATTAAATTTTAAAGATTTAATAGTAGTGGAAAATGGAAATGGGTCTACCTTTAAAGTGAAATTCAGGATGAAAAGCCCTAGGATTTAAGCGAAATTTACTCCTTTTTTATTTTTATTTTTTTATCTAATTGAATAAGAAAAAGCGTTACAGGAGAGAATCCTTCCCGATCTTGATCCAAAAGAAAAAAAATGTGGGTAATCCTATGAACGAAAAAAATGGTGAACTCTTTAACAGTAAACCTAAAACAAATTATAACAGTGCTAACATAATTATAAATAAATAAAAAAATAGATTAAACAAATAATTTAATTCTCTCGAAAGGTTGCACAAAGCAATTACAGAAGTTAAAGAGAGGTATAAGCAAAGCTTATATACACTTGAAGCAAGTAAAGTGGTGTGATAAGAAAGGCCTTTTTCATATGAGTTTGTGGATTGTTGGGGTGAGGTGGGTAAATGATTATGTCACACAAAATGTGGAGCTCAAGATGAAGAGGGTGGGCATAAAAAAGTAAGAAGCAGGGGTGCGCAGACCAAGGCTTTAATTAATAATGGCTTGGAATTTTTCAAGCAGTGTTTATTAGGAAGGAGCTGGTTTTCATTATTGGAGGGGCCAGGCAGGAGGGGCAGGGGGGAGGACATGGGTGCCATCATGAATTGTCAACTTGTGCATAAAACCACTCCTTTTGTTTGTCTTTTGACGTCTTGTTTGGACCCCAAAATCTTTTTATATTCGCTCTCTGAGTACGTAATTCTAAACCAATTCCAAAAAAACTACCTAATTTATGTTTATTTTTATTTTACTGTACTCAAGTCAAATCTCCTTAAATCTTGAATTATGATCGTCTATAATTATTTATTTGAATTTGAAAGATTTCGGACAAGTTATCGTGAGAGATTATTTATGGGACTCATGCACCTAACCGAATAAATGACTGGGCAGCTCAATTTTTAATTGGTCAAGTTGGTCTCATAAGTGATATCTCATAATCACATATCCGAAGTTTTTCAAATCTGAACAAATAATTGTAGACGATTCTAATCTTTAAAGCCTACCGGTCACAATTATCTGCCCAATCTTAAGCAAACTTGTGCGATGTCGGTGATACCAACAATAATAGTCCAAATATTACCCTAGAGAATCAATAAGAGTCTATTTGAAATTGTGTTGAAAAATATATTTTATATATATAAAAAATGCTTGATCATTTTTTAAGATTTTCTTAAAAGTGCATTTTTGGCTTCTTGTTTTTTAGAGCAAAAAAATTAAATAAGTACCTTTTGAGTTTTTTTTTAGCAAACATACCAAATTTTGCTTTGCAAAACTTTTTATGTGCTAATTAAAAATACTTTTTAAGTTCCTTAAAGCAATCTCAAACTAAGTGTTAGTACAACTACGACCTATAGGTCTAGTAAACGGACAAAAATGAACTAGAGATGATCCAAATGCCTAGTAAACAACCTATAACATATATTAGGAGGGTTTGGTTTAGAATATTACTTGACCACCGAAAGGAGAAAAAATAAATAAATAAATACAATATAACGCATTATAGTTATGCTTAATGCTTGGGAACACTTTTTTATCCGGATTACATCGGTAAAAGAGTTTTCCCACTTCCACCTATTGCAAGGAAACAGTTTTTTATCCTAATGAAATATGAATAAAAAAGTGTTCCCAAGCATTACTCTATAGTTATTAACCCTTTTAATTTGATCCATGAATAAATGCTTCAAACTGATTTTTTTTTTTCTTTTTTGGCAACAAGCTCTTGTACAAACTGACATTATTATGTAGTTTATGAGACATGCGTGAGTTTTAATTTGGACAAATGATATTTAGTGGACTACGTACTATAAAATTGAGATGATGTAACAGTGAAAATTAACAATTGATTTTTCTTTTCATAAAGTCTTTATGAGACATGCGTGAGTTTTAATTTGGACAAATGATATTTAGTGGACTACGTACTATACAATTGTGATGATGTGACAGTGAAAATCAACAATTGATTTTTCTTTTCATAAAGTCTTTGTTGATCCAAATGCTAATTTTTACTGTCACATCATCCAATTATATAGTAGTATAATTATATACTAAATAACATTTATCTTTAGTATGTGAGAAATATTACCAAATAATGCTAGGGACCATCCTTTTATCTTATTTCTTTTATCTCAAAGTTGACATGACTTTTAAAATTACCATTGAATTTAACATCGATCACTATTAAATTTTGATCAAATAATGATTCAAAAGTCACATGAAGTTTGAGATGATAAATATATATATATAGCACCTTATATACAATAAAATTCATCTTTTAATTTATCCAAATATATATTTATTGCACAATTAATCCAAACATATTACTAGTAGTGTTTGAATATGAGACACGTACGTAGGTTTATGGCACAAATGTTGTTTGTTTTAACGTATTGTCTCCGGATCTGTGGGAGGAATGAAGATGGATTATATTCCAGTCCAAGTGGTTAAGTTGCTGCATGCAGCAGTACAGATCGATCAGTTACTATTTCCCGTGGCCATTATTTTCGTCTCCATCCTCCTGCTTTTGTTTCTTGCTATGTTTTTGTTCTCTTTGTTGTAGTTTCACGTATTCAAAGAAGAAAACGAAGGGGAGGAAAAGTCCGAGAGAAAAAAAAAAATGAAATATCCAGACAATCACGGGACATATATATGTGAGGAGGTAAGAGTGCATGAGTGCATGATTGGTCTATGACGAATATTTATGTTTGTCCTCCAAAATCTTTTCAACCCCATAATTATTGTAACCCCAAAAAAACTGGGGTAAATTAATTTTTTACAAATATATATATTTTACTGTATTTTTTTCTTTTCCTTTTTTTTTTTTTGCATCCATGTGGCTTTCTGTCGCAGGTTGTCTATCAGAGTGTACGTCGTTACCTTATATCATTAATTATATATAATTATTTTAAATTAAAACTGTAACCCATAATGGTACGATATGATTGACATGGAAATTAACCCTAACATATCTGTCTTATATCTTGTTCCTAGATCTCCCCGTTCACCATAACTTGTCCTATTGTTCACGTTTATGTATAGAGTACACTACTTTCTATCTGTCACTATTCTTCTGCCCCAAGTTAAAAATGAAAGGAGAAAAAGACGCTTTGTGCACGTTTGTAGAGACACCTGTCACATATGTCTCATCCTATGTCTTTACAAAAGTGCTTGCAATTGTTGTGCGCCAATTATATTTCAAAATAAAAAGAAACACTTTATGAAAAGCAAAATCTTGTATCCAGCAAAATGGAGAAATTTCTCCATACTCTATCCAAATAACAATAACAATGTACGTCGGGATAAATATTATAGTTTTTACTGATAATTTTATTGAGGGGTCGAATATTATTTTGTATGGCTTGTGGTGCATATAATTAAGAAGAGGAGTTAATATGGCGGCACATTTGTTGAGGAAATTAAGCGCGGCGCTCCATCATTTTTAAGATGAAATTTTGATATAGTTTCTCTATGATATTGAAATTGCCAATAGGTACTATATGATTTGATTTATATATATATATATATATGAATGAAAGCATGATAATTTACTATAAAAAAAAAAGTTATAGATAATAATGAATTTTAAAAAATTAACCATCTTCCTTTTCTTTTTATTTAATATATATATTTCAAAAAATCTCGAATTTGGCTTATAACCTCCAGTAAAAACAAAAACAAAAATAAATGGACAAAATTTTCATTTTTAAGTGAACAGGAGAAAAATCATTTTATATTTAAAATTTTATTTGATTATATTTAATGATATATATATATATAACTAAGTTATTTAAAAAAATAAAAAATAAATGGTTTCATAACATATTTACTATATAATAGTATAAACACTATTAAATCTCTAAACTTTAATCTTGACCATAAATTAATGAAAATGATGCTATTCCTCAGTGAACACCGTACTATATATAGTTGTCTTTATTAAAATAAGACAAACCGCATTTATGAGGGCTTCGGTTAAGACGACCTCGTTTTCTATAATAATTAGTACCTCCGTTTATTTATTAATTAATACCGTGACACGATATTCGAGAAGGTCCACGTGAGAAAGCAGCCGAAGAGATTGGTCAACAAGTAATCCCGTGGCCCTCTTTTTCAATCGGATAAATACTTTTTAATCATCATATAACGTTACTTGCTTTTACGGAGTACGAGGGTGTCGTATTACCAATTTACCAAGGTGCAGTGCATCCCGTCCCGATAAGTTACCAATTTACTAATTACTAATTTACCAATTTACAGAGTCCTGATTGAGTAGTCCAATATTTATTTGATTAGGTAAATTTTATAAGTGGTATCTTGATTTATAAATTAGGAGATTGACTGTGCAATTGCCACCTTTCCATCTCTCGCTCCACTCTTATTGGAAAAAGGTTCTCGTTCCTATGAATCCTGATTTGCCTAGTATCGATAGTGATTGATCGAATTCCACTGACTTTGCTATTAACTCGTCCGATGCGGGGTTCACAAGGCTTACTTAGCGAGGTATTTCATAGACCTCTTTTAAATATTTACCTCTGTAAAAAGAATGGATATCTTGTGCTTGATAAGGTCAAATTGCAGCTAATAATGAGTTTGATCGTCTCTAATGTGTACATGTATTTTAATGAATTTTATAAATTAATGGGTATGCTCGTGAGAAATTTGTACATAGAGAGTTTTATCGATTTGTTCATATTCAATGTCATTAGCATCGTCAGTATTTCGTTCATCTTCAGTAATCATATTATGCATTATTATACACGTTTTTATAATGAAAAGTGGGTGGGAGGGAGACTAGGATACGTGAATATCATATTGTTTTGGTTTTGGTTTTTCTCAATATTTTATTAGTTATAGAATGAATAGTAAATATGCTGTAGAGCCTATTCACTATTCATTCTATAAGGAAAATTGCCAATTTGCCTCATCTGTTGGATTGGAAAAAAACATAATAATAGTTAAATTTAACTATTTTGAGGCATTTGACTAGCCCACTAGAGATGCTCTAAATCCGGCTAGTTATTAGGATGCATTTGAAATTGTGATTTTGTAGACAAAAAATGTGATTTTAAATCAAATTACAGAAAATGAATAGTTAAGGAATTGCGTTTTTAAAAAATTACGATTTGAAAACGCAGAAAACTACATTTTCAAATCCCAATCAATGGTTTTTTTTTTTAAAACGAATAATTTTAAAAGTTAACATGCGATTTTGTCAAATACTTAATTACGTTTTTAAAAAACTACTTTTTCAAATCATACATTTTTAAAATCGATATTTTAAAATCGCAAACTCAAACGGACATTTTGAATAAATTTAGTTAATTAAGGAGGATACCTTACTATTAGGTCCTTGAATTTTGTGATATTTGGAGAGGTTGCATGGCTTATTTGTTTAGATTTGGCTTACGTGTTGTAATAACAATTGGAGAGTGATCCCTGCACTCTTTGTGCACAACAATGGCACAACACCAAGACACATTGAGTGGGACCCAATGTATGGATCCCACATCAATGTGTCTTGGTGTTGTGCATTGTGAGTGTTTTGATCATTTCTCATAATAATTATAGTTATTTTTTAGATTATTCAAAGCAAATGAGCTCCCTAATTCTGCCGTCTTAGACCTTTTTGAATTTCACAAAAATTAGAACAACCTAATAATAACAAGAAATCGAGTGACCCTCCAGATGATCAGGATTAAGAAGAACAAGGGGTTTTGGTCACTGATCCACTCAATCGATAATTGAACTTTGATGGAGGTTCGAATTTATTAACCCACCTTATATTTGAATATGGGATAATTTAAAGGGAGAATCATATTTTACTCTTACGTTTTATCTTATTTAGATTTAGTTATTAAGTTTTCAATTTCAAGAATAAGATATTTAAAGTTTTGTCTTGTCAAAACTTTAAATAGGTTCATCTCTTACTTTACCGTCAAAATTTATAATTTATTTTTTTATCTGTCTGTCACGTATGTCTTATTTGACAAATTAGCATTTATATCAACACCCAAATGTTAATAGCACATCAACAAGTACCATGTCACTTGCTTAGAAACTAGAAGGAAAGAAAAATAAATTAAACTTTATAGCATGTTTGAGTGTGCGTGCGATTTTTTTTTTATTTATATTTTACTATTCGTTATTATATTTAAAATTGTGAATACCGATTAAATTTATTTTTTGAAATTATGTTTGGATGATATAGAAAACTTAATACAAAATTGAAAAAAAAAAATTGGATAAAACTTGATTAAAATTCAAATTTAGCAAAATAACCCAAACATGTATTTCAAAAATAATAAAATATAATTAAAAAAAATTGTTAGCCAAATAATTAAATTTGGGACATTTACTGTATGCTGTCCTGGTTTAGAAAATTATGTGAATAACCTAGTGAATAAGAAATTTAAAAACCCCCCATAATTCAAGCCATTTCACTTTCTTTAATTCAAAAAGACAACAACAATTAAGGGTTTAAACGAGTTGAGTTACTTGTGAACATGGAATTAAATGAGCTAAATGAGCTACTCGTGAACATGGAATTAGGCTCAATTATTAAACGATGCAAACTTATATAAACTTTGTTTGATTCGATTGAAACTCGTGAACTCGCTCGTATAAGGATCGACTCATTTATTAAGGCTTGAATTGTATATATATATAAATAAATAATTCATATATTAATTTGTTGATAGATAACTTATTTTTATAATATAGTATATTAATAAACAATATATTATATGTAAGCATAAATTAAGTTATAAATAACAACGGTTATTAGTCAGTATATATCATTACTTAATTGTTAGTCGTATGATATAATGACAATCTAAATACTTAATCATATCATTAATGTAATATAATAGGATTATAGGACCACATGATCATATAATAATATAACATTGTGGCATATGACACGTAATCACTTTATTATATGTTATAAATATTATCATTAGATATTTAATAATCATTACATCATTTATTTTTATTTTTTTGTAAATTATACAGTTTATTTAATATACAATATAAATATATATTGTTTATATGTTATATAATGTAATATTAATTTTTAAATTACCTCACTTCTCTTTTTTGTATGTTAAATAAACTATATAACTTACAACAAAATCGACCTAGCCAAGCTTAATTTTAAAACTCGTAATGAGTTCGAGCTCATTTAGCCGACTTGAGCTTAATTTTTAAAACTCGCCATGAACTCAAGCCTCGTAATAAATTTAAATGAGCCGAACTTACACATGCACAATTCACTTAAGCTCGGCTCATTTACCGCCCTAATAACAATCATGTATCGGAAAACTCAAGTCTTTAATTCAAAAGCCCATTTAGATTCTATTTTTTCAAGTTAATTTGTTTTTACTTTTCTTTTAAAAAAATTAGATGAAATTAGTGGTTAATAAGGAGATGGCATGTAAACAGACAGTGCATGAGGTAAGAAGCTGTAAAAATGAATAATTGAAGAATAATTAATTACTTCTCTATGTTAGTGAAAAAAAAATATTAGATTCATAAAGTAAAAATTAAAAATATAAAGAGAAATGCTAGATATCCTAACACATTTTTTTTTTTTTTTTTTTCAAATTTAGTTCAAACTTAATTTATTATAATCCTATAAGATTATGACACGTTTTAAAAATGATAAATTTAATGAGATTATAACCCATCAAATTAAAACTAAATTATAAAAAAAAAAATTTAAATATTTAGCCTCATATGTGAAAGTCATTTTGATAAGCGAGTGGGTGGCAACCTTGCACTTTTGTGTTGGAAAAGTAAAAAGGGAAAGGGAAATTCCTTCATTAACTGTTTATGTTTCCTTTTATTTTCATTGACTTTTCCAAGCCATTCTTCTCTTTCCATTGATGATGCGTTAGTCTCCTTATCCAACAATACCATTTCTTAACAGGATAAGGATCATTTAAATTAGGCAAATTTAGACTATTTTGTACATCGAATGATATAAAAAAATACTATATATTAAAAATGTAAATAACAATAAGAGTTTATCATATTCTTATATTTTATGTTGTATAAAAGTTTTGAATAAAAAATTGTATTTTGATTTAATAAAAAATAAACGTCTCTTTAAACTGTATTTTAATATGTATAATCTTTCTTGCTGTTTGATATAAAAAACTGCCTGAATTTTTTAAAATTTGAAAACCTCAAACTTTAAAGAAATTGTCGGGGATCCGAATTCTTTCTTAACCATGTTTTAAAGCAGGAAGACATATTTTATGTTTATAATTTAATATTGTTATATTTTATGATGTAAATGATTTTATATCATTTATTTATTTTAAATTATGTGTCAATATGTTTACTAGATAGTATAATCTACACGGTTAAATACAAATATTATATTTTAATTATAAAATAAGTTACCTTTATTGTAAGTAAAATGTAAAGGATTATGTTCTGTCCGAAAACCACGTATGATTAATCATGAACAATATTCACTGCTTAACAAAAGGATTAGACAAATAAAATAAAATAATTCTGATCACGTGGTGTTCACATGTAAGAAATATATATTAATATATAGATATAGTACTCTTTTATTATTTTTGGACCTTTTCTAATCGGCTAATGCATAATGCAAGCAGTTCGTTTTAAATTAATTGCCACCGACAGTTTTTTTGTCTTTCTTTTTGTTTTGTTTTTTTTTTTTTTTTCCTGCTAGGATAAAAATTGTCTTGAGACACGTGCTAACATGCTCGTGGCTCGGATATACAGTAAGATGAAGAGTGATTCATGCACAATAAAAGTGTACACAATATGCGTACAACAAAATACGTGTCCTAATACGTGTACAACAAGACATATGAGTGAGACTCGTGTTTTGTTGTGCACACTTTTATTGTGTCAAAATCATTTTCTTAGCCATTGTGGTCCCGATCAATGATATTAATATTGACATATTGTAAATACTTATTTACGAGTTAAAAAATGGTTGTGATTTTATTAAAGAAAAAACATACGTGCTGTTTTTAATTATTTTATTTTTCGTAAACTAAAGTGAAAAATAAAATGAAAAATCATTCAAATGTTTTCTAAAAACGGGATCGTTTTTCAAAATATAATTGGCGGAGTCTAGGAATAGAGATGATACATATTCATCTATTTCTTATATTTTACCTACCTTTGTTGTAAATTTATTGCTGAATCTGTGAGACCACGTATTGGTTTCATGTGCTCTCACATATTTTACAGTGAATTTGTTCATTTCTTATAGAGACATGTTACATGTACATCTTTTATACATCTCTCACACATTTCTTTCCTAAATCAATAATTCGATTTATAATTTTATACTATAGAACTCACATTTGAGTTCTTCTGAGTCATACAAATCCAATGGTTAATTTTAAAAAGAGATGTATAGGAGACGTACAAGATATGTAAAAATAATTATTTCTCATTTTTATATGAAGATGGACAAGAGATTAACAAAAGATATAAAATAAGTAGAATTGCATTGTTTTCTGCTTTTCTGCTTTTCTTTAAATGGAAAACTATTATCAAATAGCATAACCAAACAAAGCCTTGAGCGATTAAAACGTAGAAAAATGATTTTTGCACATTTTTTGTACGTCACTTTTATAAATCAACTATTGGATTTGTATGACCCATAATGATCCATATGTGAATCATACGGATCCAATGATTGATTTAAAAAAATAACATACAAAAAATATAAATGTACATGTAACATGTCTCTATAAAATGTATGATATTTTTCTATCATAGTTTTGACTATTTTTTCTATTAGGTATTTGCATACTTATTTGTATGTAATAAAAAAAAAAAGTTAGGATCTGGCTACTTTTCTTAACTGACTTGTACTTACTATATTTTTCCTATAAATAGACCATTTTGTATCACAGTCGTATTCAAGTCAATAAAATAAAGATGTAATTTTGGAGATGCGTTATTTGTATAAATATCTCATTAAGTGTGAGATTCATACATATGAGATATGTTTCACATTTATGGATCCCATACCAATTATAAGTGTGTGTATAAATATCATTTGCCATAATTTTTTATTGGACACTTCCAATGATAGACATGTCTACTTTTTTATTCATTTTAGAGAAATGATTCATTTTTCGTCCAGTTTTTTTTTTTCCATATTCTTATTTTTGAAAATTATCATTGGATCAGTGAGTCCCTCACCTGGGCCCATAGAGCTAATAGTGATTTTAAAAACTATGAGGATGGGAGAAGGACATGAGGATGATTTATATCACATCGCTTCATTTTAAGGTTAATTTATAGAGAAATTATATTTTTATATCTCTTGTACATCTTCCATACATCTATTTTTTAAATTAATTATTAGATATGTAGGACCCATATGTGGGTCCTACAGATCTAATGGTTCATTTAGAAAAGAAATATACAAAATATGTACGTGTAACATGTCTTCTTCTTTTTTTCTTTTTTTTTTTAACAGGAATTGTATTCTATCATTGATATTACAAAAAGCCCAAAGGCTTACAACTTGAAAATAAATGACAAGACTAGGGCTGGCAATTTTGACACGACTCAATAACCCGGCATGAACACGACACAAAATTAGCGGGTTTGGGTCTACCATAAACGGACTTGTGTCATAAACGGGTCGACCCGTTTATCTCTGCTTTGTGGGTCGGATCGCGACTCGCCAAACACGATTAACTTTTTTTAAAAAAAATTATTTATATATATATATATATATATATATATATATATATAAATGGGGGGTGGGGGGTGAGGGTGGAGGGAATGAGCATATGTAGGTCATTCAAGAAATCAAGACTCAAGAGTGGACAATAATGATGCAGTTTTTTGTATTTGTAAATTTGTAATGATGATGTAGTTTTTTTTATTTTTTTATTTGATTAGACAATTAAACATATTAAGTGATTTGGTGCTAGCCTACTAGGAGACTAGGAGTAGGAGTTTAGAGATTAATTGCTACAATTATTATTATTTCATTTAAATACCCACACCCCCCCCTTCCCCCCCCAAAAAAAATATTGTTATTATTATTATTTTTAAAAAACACTTATAAGCTAAACGGGTCGTGTCGACCCGATTCGACTCATTATGTTAAACGGGTTTCATGAGTCGCGTCGGGTGACCCGTGAAATTATTTGTTCGCGTTGTGTTTAGAGCCCCGACCCGTTAACATAAACGAATCATGTTTGGGTATAGGCTAAACGGGTCGCGGGTCTTAGCGGGTCGTGTTTGAAGCCAGGGCCATGGAGTAATTACATGCTTTGGGTTGTGTTTGCTTTAAAGCTTTTTTCTGACACAATTCTAGGCCCTTTCTCACAAATGGGCCAAAAGAAAATTGAGGCCCCATATAGTTGGCAAATTGGAAATTAATGCCAAGCCCAGCTTGCACCCCACCAACCCAAAATAGACTCCCTTGCCATTGACCACGTGTATCGTAAAGAATGGTCTAGTTTTTGCTTTGAATAATAATAATAAAAAGTAATGTATACCACCTTTAATTTTTTTATTTTTTATTTTTTTATTTTTTTTACAATTATCCCAATCAACTATTAAATTTGATCTTATGGTTTATTGCGATCGTTATGTCAACACTATGAGATTGTTGTAAAATTTTCAAAGATGAATTGAGATTATCATATTAACATTGTGAGATAATTGTAAAATAAAAAACGCAATTTCTAACCTTACTCATAAAAAAATAAATTAAAAGAGTAATGATATATGTCACATTGTTATCCCACAACTATTATATAATGTTGATGTTACAATTCTAACTAACCCTTAGTTTTTTTTTTACCAAAGATCGATTTAATCATTGGTCGGGATTGCTATGTCGGTATTATGAAATAAAAACATAATTTCTACCATTACTCAAATAAAAATAGAGGAACTCTATATATCACACAAATATCTCACAATTGTCTCATAAAATTGACGTGATAGGATGATAGAATATAATAGTCCTTATGTTATTGGGGGACATTAACAAATTAAGGCAATTTGGAGAGGACATTGTAACAATTTGATAGGGTAGGTGTGTACTCCTTTTTTTTTAAAAATAATAATAATAATAATAATAATAATTATAAAATGAGAATTCTAGACGTACTAAATCCATTGAGAAATGCTATAACTTTTTCTAGTGTCCTGATAGGATCATTTTATGCTGACATGATACTTTGTTTTTAATAAAAAACTACAACTTGATTTATTTATCATGTTTTTATTAAAAAATACAGAGTGTCATGTCAGCATCGAATGACTAAAAAAGACACTAGAAGGAGCTCTAACATTCCTCAAATCTTTTAGTAAGAGATGAGTATAAAGATGAAGTGGAGCTTATTAATTGGTATCGGTAACATTTTTTTTTTATTAATTGGTTTGATCATATCCAATAAATAAGCTCCACGTCATATTAGTATTAATCTTTTAATTAAAGATTTAATACCTTTAGCATTTTTAATAGGATAGAAATTTCATACAAACCGATTTGTAATAAATTTTTTACAACCCACATATAAGATTGACATGTGTCTCTTGGAATGAAGAAGCACTTGTTATTTAAATAGCATGTGCTTCTTACATAATTGTTTAATAGCATTAATAAAAATATATGTACTTCTCAAATATTTAAAGGACGTGTGTATTTTTATACGTAGGAAATTTTGAATTTCCTGTCTTTTTTTAGGGTTAAATACCTATTTACCCTCTGTGCTTTACGACATTTATTTTTTGCCCCCTCAGTTTTACATTTTACCAAATTTGGTACCTGTGGTACATGAAAAGATGAAAATGGTACCTCCTTCTAATTTTCCGTCCAAAACTAACGTCCAGCCACGTCATCCTACAGGTGTCGGCGTGCATGCGCGACACTTGTACCCGTGATACACTTCAGCGTTGACGTAGCTATCATTTTTCTTTATTATTATTTTAATGATTTCTTTTATATATATATATATATATAAAAAATTGGGGTGGCACCATTTTTGGTGGCCCAACAAATTTTATTTTATTTTATTTTTTATTTTATTTATTAAAAAAATCTTTAAAATAATATATATATGGTACAAAATATATTGATTTTATTTTATTTTATTTTTTGATATATCCGCATAAGAAGAAGAGGGGGATTCAAACTAGTAATCTCCATTTCATGTGGCGTGGTCTCCAGCCGATTGAGCTATTCCTTGGGAACAAAAATATATTAATTGTGTACAAAGTACCATGTCTGATATATTTATAAAACCAAGGTACCATTTCTGGTAATTATTTAAACTACAGGAGGCACATAATGAAATATATAAAATCACAGGGGTATACATTGGGAAAAAAATTTGTATTTAAGTAACAAACATTTGGTCATTTTTTGGGTTAAATCAATTGGCCACGCAGATTATTTTGTGTTTCCAATTGTTACACATGACTGATAGCATTTTTTTATTTTTTTTTATGAAGAGTTCAATTCTTGTCAACATATTATTTTGATAAACGACAGACATATAGGTTACTTTTGGTTCAAAACAGGCATACCAAATATACCAAATATTATTTGCGTACAAAGTACCATTTGCGATATAATTACAAAAACAAAGTATTATTTTCGGTACTTATTAAAACCATATGGGGCACATTGTGAAATTTTTAAAACTATAGCGGTATCTCTTGAAAAAAAAAAGGTGGTTCTTAATTTTAAGGCTTTTTTTAAAAAAAAAAAATTAAAAAAAAAAAATTATGGGAAAATATATAGGGGGGCTCAGCCACCTCCATTTGGCTTGGAGGTGGGTCAGCCACCCCATTAGGCCTGGGGGTGGCCAAACCACCCCCGTGGCCCATGGGGGTGGCCCGTGGCCGAGCCACCCCCATAATTTTTTTTTCCTTAAAATTAAGAACCATAATTTTTTTTTCAATAGATACCCCTGTAGTTTTATAAATTTCACGATGTGCCCCATGTGATTTTAATAAGTACCGAAAATAATACTTTGTTTTTGTAATTATATCACAAATTATACTTTGTACACAAACAATATTTGATATATTTGGTATGCCTGTTTTGAACCAAAAGTAACCTATATGTCTGTCATGTATCAAAATAATATGTTGACAAGAATTGAACCCTTCATAAAAATAAAAAAAATGTTATCAGTCTTGTGTAACAATTGGAAACACAAAATAATCTGCGTGTCCAATTGATATAACCCAAAAAATGACCAAATGTTTGTTACTTAAACACAATTTTTTTTCCCAATGTATACCCCTGTGGTTTTATATATTTCATGATATGCCATTTGTAGTTTAAATAATTACCAGAAATGGTACCTTGGTTTTATAAATATATCAGACATGGTACTTTGTACACAATTAATATATTTTTGATCCCAATGAATAGCTCAATCGGCTGGAGACCATGCCACATGAAATAGAGATTACTAGTTTGAATCCCCCTCTTCTTCTTGTGCGGATATGTCAAAAAATAAAATAAAATAAAATCAATATATTTTGTAACATATGTATATTATTTTAAAGATTTTTTTTTTTAAAAAAAAATAATAATAAAATTGTTGGGGTGGCCGAGCCACCCCAAAAATGGCAGAATTTTTTGTTTATGTTTATATATATATATATATATATATATATATATATATATACAAAGTTACAAATATCTTGGATCCAACACCCTCCCACGGGTTCTCTTCCCCGCCACTTTCTCTACCTATCTGTTAGTTCCCGAGAAAACGGTGCGAAATTAACGGCAAAGCAAGTGAATACTCCCAAGAAATGCAAGAATTATAACTAAAATAACTCCATGTCTCTACTCGGCAGCTTCGAGTGAAAGTTCCTCTTTACGGTTTACAGTTATACGACACTCTCTCTCTTTTTTCTTTTCTCATTCATCCCAAACAAAGACACTATCTCTTTCTGAGGAAAGTTTCTGATTTTCTTTGTAACCAAACAAAGGTTTGAAAATTGTTTACCATTTCCAACTTCTCTTTGAGAGCAGTGAGAGAATGGCGATTTCGTCGATTCAAGTCTTCCGTAGCCTTAGGCCTCCTAATGCATCTTCTACTGCAACAGCGGCTTCGTCGCTGCGAAATTCTCAAACCCTTTCAGCTTCTTTGCGAGTTTCCTTTGGGTTTCGGAGCTCAGTGGACTTCAATTCGTGCGGCTTGAAGGGTTGCTTTGTACCGTCTAGCGCTCGGTCTCGTGCTTGGGCCATGGCGAGAGAGAGAGAAGAGAGAACTGAGGATTACCCTCTAGCGGGTGATTCCGTGGATGCTGTAGATGATAAGCAGGTAACACTTTAGTTTCTTCTGTTTTTTGTTTAATAGCAAATGATTGCATTTTTAAGTTTCCAATTTTCTTATTTGGTGTATTAATTTGTTTAAATTTTTAAAAAGTGGAAAGAAATTTTAAATCCTGGGGGTTGGACTTTTATAATGCTGGTGAAGGTCGATGAATGTATTTGTAGAATTAAAAAAAAAAAAATCATGATGATATTGGGAAAGATGCAGTGGTTACAGAAATTGCTGGAAGAGAACCACGTTACACATTGAGGTTTAGAAGTTGTTCGTGACCTTGTTGAGATTTGGATTAGTTGGTTTGCTGTTATGAGGATTCTCATGCCATTTTTTTGGACCTTTTTTCCTTTCTTTTGATAGGTTGTAAACACACCCCAGGAGTTTCTGGAGCGAGACTTTGCTGGCACTCCTTATGTTCCTGTATTTGTGATGCTACCCGTGAGTCTTCTAATAATACTATCTGTTCTCTAGTTGGATGTAGTTGTATATCTTTCTTCTTCTTCTTCTTCTTCTTTTCTTTTTTTTTTTTTTTTTTTTTTTTTTTGTTCAATCAGGCCCGCTAATAGTAATACTACTCTATGGTGGAGAGCGATTCATTTTTCCAAAAGATTTACTTTTTTCTATGGAACCTAAAGCACGGAATCGTTGTTTGCTTGGTAAAATTACCTAATTGCCTGTCATGGCTACATAGTTTTTAAGTTATTCTGATGTATCACAATGGGGGAGTGGCAGCTGGACATCATTAATATGAATTGCGAGTTGGTTGATCCAGAAGGTCTTCTCAATCAGCTAAGAATCTTGAAGTCAATCAATGTTGATGGGGTTATGGTTGATTGCTGGTGGGGAATCGTAGAGGCACATGCTCCACAGGTATATAATTGGAGTGGCTACAAAAGGCTCTTTCAGATTGTGCGTGACCTTAAGCTCAAATTGCAGGTGAGCAGTATATACCCTATGTTGTTGCTATGCTTGTTCAAGCTTTTTAAATCATTAAATCTGTGCTTTGGGCATGTAAAATGTTTCTTTGCTTGCACTTTTTGTTGTGTGTAGATAGAAAGAAAGGGTGAAACAATTACTGTTTTTACTCTACGACTGTCAAACTATGTTGGTTGTGGGTTGATTTAGAGAAGTGAATGCTGTGAAGTGTTCTAGTGGGATGGTAATGAATCACCTGATGTTATGTATGGCTGCAATCAAACATATATGCAGTTTAAATCTCTTCTGTAACATGAGGACTGAGGAGTATAATGTGCTGATTTGGATGTTGAATGCAGATTAAATTGGTTCCAAGGGAGAAGTAAATTGGGATAAATTCAAAGGCAAAAAAAAAGAAAAAAGAAAAAGAAGAAGACCAAACTACAGATGTTTGGTGATTGCAATAGTGACTAATATATATATACGTTTTTAGAGTCAAAAGGCCATGGGGAGATATTTGACGATGGCCACCCAAAGCTCAGCTTACTATGAGCACTCTCTCTCTCTCCAAGCCAATGAGGAGCAAAAAGAAAGAGAATCCGCAACAACATGCCGAAAAATTACTAAAAATGTTAACATCATAAGAAATATCTTAGTAGAAATTAACATAATTTTCAACAAACAAGTAGATGAAAGTTTATGTTGGTGGAAACTTGTTCTAACATTATTGTTGAGAAGCACTAATAAGCTTAATAGCAAAGTAGGAACTAAAATCATTTTCATGAGGATTATTCTCTGCTATTTCTCTTTGCATCCTCATGCTGGACCTGATTGCCATTTAATCCAAAGTGGTTCAGGTTGTAACGTCTTTTCATGAATGTGGAGGTAATGTTGGTGATGATGTACATATTCCGCTCCCCCGCTGGGTGTCAGAAATTGGTCAAAGCAATCCTGACATATATTTCACTAATAGAGAAGGAAAGCGCAATTCTGAGTGCCTCTCATGGGGAATTGATAAGGAACGGGTCTTAAGAGGCCGGACTGCTGTTGAGGTATTGCATTTAGATATGATTGTTAAGCTCTATTAGATCTCCATCTTTCTGTATAGCAGTTTTTAAGTTTAAGAAATATCTGTCATTGTACCTTTCCTATCACTATCCTGTTTTATGTTCTAATCTTTAGTCTTAAGACGTATATTATTTGCTAAATGTATTATCTATTCTTTTAATTGTTAACATATACACACTCATATATACATATAGACACATACATAGCCTAATATATATTATATACAGAATTGTGTTACTACACAATAAAATATAAAACTAAAGATTTGAAGGTTATGTTGTTGAGATGTAAGGGTTGGACTTTATTTCTATTAATTTTTATTCTCCTTACATATCTAGCTGCAACAGATTCTGTTGTTTGATGCATAAATCATAAGATTTAAGATTTAGTGTTTTGTTTTGTTTTTTTTTTTTAATAAAAAATTCAGGTTTACTTTGATTACATGAGAAGCTTTCGGGTTGAATTTGATGAGTTTTTTGAGGATGGAATCATCTCTGAGATTGAAGTTGGAGTAGGACCATGTGGAGAGCTACGATATCCTTCTTATCCTGCAAAGCATGGTTGGAGATATCCCGGTATTGGTGAATTCCAGGTATTCTTTTTTCGGTGAATAAATGGTGATTGGAATGAATGTCTTTAGTTACTTCAGAGTTATCCATAAATAGTGATTGCGTCACAAAATGGTTAATTAGATGTGCTTCAACATATTATATAGTCATGATCTTGTTTCACTGTCACCATTTTTAGCTAATTTCATTAAATATATTAAATTCTTTGTGCATTGACACAACCTATTCTGTTCAGTCCTATGATAAGTACTTGATGAAGAGTCTTACAAAAGCAGCAGAAGCAAGAGGACATTCATCTTGGGCCAGAGGACCAGATAACGCAGGTTCTTATAATTCCACACCCCATGAGACTGGGTTCTTTTGCGATGGAGGTGAATATGATAGCTATTATGGCAGATTCTTCCTTAACTGGTACTCTCGAGTATTGGTTGATCATGGCGAACGTGTACTTGGTCTAGCCAATTTAGCTTTTGAAGGCACTTGCATTGCTGCAAAGGTGATTCACTTTTGTAGAAATACTCTTTTTTTTTTCCTGTTTAACTAGAGCAGTGATTATATATTTACTTATGTGGTAAAAATGATAATCACAATATGAAATTTATTTCTTATAATGTTTGCTATTAAAGAACCTTTGCTTATTTTGATTGATGAGTAGGTATCAGGTATACATTGGTGGTACAAGACAGCCAGTCATGCTGCTGAGCTGACTGCTGGTTTTTACAACCCCTCAAATCGTGATGGTTATGCTCCAATTGCAGCAATGTTAAAAAAGCATGGGGCTGCTCTTAACTTCACATGTGTTGAATTGCGCACATTAGATCAGCACGAGGATTTTCCAGAAGCACTGGCAGACCCAGAGGGGTTAGTTTGGCAGGTAGGCCTGTGCAGAAATTGTATATCATTTTCTGCTTACTAGGTATGGTAGTTTTATACCCTGCTGAAAAGGGTCCTCTTGTTGGAAAATTGGATGTATCTTTAGCTCAATGTGAAGAATGTTGGTGCTAAGAACAGGGCTTGGGATCAAGTTGATGAAGTTATTTCAGTCAAAATCTCATGCGGTTTGAGTCTTAAGACCCTTTGCTCACACTGAAATAATTTTCTACTCAAATGTTAATTTTATTCAAGGTGATTGGTTGAGAACTAGAGTTCTATCTGTTTGGGCTGGATCATCATGCCAATTGACACTTCCATTTCTTTTTTGACTGACCACCTGTAATTTGTTCTCATGTCTTTGGAGAGACACTGCATACCACTCATGCTATTCTTTTTGAAATACAATATGTACAAACTCTATTAGGGTTTAATTTACTTTAGATTTAACTTCAGTACAATGTAGTGGAATGTGGAATGCTTAGTTAACAACCAATGATGGATCTGGAGCAGATCCATTGCTAGTCTGCTTGTAAGTTATATTATGTTCGGTAAAGCTTTTAGATCTTTTAACCATAAGCAAGCTATATTTATTTCCAGGTGCTGAATGCTGCGTGGGATGTTTGCATTCCAGTAGCTAGTGAGAATGCTCTTTCTTGCCATGATAGAGAAGGCTACAATAAGATCCTGGAAAATGCCAAACCCCTGACTGATCCAGATGGAAGACATTTATCTGCTTTTACCTACCTCAGGCTCAGCCCAGTCCTCATGGAGAGACACAACTTCATGGAGTTTGAGCGATTTGTGAAGAGAATGCATGGTAAGCCTTCCACTGCCGTCCCTCTTCTCTTTCAACGTCATTCAGTCTTGCGACAGTGTTTCTTTAACCTTTTGTTCGCAGTAAGTCTTACCCTTGGCAAGCCCATATAAGATACATACAACACATCTAGGGTGGGTATCTCCTTCCGATTTCCCAGCCTCTGGAGGTTGGAAGCGGCATCTTGATTCCAACTCTAACATTATGCCTCAGTGTATGCCAAACTGAGCCAACACGGTGAGGTTGTAAGATCTTGTACCCCGCAACCAGGATGCTGCTAGATTTGGCGGTAGAAATTGCTGCCATATCTGGAATTTGAGAGAGAGAGGCCTGGTGTAAAGTGCAGGTCTTATTAGGTTAAGTCGGGGTCGGAAAAAGACCACCTATTGTCAAATTCCAATCCGACCTCTGTCGGTAACTAAAAATTCTTATTGATCCCAAGCCGACACCTGTTGGAACCCAAAATTTCTTGTCGGATCGGGTTGGGTTGAAAATGACAGGTTAGCTTGGGTGGGCGGGTATATATCTCTCACCTCTAAACACATCCATTATGGATTCCCAGAAGACTCTACTATGACCTTAGTAAAAATGCAACACTCCTATCCCACATTGGGAAGATGAGGAGTAGCCCACATAGAGTTGGTAGTTTATAAAGGTAGTCATGAGTACTAAGTCTCACATTACTTAATTACTAGGTGAAACTTTGTTTTATAAGGAATTCTAGGAAAGCTCTAAATTTACTAGTCCTTGTGGGTGATAGCGTAGATGTGGCTAGCGCTTTTTTCTGGGTCATTACAAAAAAAGCCCTTGTAAGACTCGATTTTGCAATCCCCATCCAATTAATTTCATGTCCCTCCAGTTGCTGATCACTAGTCTTTTAGCAATGATGGGCTATGACGGTACTTATGCAGGGGCCTAGGCCAATTTTCATATTCTTGATTGCATTATGTACCTTGAGATTAAGATTACTTCATCAATACACACTATTATGTTTGGTTAAAGTTTTGTCCTGCATGCATGTTTGGGGTCACCCACTTGAATCATGGCTTCAGTCAACTAAATATAGGTTGATATTTTTCGGGGATCATGCATGTTTTCCAACCCCAATAAACAATTTCTTTTGCTTTTAACCTGTGTAGCAGCTTCAATGCGACACTATCACTCCTTATTAGTTAAGAATAATCGTCTTTGCTAATGAGCAGAGGCTAATGCTTGTTTTTATTTGGATTTGTACTGAGTTGGCTTTTTGGTGCTTTTTATGGATGCCTTAATGTATTGAATGAATGGAGGCCCTTGTGTATTTTGTGTCTGAACCTTTCTCACCATTCACCTTGGAAACGGTTGAAACCAATAGTTTAATTCATGAATCTTTGTTGATTTATATAGTATCAACTACAGTTACCTGAAGCCAGGAGTGAAAAAAAAAAGACTTAATGAGTGGAATTAGTGTGGGTAGAAACTCTTTTGATTTCAAAGTTATGATGGGTCAGTATCATTAAGCAGCATTTCCAACTGTTCTTTGAAGACAGTTACCACCCTTTCAGATTTTACGTACTCCAACTCACTTCCAGTCAAATCTGAAACAAGTCCGATGCTTGAAATCCCTGATAACTAGGCATACTAGTGACATTTTTGATTAACTTCATAGTCAGCTTAATATATTCTTATGCAATTTAAAGCATCAATAGCTCCTCCATTTTCATAAGATATCTCATGTTTGTCTACTTCATCAATGCATAGACTGTAATGTCACTGCATGAACAGGTGTTCTGTATTGGTGATTGTAGATATGAGTCAATTTGAGGTCACTGAGTGACATGATCTGGACCATGTGGTTGTTTCTACAAGAACATAAAAATCATCATATTTTGCTGTGGAGGTTTAATAGTCTACCCTTGCCTCACTTCCACTTGCAGGGGAAGCAGTTTCTGATCTTCAAGTTAATCCAAACAAAAAGCACACCAAAGTTCAGGATACAGATGGCCAAGTTGCTGCTTAGGTTAAAGATATGGATATATTTCACACTTCTTGACATGGTTTGATGCTGTATTACCGAAAGGAAAAAAAAAAAAAAACTATGTACTGTTAGTGTTAACTTATCTCTATCCACTTACACACAAGATCCTCTAGATGTTTTTTGGGTAATTTGTGTTCTTAAAGTCTGATAACTATACTTAAATCATTTTATGTAATGTTGAGGTGGCAAAATTTGAACTATTTAACAAAAAAGGCACTATCCTGGACAGTAGAAATGTCACAAAATTGGCAATTGTTTAACAAGAGGGAGTAATTATCTTAGGATTAGTTTGGATCAAACAACATTGAACATACGATTTGAATGGGTGTTAAAAGAATCAGAGTCTAGAACCACGCAATTAAGGAGGAGATGTACTTTGAAACACAATGCAAAAGCTGTGACAAAAGATTGTATAAAAAGCCTCGGCACGAATCAAGTTCACGTGATCATATGATTCATCCCGCCTTGGAGGGGGACGCACCGAAATCTCGTGCACCTCCCACGTGCGACGCGTGCCGCTCGCACTGCCGTACACTCGCTTTCCATAGCCTATACACACGCCTCGTTCGTGCCAAGCCCTAATCTCACACACTCGCACCGAGACACGCTCGCCTCCGCGCACACACGCGCGAAACCCCAGGCCTCGCATGCTCGCACGCTTTCTCACGCTCTCTCTTCTCTCTCCCACTCATCGGCCGGACTTGACCACTGTGCTCGCCGGAGAATCCCGCGCCTGTACTGTCCTCTCCTTCGGTTCGTCTCTCGCCGGAGATCCGGTGGGTCGCCGTGACACGACGCCGGTCGCCGGTCGCCGGAATTCGGCCTTCTCGGCGCCGAATTCTGTATAAATTTTAGGTTTTGGAGCGAAGAACATGGATCTGGAAGAGAGCGTTGTTTGACCTCTGATTGAGGACTACAAGCTGGAATTCTTGGGAGGAATTGGAAAATTAGAGGCTCTTTGTCGCATCATTTCTTGGATGGAAGTGGATTCTCCGTATTCACGTTGACATAAGAAGGTAAGTGTGATATCTTGGAACTTTTCTCTGACTGTTCGTTTCGGCGAAAAACTTTCCGGGAAAAAGTATTTCCGGTTAAAAGATAATTAATTTAAGGTGTAAAGAGATTTTTCTTTTCTTTTGCCCTTTTTGTTTCTGTTGGTAACGGAATTTTTTTAAAAATTATGGGCTTTACGGTAATTTATAGTGAGAGAATTGAGCTTATACCCCGTTCCATTGCTGAGAAATTGGTGGGAAAAGTGGGAATACAATACTAGAGTGTTATGTCCTCTATCGCTGTTCCTAATTTGAAGAAATTCCAAGGAAAGGCTCGACTTTTTGAAGTTTTATTGTCGTTATTTAGTTAAATGAGTGTTTTTTTTTCTTTCTTTCGTTCTTTTTGTCTTCTTAATCACTTAATCATGAATGATAATGAAATTTTTGTTGGGATTTGATCTTTAGGGATGAGTTTCTATGGAGACAAAGAGATCATTTTCTTTGTTAGTTGGTATTTTCGTTTTGGTTATTGTGAGATATTTGTTATTTCGAAGTTCAAAATGGTTGCCCGAGAATGGATAGTTACGGGCTTTTTGAAGTAAGTGAAAGTTTTTGCGTCAGACTTACGCTGGAAATAGGTTTTGGAGGTCTTTGTTCTGTCCTGTTTGCCCAGGACCTGAACTTCAGGGGGAAAAGAATTTTTCCCAAAGTTTTCCGGGGAAAATGTTTTTCTGCAAAAGATGATTAATTTAAATGTAGAATGAACAGGTTTTGCTTTGGGAGGGGAGAGGGGAATATCAACTATCAAGTAAAAGACTTGGTAAGGGTTTTTGTATGTGCTTTAAAAAGCTCTGTAGCCTCTGTGGGTGATACCATATTTTTAAAAAAACGAGCTTTACCCTTATCTTGTTCGTTTAACTGGTGGGAAAAGATAAGAATGCAACATCTTTAATTCTTTATGTCATATTTCTTTCCATGGTTATAATTGTCGAGAAATAAAAAATGAAAACCTTCGACTTATAGTTTCACTGATATAACAGTTATGTTAGTGAAATTCTCTGTTCCCGATTCCTTAATAATGAAACGTTATGAAATTTGTACTCTTTATCAGAACTATAAAGCTTGTCTGAAAGATTTTCTGGACCAACTTTTCGCTGAAACTGATATTTTTTATTTATTTATTTATTTTTTGTAGCCTGAGATATGATTCTGAAGTTCCAGATTATTTTGCTGCACTTTTTGAACTATGGCAGTGATTTCATCAATAATGTGAAAACTTGAGCAGCAATGGAGGGTTGGCAGTAGGAATATTAATATATATTCTGGTGAGCGATTGAGAATTGGTGGAGGTGTTTATGGCAACTGAGTTGCATAAATTGATTGGAACAAGTGAAGAAGATGATGAGGAAGAGATGGAGATGGATGTAAAAGAAGAGGATGATGACGATGAAGAAAATGGAGAAACGCATATTGTTGCACCAGTGATGGTAGGGGTTGGGGGGATTAATAGTAATAACCAGTTTCAACAACACCACCAACAAAATCAAGAGCAAGTGGGCACCCCAGGCGGAAGCACTCGGAGGTGTAGGCCACTGGAAGAGAAAGAGAGAACCAAGCTAAGAGAGCGGCATAGGAGGGCGATTACTGCAAGGATCTTGGCTGGGCTTCGGAGGCATGGTAACTATAATCTTAGAGTTCGGGCTGATATCAATGATGTAATTGCGGCTCTGGCAAGAGAGGCTGGTTGGGTTGTTCTTCCGGATGGAACCACCTTTCCTTCAAGATCTCAGGTATTTATCTCTCAAGAGAAAAAATTTCTTTTCGTGGTTCGAAAGATTGTACAAACTTTAGTTATGTTCAACAACAATTCAAAATATTATTAAAATGCCGCATATGTACTTTTTCTTTTTTACTTCACTTGGTAAAGACTCTGTGTTCAAGCTCATCATTTATCTTGTTTGCCCATATCTTGCATGAGGTTGTCAGAAGCTAGCTTCTTAATTGAGTAGTTAATGCTTTTAATGTTAGAGCCTTGCATTATGAACTTTGATATTAGATATTAGGGTAAAATACTCAAACCTTCCCTGCATTTAGGTAAAAATACACAGACCTCCCCTATATTTTTTGAATCACACTTTAGTCCATGTCTTAATTGACGATCTAGTCCTTGTCATTTTTTACTCAAAAAGATTGGTATTATGCTTCATTTTGAAAGAATAAAATATAACATGAGACTTTATGTGTATTAGGGTTGCGTCTCTCCGCTCTTTTAATGATATTGAATTACTTGAAAAAAAAATGAGTGTGGGGGGTAGGGAGTATAGAAACAAAAGTAAGTATTTCTGTCATCTTACTTCATTTTAATAGTGTCATTATTAGTTGTCCTTATCATTGATATCAGACTTAAGTGTATGTTTGCATATAAACATAAGGGAGGTGTGAGTGATTTTTGAGAATACGAGGAAAGTCCTGTATTTTCAGTAACATCTGAGGAGAAGTATTTTATCATAGATAGTAAGATGATTTTTACCATAAGATTCTGTTACATTTGACTATGTTTTTCTTGATAAGTCACATTTGACTGTTAGGGAAAAGTACATTTTCATTTACCCCCCTCTAATTATCAAACAATTTACAATATTTCCCCCAAACTATCATTGAGGTTGAAATGTCCCCATTTTCACAAAAAATGACAAAATACACCGGATAAAAATTTAGAAAAAATGAAAAAAAAAATTCATTTTCCTGAATTTGTCTTCTTTTATTTTTCTGTCATTTTTCATTTTTTTTCTAATTTTTTTTTTTTTTATCATGGGTATTTTTGTCAATTTTTGCACAAATGGGGAACATTTCAACCTCAATAGTAGTTTGGGGGACATTGCAACAATTGAAAGTTCAGAAGAACATTGCAAATTGCTTGGTAGTTAGAGGGGGTAAATGCACTTTTCCCTTACTGTTATATAAGGTGCTTTGCATGGTTTTACTTATTCGCTAATCTTAGATCCTTTGTAAGCACTATGCCTGCATAACATAGTTGGTGAGGATTATCTTATATGTCACATGTTTAAATAAAGTCCTTTTCCCCACATTCCTGTTATCCCCACCTCTAACGAACTTCAGAAACCCAAAACTGGGAATTTTTCTCTTCAACTTTGACAGGGCCAAAGGCCTGCGGGTGGCACTTCTGCTGTGGTGACTTCGTCATCTTCCCATATGGTGTCACAACAGTCTCCACCTGCTTCCCTTAGAGGAGTTACTTCTGGCTACCAGAGCTCGGTGGAGTACAACGCAGGTCGTATGAAAAGCATTTATATGCCTGGTTCATCCCCTTATGATCTATCTTCCAGTGTTCGATCTCAAACTTCACCCTTGGTGGGAGATGGTGTAGAACATACTGAGAGTCATCCTCTTGTTGGTAGCTCCATGAATACAGTTGGTGACAAGCAGGTACTAGGTCCAAGTTGCTTGGAGGTTATATGGTTTCAGAAGTATGCTACCTATAAAAAAGATGCGTCTCAAAAGTTGAACCTAAGATGTATGCTACTTTTAATTGCAAGATCATGTACAGAGCAACTCATATGTTGCACGTGCTCATGTTCTCATCCAGCATGATTCTGTAATATTACTCGTAATTTGATCATTTTGTATCATCTCGTGTCTGCATAGTGTACCAGATCTCGAACACTGAAAACATGCTACCCTTTCACTTGCTCTCATGTTCTTGCTTCCACCATGACCCTGCAATATGACTAATAATTGCAGCTTTTAGTTTCATGTCTTTTGGATGTCAATCTTTCTTTTATTTTTTGTTTTTTAATCAAATTTTTGTACATTCTTCTGTTCTTGTTCTAGATTCTTGACCAACCCCCAAAGTTACTTGAACGTGATTTTGCTGGAACCTCTAATGTTCCAGTTTATGTGATGCTACCAGTAAGTTGTTTATTTCTACTCCTACTCTGTTTCTGTAGATTGGGCGTTTGTTTATCTTTTCTTCAACATCTCACATTTCTACTCCATATACACTGATACAAATTTTTAGTACTTCTGTAAGTTCTGTTATTGTGGCTTACATTGTTGATGCAGTTGGGTGTCATTAATATGAAGTGCGAGCTGGTCGATCCAGATGGTCTACTAAAGCAGCTAAAGGTTTTGAAATCAGTTAATATTGATGGTGTTAAGGTTGATTGCTGGTGGGGGATAGTAGAGGCACATGCTCCTCAGGAGTATAACTGGAATGGTTACAAAAAGCTCTTTCAGATGGTGCGTGAGCTTAAGTTTAAGCTACAGGTGCGTTTCATATGAAGATGTGTAATGCACCCACTAATGCTGCTCTCAGGTGTATCATTAATGCAAAGTATGGTGGCATTCACTCACTTATTGGGGGAGAGTGGTGTGGGTTTGGGTTAATTCGGTGCAGATGTTGCTCTGAAGTTGTTTATGGAAGACAGAATTATTAGACAATGATGACCATGTACAACCCAAGTCAGATAACCGTGAATCATAAAATGTTAATATCCATCCAAAAGCTAGGCTCGTGTTTTTGAGTTGACTGGACTAAGGTCTTGAAGTGTTGTTATTGCTGTTATGCAAAACAGTTAAAGTTGATACCTGACATGCAGTTAATGATTTGTCAATACTTGATTTTGTTAATTCATCTGAAGATTCATCTGTATCTAAACCTCAAATGTCTGATTGACATTGTTTCAGGTCGTGATATCATTTCATGAATGTGGGGGCAATGTTGGTGATGATGTTTGTATTCCATTGCCTCATTGGGTGGCAGAAATTGGTCGAAGCAATCCTGACATATTTTTCACTGATAAAGAGGGAAGACGCAATCCTGAATGTCTCTCGTGGGGTATAGACAAGGAACGGGTGTTAAGGGGCCGGACTGCTATTGAGGTATTCCATTTTGTATTAACAGTCAAGCTACTTGGTTTGTGTTCTTATGTGTGATCGGTATAAAACTTGGTGAATGATTTTGAAAATTAAATTCTATTTTTCTTGGGTACATACGCGCGTGCGCGTATATATATATATATATATATATATATATACACACATAAAGGCACAAAGACGACGAACCTAGCCAGAAAATACAAAACAGAGCATACCAATACACGGGATGTAAGCACCCACAACAAGATTTACACCAACAAAAATGAGCAAAGAAAAAAAAATTACAAAATTAAAGCTACACAAGCTAACATAGGTCCTCATTCAAGTGCCAGGCTCGTTGAAGCCAAAGATTCTCCTGAGTTTTCTTGCACATTCTTCAACATGCCAAGCCTAGCTCTGATACAATCTTAGTGCTTTTTCTCAACGTAATTCAAACAAAATGATGGGGTGTTATTTTCTCTTTATGCCATGCATGTTATTATCTCAAGTGTAGAAGTTTTATTGGTTTATTTGGTAAATGGTGTAGGTTTACTTTGATTACATGAGAAGCTTCCGGGTCGAATTTAATGAGTTCTTTGAGGATGACACCATTTCCGTGATTGAAGTTGGACTAGGACCATGTGGGGAGCTACGTTACCCATCTTGTCCTGTAAAGCATGGTTGGAGATATCCTGGCATTGGTGAATTCCAGGTACTTCTTGAATGATTTTTTTTTTTTTTTTTGTGTGTGTGTGTATATATTTCAAGAGATATATGTCTGCCATTTTTGCTGAAGTAGCTGGTATATCTTCACAAGCGGCTCTCGTTACTCTTTGGCATACGCATTTTTTATTTTTATTTTTTCTGGCAAGATGGCATACACATGATTACTTTGTGATTTCTTGTGCCTTGTATGGTATCCATCTTTCGTAGGGTTAATAATAATTATAAGACTGATAGTCATGATAATAGTAATAGCATAAAGATGACTTTGAGAAACAATGACTTTAGTCCTGTGGGGCAATATAAATGATTAGTTTGAAAAATCTCTTCTTTAGCTAACATTGGATTTCTCTGAAACAAATGTTATTTTCTGAGAGTGCTTATGAAAAACAAGTTATCTTCCCAGAAAAAGAAACTTTTTTTCTTTTCTTTTCTTTTTTTAAAACTTTGAGCTTAAGAAGTTTTGTAAAGAAATAGACTCTAGACAGGTAGTTTGTTGGAATATTAATTAAATAATTAAATTCACTTATTCCTATCAACTTAAGCTTTTAGAAAAATTGGTGATCAAAACATGTAAACAATGTTTATTTTAAATGGCTGCCCTTTAACTCGAGGAAATGAACTTATTTACAAGGTATTTTAGCCACGAGTAGAAATCACACTTTTATCCCACCATTATTTTACCGTGCTGATGTGGCAGTGCCAGTCAACCATTGTTTTTATTTTAACAGGAAAAATGTTAGATTTACAACACCAACACAACAAGTGCACAACAATCTCTCACATGAGGGTGGACCCCACACACTGGGGCCCACCCTCATGTGAGGAGTTGTTGTGTACTTGTTGTGACGGTGCAGTGCAAGAATCAAATCCCTTTTAACAATAGTTGATTGGCACTGCCACGTTAACATGGTGGGATAAAAGTGTGATTTCTAACATTACTCTTTAGCCATAGCTGGAGATTAAGATATATTTTTTTTTTAAAAAAAAAAATGAAAAAAAAAATGATAACAGTATTGCTCACAGTCTACTAATCATCTCAACCCATTGTTGCCATTGTCTCTTTACAAAATCATGTTTTTAGTTCTTGTTTGAGTGTTATTATAATTATTTTTCTTTATTTTGCAGTGTTATGATCGGTATATGTTGAGAAGTCTGAGGAAGGCAGCAGAAGCTAGGGGACACTCCTTATGGGCAAGAGGACCAGATAATGCCGGTTCCTATAATTCCCGGCCTCACGAAACGGGTTTCTTTTGTGATGGAGGTGATTATGATGGCTACTATGGAAGGTTCTTCCTTAAATGGTATTCTCAGGTTTTAGTTGATCATGGCGATCGAGTACTTTATCTGGCAAAGTTAGCTTTTGAACGGAACCGTATTGCTGCAAAGGTGAGTTAGCTGTCAAAAGTCTTCTTATTTTACAGGAAAGATGCAATTTTTGTAATGAAGATTGAAAACTGCTTTCACCTTCATTCTTGTTTTTTACTGTTTTCACCCTGCTTTCAAGGAGAATTACCTAATTGTCTTGTTGCAGACCCATTTCATGGTAAGCTGCGACATAAAATTTGGCCAATTTTAATTTCGATTATCACAAATATAAAATGCTATCACATCCATCTTCACTATAAATATTGAGTTATGGAAGTTGGTTTACCATTTATGGCTTAATTCAGCAAATTCATCTGAATCCTAATTTTTGGAACCTTGATTTGTTTTTACTAGTTATGGCTTATTTTAGAATGTTTGCTATATTTTAATTGCTGAACAGCTACCAAGTATTCACTGGTGGTACAAGACAGCCAATCATGCTGCTGAATTAACGGCTGGGTTCTATAACTCTTGCAATCGTGATGGTTATGCTACAATTGCAGCAATGATAAAGAAGCATGGAGCTGCTTTAAATTTCACGTGTGCTGAGGTACAAATGTTAGACCAGCATGAGGACTTCTCAGAGGCGCTGGCAGATCCTGAGGGTTTAGTCTGGCAAGTAAGCATCAGTATTTGAAACATCTTATGACCTCTGTTATTTCCTTAAATTAAGTTTGCTATTACATTGGGGAAAGCCAGAATATATTACTAGAGCCTGTGTCTGTCTCTTGTGTCCAGTTTGGAGAATTATTTTGCAGATGATCACTTAGATTCAAGTCTGCAGATTTATTTTTTGGATTTTTGAGCAATGAACATCCTAATCGTCTATTTCAGGTGCTGAATGCTGCATGGGATGTTTGCATACCAGTTGCTAGTGAAAATGCACTTCCTTGTCATGACAGAGTAGGCTACAACAAGCTATTAGATAACGCCAAGCCCATGAATGATCTAGATGGGAGGCATTTTTTGTCTTTTACCTACCTTAGGCTTAGTCCACTTCTTATGGAAAGACAAAACTTCATGGAATTTGAACGCTTTGTCAAGAGAATGCACGGTAAAGCACTGAAGACACTCTTCTTCAAATATTTACTTTTGCGTTTATACAGATTTTATTTTATTTTATTTGCCTTTGGAACACGCATTTGGTATGGAGGGAATCAATTCCTCTGTTTGCCTAGGAATAGAGATTTAGGGTGCGTTTGGGATTGCGATTTCGTAGATAAAAAGTGTGATTTTAAACCAAATCGCATAAAATGAATCGTTTTGAAATTGTGATTTGAAAACGCTGAAAATTGTTTTTCAAATCGCAGGCAAAATGATGTTTTTTTAAAAACGCAAAATTTTAAAAGCCAACTTGCGATTTTAAATGCAAAACTGAGATTTTGTCAAACACTTAACTACATTTTTACAAATCACTTTTTTAAATCGTACATTTTAAAACTGCACTTTTTGAAATCACACTTCTTGAAATCGCAAACACAAACGTACCTTCAACAAGGGTTTTATTGATAACCAATCAGTATATGCCTTGAGAATTGATGTAATTTAAAAAGGTGTAAAAATAGGTCAAAGCTTTGGAGTTATATAACTTGCTATATTAGACAACCATGAAATGGCTTTCCCTTGATTGGCTGTCATCAGCATTAAAATTCTTACTGAATCAAATCAATGTATATCAAAATAGTAGACAAAGACTGGCTTTTCAATTCCTGTAAAACTGCTGCATGATCTAAGTAATCTATAATATTTTACGGAACATAAGCATAAGTCTCTATGAGCTGTTTGGTATAATGGAACTTAGATTAGTGATGAGGGCATCGAGTTCATATGTCTGCATCGATTAAATTTATGAATCAGAATAGCTTCACATAATTTTGAATGTTCTGAATGCAGGCATGATCAGAATTGTAACTGAATTTGTCTTATTTTCGCTGCAGGGGAAGCATTTCTTGATATCCAGGTATAGTGGGATGACAGTAGTCTCTCCAGAATGTGACAATGTGTATTATTTATCTCTTCCCCCCCCCCCCCCCCCCCCAAAAAAAAAAAAAAAAAGGAAAAAAATTGTTGGGGGTTTACTGTGTTGCAGATTAGGGGAATAGTATTTTTAGTTGCTATTATCTATACTAGGTAATTGACAACTAGGTCGGGCTATTTTTTAATCAAAGCACAGCCAATCTGTAAAAGTAATTTATACATAGAATTAGCATCATCCTTTTGGATGCATCAAGCTGAATCTTCATCAGTGTATTAGATTATTGTTCCACCCTAAGGGTTCACCTAGAGTAGCTTGGTGGCAACATTTGATTGTGGTCATAATGGGCTACAGAGTACAGATGATGTTTATTAACCCTACTTTATAGTCATATCATTTGGCAGATACAGTTTGTGCTTTGTATTTCATTTGAAGTTTTTAAGATGAAAAGAATGCTGCTTTAGCTTTTGAGGGGGAGGTTTAGAAATTTGACATACAAAGGCGGTGATCAGGAAATGAGAGTGTCCTCCATTTCGCATCTTTATCCTCTGAATTTGTGCTTCTTCACTCTTTTTTTTTTTTTTTTTTTTTTTTAATAGATTAGGGAAAAAGGTTACAAGAGTGGATCCGAAAGGAAGAAGAATTGGGCAATCCAAATAATGACAAAGGAGCGGGCTCTCTAACAGTAGACCTAGACTAAACTAAAACAATAAGAAGCCATTTGATTGGGGGGTAATCTTTTAGAAATTTTTGGAAATTCAAATGACCCCATATCTGGATTTTTGTCAACTTTCTTTTGCTGGAATGTGGATTCATTTTCCTGGAATTTTTTTTTTTCCCCCTCTAAATTGGCAAAATGCCCTTAATCAATTTGCATAAACCCATAACATCCCCAACATCAAATTAGCATTCATCCAAATAAACTCCCACTCCTTGTTCCCAAAGAATAACCAGCTAGCTTATTCGAGAGAAACTCCTCAATTTTTGCTTTTCACTTCGCCATAGGTGAAAATCGATCATCTCCTACTTTACATTTTTCAAAATAGAATTCTCCTATACATTTTTTAAGGTTTCCAATCGATCATTTATATATGCTCACAGCAAAAGTACTTATTCACATTTCGTTTATAATATTTTGTTGGTGCTCCTAAATATTTATAAATAAATAAAATTTATTCCTTGTGTATGATTGGCATTGATTGCAGTGATAGCTCGACCACCAACAAATTGTAGAAAGAATTTTAGTTGCGTTGCTTCTGTATTTGGATATGACCGTCAAAATGACGATGATCTTAGTTTCTATAATGATTCTTTTAAGTGAGAGGAGTGTTAGGAGAATAGAGGTGGGGTGACCAACTATTAGAGTCTAGAGAGAGTAAACGTGAGCGTTTTGAATATGCACAGAATGGTTTGGATGAATGGTACAACAAAATAAACAATGTACACATGGATAAGAGGGTATTTGGAAAGCTTTTTTATATGCTTCAGCACCCATGGAATGGAGGGTTAAAAGAATCATTAAAGAATTAAATTCTTTTTACATTTGATCGAAGCTGGGCATTCATGTACACATCTTCATGTCCCTTGACAGATATCCAGGTATTGAACTCAACATAGCCCTGTCAAAGGGTGCTTGATATGAATCAAAGAATGACTTGTTGGCTAAGTTACAATGTGAAATTCTTCTGATCATCTATGACTTCTTGAACACCATGTGGCCAGACTCATCCACCTTAAATAGACGCCCTACAAATCCATCCCAGCTTTCCTTCCTTCCCTTAATGGGCGAGGATGAGATGTCCTCACTTGATCTGGAAGAATTCTCACCTTCCTGTTCATGGAATGTTCCATATTCAGAAGGCGAGTATGCCTCAGGGATATCCAAAGCAACGGCTCTCTGAAGCGCTGCCCTGTATTCCTGGCTATGTTCTCGGGCAAGAGATTCCTGCCGCTCCATCCTCTGCTTTACCGGAATCTCCATAATCTTATCTTTCTCCAGCATTAACTGAATTCAAGACACATAAATGTTTCAAAACCACTGCAAAGGTGGAAAATAAGCTTTCAAGTTTCAACCATTTAAACCACAAGTGGTATTTAGATATACATGACTACTGTAGCTTTACTGTGAAGACATTGGATTCGCAGTTATAAGAAAGCCAGTTTGATTTTAGATAACAAGGAGAAAAATGTTGGAATCCTGGAAAATGATTTACTTAATTGAAATACTATCGAGAAAGCAAATAGGATAAATGGCTTGCAGGCGGTTTTCCAAATGCAACCTATCCAATGGTTAATCCTTCATCTCTAAAGCTTGGATGTAGGGCCTAAGTAATTAAGCGTAGTATCATCAAAACACATAAGGGAAAAGGGAGGGAAGAGGGGGGGTGGATCCTGGATGGTTATGGAAGCTTGTAGGGTAATCCCATGGATACTTGGGTGCCTAAGAAAATAGCTCCATTGTGTGAGTTATCTGTATAAGAAGATTCTCTAATGTTAATAAATGCAGCTGAATAAACAGTGTATGGAATTATGTACTTTCCATTTTTTTTTTGTTATAAATAATCGTAGTCTCTTTCACTTCAGTCGGATTTCCATCCCAGGTTTAAACAGAAACGCCAGTGGGGATGGGGGCAGAAAACTGTAGTATTAAAGTTTTTTCTATTGCCAATAACTTACATCAAGAGCCCTTTGTGATTCTCTCTCTATCCAAATGATAGCGTGGTCAGAAGTTGCATTGCAAGAAAGAACTAAGTGCTCAAACCTCCCATCCACAGGTACCGCCGTCCTCACAACCGGTGGAAATCTTCCTAACCTGCAACATGGAAAAAAATAATTGTGCATAAAGCACTAAACTAGTGCCATACTTCAAATAATCACACCAGAAAGGCATGGATACGACGCAATTACCATTTTACAAATAAAATTTATAATTTTATTTGACATCATTTCATAAATGCCCCTAAAAAAAATTAAGATGCTAAATCTCAAAATAACTAAAAAGAAGCAATTATTATTTGACTAATATGCCTCTCACTCTAGTCATTTCTCAACATTTTCGAAAATTTGTCTGTTGGTGATTCTAACATTGTGATCCCTCTCCTTTCAATTAACACATTAATCTCTTACTTCATAAGGAATGAAAACAAAGATAGCCCAATGTCTCAGACAAGTTTCAAAATAAATTCAGCATGCGAAACAGGGGAGCATGTCATTGCAGCAGAGGTTAAAACATATCTGGGTTACTTTCCCTAACTACGCAGAAGGTTTAGGCCTCACTGCATCGCATGTAAGATTGTCGAGTAAATGAACCCCATAATTTACACCATGCTACCATGAGAATTGGTCCTCAGGGGCTCTATTTGAGCTCGGTACTCAACAGCTGCAAATCCACAGTAATTCCAGCATCAGTGTATGGGATGGGTTTCAGAGATTCTTGATGACTTAAGCAGATGGTAGAAGCTCCTGAAAGTGATTTTCAGGTGGCCTGGTGAAGCCAAAGTCCAGACCCTAGCCTACCAGGTTACCCCACCCATCCCAACAGAATCAGAGGAGAGAGAGATAGAGAGAGAGAGGGGGGGGGGGAGTATTTTGTTGTCTCCAAAGATGATGCCCAGACAGTCTGATGGTGAAATGCCTAAAGAGTGCCTGCAAACAGGAGCAAACTGCCAGGAGCAGGCCCCTGCATGGCTGCATGTGCCAGATTGGCCAAACAAATATAGATAAAGAAAACAGCTACATATGCCTCCTCAGCAACACTCACTAATCTCTTCCACTTAGTAAAGATGAATAAAAAGGCTTATATAAAAAAGAAGCTATAAATATTTCGACAAAAAAAAACTCTTACACTCTCCTCTCACTTGCTCTTAAGTTGCTCTATTCCTAGCAAAAGTTAAGCCTCCTCTATATATCATGTCTCCCACATCATCTATGAGTTTGGTGGTTGCCTCCTTCAGTAAAGGATATTCAAACATCAAGCCAGTGCCTCTTCTTAACTGAGCACATGTTAGGGAATATAGTGCTCAATATGAACCTTATTATACCTTAAGGGTTTCCGCTCAACAATGTGATAGAGACGACCAGGTGCATAGAGCCGTCTTGGATCTTTAAGCATCTTCTCCTCCAGTGTGCATGTATCCTTCAAGCACATCAGGCACAGCAAACATGGCAAGCTGTCCAAATGAAGGAAACCCAACTTTAGAATCTTACTCAGATGGTACACTCTGAATTGCATCGAAAATGATATTAGTGACAGACTAAATGCATGTTTATGAAAGCATTCATTTCTAAAATTATTCAGGCTTCCCTCAAAGAAGCCCCCGAAAAAAACTGGAGCAGTACTTGTTCAGATAAATAAAGAGGGATACATATTTGGTGTGGTTGGGAACAGACCACAAAGAAGAATGACTTCCAATTTTCATGCAGATGCAATATAGAACCTGAAAGAATTATATATGACTTTCTCCTGAAAGAATTAACTACGATTTTCTCCCTCACCTTCTCCCTCCCCCCCCCCTCCCCCCCAAAAAAAAAAAAAACATTAAATAAAAAAGAGAAAAAGATTCCCTTTGGAGGGACATCTGCGTATATGCTATATACCCTTCTGAAAACCATAGAAGTCCTATTCTTTCCTAAAGTTCCTCGCACACTGTTAGCTTTTACATGTGATTGGGAAAACTTTGAATCATGCATTCTAGTAACTGCCAAGCAAAAATAAAGGTGACTACGACATACTATTTTTTACCAGATAAGTGATTTGAATACATCTTCCAGGGCAGTGGTTGTCCGAGGTAAGAAATCATCCTGGTTCATTAAGATAACTCACATTAAAAACATTAGCACATACAATCATCCATACACATAAAGGACATGAATATTGATGAAAACGTAATGCTGGAAAACAAAGTAACCTTTTAATGACATTTAAACCCCTTAGTCAACAAATCCACCTTATCTTTGCAAATCCATCCCGCTAATTGCAACAAACTTGGTCATCAACTTAATGAAATGTGCTTTTCAAGAAGATGCTCTGCTCTTCTAATATTTCACCCATCACATGATATCCATCTCTAGCAAATCAGTTATATAATTCTAAGAATTTATGAATTTATTATTCTATGATGCTTTGGTTGTAAAAAGTTTGTGTTGACAGAAGATTTATACGCGTAATTTAGTCTTTTTACCATTTTAAAGTTTGATTGTATATATTTTCAAAATTATTATATGATAAACATTACCATAAATCATTTTGACTAAATTACTATTAAGATAACACATGCAACTAAACTCAGTCCAATGAAAAAATCACACTTACTATTCCAATATAAGTAGGTTGATAGTAAACAAATTATGGATGGGAAGGCACACAAATCTAAACGAAACAATGGAAGGTGATGATTGTACCTGAAGTACAACAGAATTGATAATATCTGCATATCTGACTGCCAAATTCAGTGACATACACCGAGGAGGAGCTATAGCATAGCATCGGATCCTCTTTCTCTCAATGTTTCCCAATTTTCCCCGATTCTGAACTACGACCAATGTCAACAGTGCTACCACCCCTGCTCCTAGGGAATGACCAGCAAATGTCAGGGTATAATTTGGATTCCTCTCGACCAATTCCCTCAAAACCTCACACTCCGCATCGAAAAGCCATCCTGCTGCCTTTAAGAGCCCATTGTGGACATAACCACCACCAAATTTTGTCTGCCCCAGTTTGTTATCAAGTAAAACTGCATAATCATTTTGCTTCGCCAAATTGAGCCCACTAACTGCCAGGACTATATCAGCATTATCTTGATCAAGGTAGATCATATAAGGAGTAACATGGCCAACAGTTTCTTCATAATTTTTACGTAAGACTACCCAGTCAGGATTAATTTTGTAACCTCCAGGCGGAGCCCAAAGCGGATTACGAATATCGTTTTCATAGTTAGCTAAGATGAGGCGACAAAGGCGAGGAACAGGCTCAAATTCTTCAGCGGTGCCAAGGCCCCAGTTTTCACTTTCATGGCCTGCGGTGTAGAGGCATTTCTGCCACAACCAGCGAGCACAAGCCAGACAGTACACACCCTCAAGGATGGGAATGCCACAGGCTATTGACATAGACGCCTATATAGCAAGCACATTAACAGACATCAAGAAACATGACTCCAAGTGTACGTAATGATGGCAATAGATATATAGGTGTGTATGCGTGTGGATATCTATCTAACAGAGGGAGAGAGAGATGAAAATATCAAGTTCTTGAAAATGTAAAATGAATATGGAAAAAAACAATAGGATTTGAAAGATCAGTGAAAATAGTAGATTTCTAAATAGAAGTATCTGGGATCAAGGTAAAAGCACCTAAATCAACAAAAATAGTTTATGATCTTAGTTGAACAAACAAAACATATGAACTAGTATGGCGAGCTATACATGGAAAACTATATTTGAGGACCTTCAAATGAGCCACTCCATGGCAAACTTGAGCCCTTTTTCCTTTTTCTTCTGGGATGAAAGACAAACTTGAGCTTGCAACAGATTAAACTGATAAAACAAAGATAATTCCAAACGCAGAATCCTTCTTTATAAGATGAAAGCTGAGCTAATTAAATAACAAGATACAGATACATGAAGCCCAAAGTGTATGTGCCACTTAACACGACACTGAAAATTTGAAGCCGTTTGTGGGAATCTGTACGAGGCACGGGATTCAGTTTCAGCTAAAGAATACAACTTTAACCAACACGGATCAAACCCACTTGCGGAAAATTGAAATTGAAGGACACCCAAATTCTGGAACTTTAAAACAATGGCTCTGGTCTATACTCCTAGGGTTTTCGGGAACAAAAGCAATGAGGATCAGCGGCTAAAGTTGGACACAGGCATAATTACTTGGACCCATTATAACATATTTCAAAACAGTGAAAAAGAAGCATTGAATTGCACTTTTTGACTAACAAAATTGGAAATTCCAACACAAGAACAAAGCTTTTGGTGGCGCTTTGAATAGGGAAAAGATAGATTACTTAAGAGGGTGATTGTGGTTGAGGTTTATATGACGGAGTAGTAAGTGCAAATTGAGCTGAGGACAAACAAAATAAACTATGTTCAATAAAAACAAATAGAAAAAGAAAAAAAGGATTGAAGGGAAGCTGAAACGTGAAAGAGAAATGAGGAAGACATTGTCAAGTTGTGCAATACCTGCAAGTCAACCCCATTTCCTTTGGGTTGGCTCCAAGAATCTACCTCCTCAAATGCTTAGATTCCACTAGTTACGCATAAGAGTAACCATGGCCTCGAAAGTCTAATCGAACGATGTGGTTGGCCAATTCATGCATTAGCCCGGCAGTCTAATTCCTCCTGGGGCTGCTCTGTGTGGTAGGTATGGTTGGCGCCTTGTGCCAGTCCATGTAGATTCCTTTTTAAAATCAAGTTTAAATCAATAAATTAACAAGTTCTTTTTTTCTTTTTTCTTTTTTTAACAGAAAACTTCTCATCTTTCATTGATAAACCAAAATAATTTGATCCAATACACGGTGGTTGTGAGTAATGCTATAAATTTTATTTTTAATTTATAATTATTCTACATTTTACAATACTGACCTCACAACCGACCCTTAAATCAATTATTGTTTAAAAAAAGTTAAACAGTTAATTAGGACTGTCACGTCATAATTGTAAGATAAAAATATGGTATATAGCATCACTCTTCTAAAATTTCTTTAGAAATACTGTTATGTCATATTTAATTCGAAGACAATACGCGTCCCGTTTAATACAAATATAAAACAATAAAAACAAAATTATAAATCTAAGTACAAAAAAAAAACTTTTTAAAATGGTCGAATCACTCCCAAATTGACAAAGAAATGTGATATTTTGCTACCTCATGATATAACTCTTGACTAACTTGTCCATGTGACAATGTGGTCTCCTAGCTAGCTTTAGGGTTTTTTTTAATTAAAAAATAAAATAAAATAAAAGTAAAAGTTATTACGTAAGCAAAGGTGATCAATAATTGTGTCTTGAAGTTGAAGGAACAATATATCATATTTCAGACAAAATGGGTGGTGGCTTAAAAGCATTTACTACGTGTAAAATATGATCACTCATGAATCATGACATTGTTTTATCTAAAATGCAATCTTCACCGTCCAAATTTTTTTTTTAGAGGATGTCTGGTGAATGTATTCATTGCCCGTAAGCCAGATTTTAATCATATACTCATAGTTCAACACGACACAAAATGGATCCATTAACCTAATAGCCACCTCCATATTTATAATTGGCCAGTTGATCATACATCAGAAGGTGTTGTTTAGTAGGGCATTTGACCTCATCAGAAGCCGACCGGTTGGGTTAGGAACTTAGGATTGGCTGCTCAAGTATTTTAAGAGCTTTCACATCATGACTAAGCAAATGTTTAGCTAAATTAATTAACTTCTTTTTATATTTTCACTATCTATTTTTTTAAACACTTACATTCGACTAAGCATTTTAAGTATTTACGTTTATTAATTTTTTTCACTATTTTTAAAGAGGAGAGAAAATTAAATTAATTTTTTATTAATTTTTTTAATGCATTGTTGAACTAGATGATATTTTTGTTGCTATATATATATATATATATATTTTGTTACTGGCCTAATGTGAATGCTCTACAGCCCAAGGCTTAACGTACCTAAATGTCCATACTACCTTTCATTTCAATACACTTCCGCATGGGGCATTAGCAAAACTTCCCTGGGTGTTTCAGTCACTTCACCACCACTGCCCCATATTACCCTTCACCAATTTCCCTTCGAATTCTCATATAAATACACAACTCAATGACTCATACTACAAAACCCTAATTTTCTTCCAGTGTCGCGTAGCGGGTGAGCACCTCTCTTCTCAAATATTTTTTATTTTTTAATTTTTTTTTTGATGAACCTCTCTTCTCAAATCTTACTCGCAGAAGGTTGAGCTAATTTTTTTGATGAATAAGGTTGAGCTAATTTTCCTTTCCCATTTTCTCAGATCTCAAAGTTTCTCGGAAAGTCTTCGCGGGAGCCGTATTTTAGGTGAGAAAATCTACGGCAACTACTTCAGTCCCCGATTGGCAACCGATTTTTTGTCATCCGTTTTACTCTGGCATTAGCTTTAAGCTAACTGTTTTAGATTTTTTTTTTCCTGATTATTTATGTAACTTCATATTTTTTTATTAAATCATAAAAAAATGAAATGTCAGTTAAGCTTAGAAAAATACTGAAGTGTTGGATTTTTGGTGTTTTGAAAGGTGTAAATGTTTAAATGCATAGCATAATCATTTGTTGAGAAGATTTGGTAATTTTTTACTATTGTCATCATCATCAAAAGTTTTCAAATCTTATCGACAAATGAAACTGTGCCTGTTGGTGATCTATTATCAGCAAACTGTGCCTGTTAGGTCTTTGAATAGCATTTTTGTTTATATTTTACTGTCCGTTGTTAAATGCTTTGATTTCCTTCTCTCTCTTTTTTTTTTTTGTCTATTTGCTCACATTTGGTTGCTGACAAAGTAAGGGAAAGTAAAGGAAGTGAAATTATGATTTTGATGATTTTTCGATTTGGTCTCCCGAAAATGAAAATCCATCTTAAATGAACCTGACTATTTTGATAGGGTTTTGTTGGGTGGAGGTTGGAGTTTTATCGGGTGCCAATCAAAATCCCAAATGATTCGTGATTTTTACTTCCTTATTTTCATTTTGTCAGCAATCAAACACGCTTATCTAGTTTTCCTCTTCCGTCAGGCGCCTCCCTGGTTAGACTTCTTTATGCTAGGCTTAGTTCGAAACTTATGTGGGTTCTTATGTGAAATTTGGACATTTCCTTTTGTCAACTATGGTTAGTTAGTGTCGATTTAATGATAGTGTCTTACTCACAGGTGTTCTAACCATACAATCAAATATGTTTTTATGCTATGCTTAACATGAGGAAAAGGGTTGGGGGCTGCTATTAGTTCTAAATAAATTCGATTTGATGAGTTTTGACTCCAAGTTCTTAGGTGAAGTTGATTTTTAGTATGGTTGATCTACTAAATGGGACTCATCATATCATAGGATTCCAATGTTTAGTTTTTTTTTTCCCAACATTTACATGGGATAAACTAGTCATGTCAAGAAAAATATGAAGAGGATTAGGACTCCCGCTATAATGGGTCTCATTTAGTAGATCAAATGTACTAAAGATAAGCTTTATTGAAGATAACTTGGCTTACTTTGAAATGAATATTCAAGTTCGATCGTTAAAACTCATCAAATTGAATTTTGAAGGGAGCCGTTAGAATAAAATTGTGTCCTCATGTTGACATGGCATAATAACCTAAGTCTGTATAGTTTTAGCTATCAAATAGTCAATTTCATCTCCTAGACCTTCACATCACGCTGGCGTCATACTGATGTTGTTGGAATTGCTTTTGTTTCAATTGGCTTGAAAGATTACTTTACATCCAATGTGAACAATATGTTGGGAATGTGTAAACATGTAAAAATGTTCTTAAACACAAATGATGTCTTTTGACATGTGCTCTTGAAGGTGTGGTTCTTGATCTGTGAGAAGGATGTTTGTAAATCGGTGTTGTCAAGATTTTGCTTTTGGTTGACGTATAGTTTTTACATCCATGCCATTCTTCTTCTTCTTCTTTTTTTTGTGTGTGTGTGTCCTTTCTTTGTTCCTAAGCTCATATGTAAACACTTCTTTGACTATCCAATGGTTGAATTTTATAAATATCTCGTTAGAGTTGTTTGAAGGCTTTGTGGAGTTTACTGATAGCTTTAGGAGATGGATTTCTTATTGTTCTAACTATTGAATTTGGTTCTTATGCCATGCCATCATGGAGAAAAAGGGATCCGTTTCCACGATTGGATGGGATTCAATTTTATTTGATGCATCTAAACCATCTACTTATCATTTATTCTACAAGCTAATTGAGTTAGATTAAATCTACAATGCTAAAAAACTAGATTAAGCTGAGTTTGTATTGGGACTCATTGTTTGGTGGGTCTATAAAGTGCACAATTTGTATTGGTTATTGACTGTTAGTTTCCCAATTGACCTGTCATAATTTAAAATAAAAAAAATAAAATTGCACCCCATATGATTAGTTTCATTTAATAGATTTGTTATACTAACATCTTGATTTGAAATTTGTTTTGATCTTTTGTTCTTCATTTGCAATTATGTTTCTGCCTGCTCATCATCATCAGTAGTTATAATTTTAATAGAAAAGAATGTTTACTGGATGGTACAAACATCATATTGTCTCTTATTTCTTCTGCTGACATGGTATGAAAATATAGGATTGTATGGTTAGAACTGTTTGAAAGTTGGTTTTTTGTTATGGTGGGTCTAATAATAACCTTAACAATTGGATTCCCTTTAATGTCTAGTAATGGGCTTTGTCAAGTTGCTGCAACTGTATCAAAATACATTTACTTGAGTGTATCTCAAGTGTGATTGTTTAGTGGTTACCTTCAAAGACTGGCTAGCAAATTAACCTTTATAGTTGTAGCTGTATGACCAAGTGCTGTGTAATCACTGTTGATGTGTTGGGTTGTGGTTGCTTGATAGGTTGCATTCCTGCAGTTGCTCAAGCTGCGGGACTATTTTGTTTTGCCTATTCATCATCTTCAATTTTAGGTATTCTGTTGGGTTTCTTAAAATATTGATCGATATGATGTATTGTGCATTTGCTCATTCAGGTGATGGCTCCCAAACAGCCAAATACTGGCCTTTTTGTGGGCCTGAACAAAGGACATGTTGTAACTAAGAAGGAATTAGCTCCACGCCCTTCTGATAGAAAAGGGGTAAGCTTTATTTTCCTTGCAAATACTCATTAGCACACCATTTGGCTGTAAAGTTACCCTGGCCTCATGCCTTTAAAATATTTTTATGCCAAGTATTTAAGGTGGTTTGTTGAAACAACTTTGTTGAGTAAGCCTCTGAATGTTTATTTTCACTTTCCATCTGCTTTCATTCAAACAATTTTTTTTTTTCTTTTTTTCCAAATCTAAAAACTTTGCCGTGTCTTCATATGGTTTGGATCACTGATTAGATCATTTCTTCCTTTACAATTAGAAAACCAGTAAGAGAGTCCATTTTGTGAGGAATCTGATCCGAGAGGTTGCTGGTTTTGCTCCCTATGAGAAGAGGATCACTGAACTTCTGAAAGTTGGGAAAGATAAGCGTGCTTTAAAGGTGGCCAAGAGAAAGCTTGGCACCCATAAGAGGGCCAAGAAGAAGCGTGAGGAGATGTCTAATGTGCTTCGTAAAGTGAGGTAATGGACTACCAAATGCTTTATATGTTATTTTACATGTTCATTGACATGTTTAATTACAATAGAAGATTGTTCTTTCTTCATGGTAAATTCTACGCTCGTGACAATATTTTTATGCTTAAATAATGTGATGATAATTAGTTTATATTTTGTTTGTTTCCTTGTAAATTCTTGGTGATGAGATTCTTTTGCTTGTTTCCTTTTCTACTCAGGTCTGGAGGGGGAGAGAAGAAGAAGTGAGCTTCTGTACCAAGATCTCTCTGTGTAGTTTTAAATTTCTTGATTTCGTTGTCGAAATTTGGAAGTTTGCAGAACAGTTTTGACTCGTTTCTAATTGTAGACCAACTTTTTCCCTTCAGATGTATTTTCTGCTATTTCTCAAATTCGAACATGCACTCAAGTTTGCAGATTCTTCTACAGATATTAAAATTAATTATCCATCTTCATATAATCTGCTTCTGATGGTCCTCGTTAAATTTGGTGAGCCAAAGCATTGCCAAGCATTTTTGAACTTATTGATATGCCATGGTTATATAAACTCAATGGTGGAAACTTGATGACAAGTGTACTGTGAGTTGGTATTGAGATAAAAGATATTCTTTTTGTTTGCTGTGTGCTGTGATGAATCACTTTTTTGGAATCTGTAATGATTTGGGTTCATACCAGAATATGCAGAGGATTTCTGACTTCTGAGCTGTTTCTTTTAGACTCTCTTTAATGCATTTTTTTTCCCAGCAGTTTTTAAGATGATCCTATTTTTTGTTTTTTTTTTGGCTCAAGGTGTTTTGGGTATTCTGTGTTCATTCCTAGTTTCACAAATTTGTGATTGTTCATATTCTTTTTAAGATGGTCTGAAATGATCACTCATTTTCAAACCGCTTTGCTGTATTTTTCCTGCTTGTTTAACTGAGTTGATGGATGTCATGTAGGCTTTTGAAATGGTTCCAGTTTTTATTTTTCTTTACTCGTATGTCGTTATGTAGTTTTTTTAATTATGTAGAAAGGAGAATATTTGAAATTTTGAATGGCGTGTGGTGCTGGCAAATGTGATACTGAAGTTATTCATCCCAAAAGGGGGAAGAAAATTTACAGTGCCGGAATTTCTATTATATTGTTTCTCCTATGCGTGTTACGTTACCCATGTGACATAATTCAATGTACGTATGTATTATGCAATCGGTAGCAATTTCTGTGTGGCTAGTACACTAGATGCATTAGATTGATTTTATTTTATAAACAAGTTCGAGTGATAATCAGTTACGATGTCGGAGCACTCATAATGGTTTATGTAAATTTTTATGCAAAATAAATAACTTGAACACAATTATGCCAGTTTAGCTAATCACCTTTCAAGATCTTACTCTACTAACTTGTCTAAACTCTTTTTTTATTTTATTAAAATAATAAATTTTAAATATTTTATTATATTCAAATCTTCTTGCTGTATGGCGCACTCCTAGGCCTTTTAGTGGACCACTAACATGTAAAAACTCATCTCTAGTAGTATAATCACTGCCTTATTCTCAATTATTATCAACACAATATCACCGAAAAACTCACAAAAAAACTAAATAATGATTATGAATCATATGATTTAAGAAGAAAGGGTTACTTTTAAGGATTGAATAAGCTATGAGCCAAATATCACTCCAAACTGAAAAAACTCTACAAAAAAATATTGTATTTTGCTTGATGAAATAAACCACTAGTACATTGGCTTTATATATAGGAGATGAACTCCTCCCTTTTTCCTTACAGTACATTGTATTTTTTTTAACTGTCATTTTTTTTTTTTTTCATTTCATACGGACATTTTTCTTACGATCATATTTTACAATGGTCGTTTTGTTAAAACAATCATTTTTTAACGTAATAATTTTTTTAATGGTTTTTCTAACTGTCATTAAAGTTTACTATTATTTTGCACTTCGCCATAGAAAGAATTGCAATCCTTGAATTGTTTATATTGTAGTGACCAAATTCGATTAAAACTAATACCATAAATGAAATTAGAAAAAATTGTAAATGCCGATACGAGTTTTTTTTTTTTTTTTTTTTGATGAAGAAGTAAAAAATAACTACTAATTAATTATAATTACAAGCAACCTTGAGAAAAGAAAAAAAAAAAAAAAGGGAGAAAGAGAAGGAGAGAAACCCAAAATAAATATTAAAAAAAGAAGATGAATTTGTGAATAATATAACTCCACATATATATTTTACATTTTTAATAGATAATAGAACGATAATTTTTTTTTATGATTTTACTTAAATATTCTAACTAAAAGTGAGAGATGCATAATTTCTTGAGAATGCTCATAAAATCTATGGTGTTTAGCCATTTAGGTTTGTGGTTGAAAGTATTTCAGTAGTCTCAATTTGTACACATGTTTTCTTGTTGTATGATTTTATAAATTTGGGATTATTGACAAATACTCATTAACAAAATAAAATAGTTTATAATTTATATAACATTTCTCCTTCACAAAAATTCGAACGATGAAAAAGAGGAGGCGGCTTGATCCGCCGCACATTTTAAATGCCGGTGAAATTCAAACAAATTGTTTAAGGCCTCACAAAGATGTGGTCGGTTACGACGGATTCTAATTCGATGGATCACATCTTGAGCTGGCTTCCATGCAAGATCGCGGTTTGGACCTCAACAGTCACATGATTTGATTCAAAAGGAAGTGAAGTGAACACTAACCACACATAACCGTACGCGTGGTCTAATTCGAATTTGCTATTCTACGCCACGGCACACTGAATCCCCAACCTTCCTCCTCCCTGTCCGTATGGTCTCCCACTTTTGTCCAAAAAATAAAAGCGGTGAAAGTGAAAGAAGTCTTTGACAGTCGAGACGAAGTCCCATCGTTCATGGACGCCGAGGCAGGTGAGAGAAACTAGCCTCCCTTTGGTTGTTGAGAAACGGAGAAAGAAAAATAAACCGAACAGCGTGTTTGAATTTGCAGTGGTTGAGTTTTTGGGCTGCGTCCCCTTGCTACAACGGCTACCGGGATCGTCTCTGAAGAAGATCGCAGAAGTCGTCCTAGCCAAACGCTATGGTGAATTCCAATTCTGTTTAGCGTTCTTTTGCTTTTGTTACTCTTTTTTTTTCCTGCCAAAACTAGTCGTAATCCATGGATGAAGATTTGGAATTTTGTTGCTCTCGTCGCTTGTTGTTTACTTAGCTGCCAACAAAGTTCGCTCATTTCGTTGCCCTTTCTGGATTCTTTTTTAAATTGGGGAGATTAGAAATGATGGTTTGTTGAATGTATTGGGGTGTAGATGCCGGAGAGTACATTGTTCGCGAGGGTGAAAGGGGGGATGGAGTTTACTTTATTTGGGAAGGAGAGGTAAGCTTACTTGAGAGATTAAGATAATCACTTTTTTTAGAATGAGTGAGTTTAAGGACTGAAAGTTTAATGTCCTTTTTACAGGCTGAAGTTGTTGGATCTGTTACTGCCGATGAAGAAAGTCGACCCGAGTTCCAACTGAAGCAATATGATTATTTTGGTACAGTGAGAACTCTCTCTTTTTCATTTATGTTTTAATTGTAAGCTATTTATGGTGTGTGATTAGTTGATATCTTCTTGTTATTGTCTTCAGAAGTATTTCGAGTGGTTCATATCTGAAGATTGTGTATCATAACAAGGTTTTAATGCATTAGAAGGTGTTTTTACTTCCTTAGTATCTCTTTATATGATGTTTTTTTTTCACTAAAGGGTGTATGAACTAGGAAGTTGCTACATTGGTGCTTTTTCATGGACACTGTAGTTACATAACATGACAAATTGGTGGTAATAGTGGTCAGTGTGTCCTCAGTTCATCTGGCTTCATGTGTTAAGTTTGTCAGTGTATATATATGCTCAAGATGCTGCCAACAGTTATGTGGAAGAATAATGCCGAACTTCTTTTTGGCAGGCATGTCTACATCTGTTGTTCATCAAGCAAATGTAATTGCTTTGTCTAAGGTAACTGTAATATGTACACACAAACTTGTGCCTTTTGTTTTGTTGCCTGTTGCTTTCCTATAACGTGCACATATGCAGACTGCTAAAGCGTATGAGATTTACCTCCCGATTCTGTTAATGTGTATGTCTGCTGTTTGAGTATCTAATGTGTTGTTTGTTATGGCAGCTGACATGCTTAGTGCTTCCCCATGAACATTGTAGTTTGCTGCAGACAAGATCAATATGGAATGCAGATAAAACTCTTGAGACATGCTCACTTGTGGAGAGTATATTGCATTTGGCGCCAATAGAAGTATGTTTCCTAATGTTGTTTGAGAATCTTCTGTTTCGATGTTGAGTGCTTATGCTTCTGTGAGAGAGCATTTACAGATTGATTTTTCTTGCTAGGATAATTTGTTCAAACTTTTTACAAGTATAAATATGCTTCTTGTGCCTTAGTTATTGTATTCCTCCTTACTTCTGGTTAATTTGGTTTTACGTTGACATGCTGAGCATTACAAATTTATTTATTTATTTTTTATTTTTTATTTTTGATAAGAAGCATTACAAATTATGAAATTAATTTCCTTATGAATCTATAAATAATTTGTCTGAGAAGTACAGTACAATCTATATGAAAATTTATTTAGCTTTCATTAAATTATTTATTTTTTTGATAATTTAATGAAATCTAAATAAAGTTTCATATAGATTGTACTGTACTTCTCAGACAAATATAAAGCATAGTGGATAAATAGTTTTTTTGGGAATTAGAAGAAGGAAAATCATAACCTAGTGTGGAAATCTTGGAAATATCGAAAACTCAACTCGCTACTAAACTCATTTAAGCCTTAATTCCAAGCATGGGAGTCAGCTGCTCCACTCTTTTCTTGTCATTCGGTGTGGCTAATGGCACATCCTTCTTTTTCAAATGCTTGCTAATGTATACATCCCTCTGCCTTTACATTCTTTTGGACCTTCTCTTGTCCTTCTGGCTTCATCTTCTTGAAATCAGTCTTTTCAGTGCTGTATCTTGGTCTTTGTTGTAGACATAGCGACAAAATTTATAAGGCTTTCCCAGGAAGAGGTTAAAGCTGAAATGCCCCAAAACAAGCTAAAAAACAAGTGCACTGAGATAATTGACATAGGCTGGAATTTGTCCATTTTTGTCTCCAGCATGGTCTATAATGAGCTGAAATGAAAAGAAATAAAAAATGATACCTAGAAAAGAAAAATGAAATGAAATTAACATCTTTGGTTCTTGCTGTTTAGTGTAGGGATAGTGAATTTCATTTTCTTAATGGCTTTCTCTGACAACAGCACTTTCTGTTTGCAGATTATTAGGCTAAATATGCATTTTCTTTTTTTATCTCCTTGTAAAAGTTGTTTAATGTTCTAGAAAATGCTTGTCATATTCTGTAGAGAGAAATTCTTATTAGATTTAAATCTTTTCCTTTTTCTTGTTTAAGGTAAATATATTCCAGGGGATCACCTTGCCTGATGCGCCAAAGTTTGGAAAGGTTTTTGGAGGACAATTTATTGGACAGGCAAGATTAAGCTAATTCCTCTTCTTCTTTTTTTACTTAGTATTGAATGTTTTGTTTGATCAAAGCGTGGAGAGGCCAAAACAAGAAGCTCTTACACACACACACATCACAAAGCACTTGTACACCAACTAGTCTACTTGACATAACAAGATGAGAAATAATATGAGACACACACATAATACAAACTCTGAAAAAGACTCAATTAGAAACCCCAAAATCACTCACTTAGGCCAAGCATTCAAAATATTGTCTTATGTCCAAGGATACCCAAAGTCCCCTTTCTATAAATGATGAAATTTGGTTCAATCGACTTTGTTTTAACTCTCAGCCACTAATTGAGTTGGTGGCAGTTTTCAAAAAGAGAGCTATTGGAAGAAAAGTGGTGAGAGAAAGGGACAATGAGAAAAAACAAAAACAAAAACAAAAAAAGAAAGACGATGAGTGAGGAATAGAGATAGAATCATTGGGAGAAAGGGGCAGTGAGAGAGAGGAGAAGCGATGGTCACTTTCGGTTCTATAAAACAAATTTTCACTAAACTCAGGAAATAGGTATGCACATATTGTGACAGCCTGTAGTAAGGCAGAGTATACTTCTTATCTGTTCGCATGCATGATATTCACACATCTCATCATTTGCAAATTCAGTAAGATCATATGTTTCTAGAAATCGAGAAATGATTAGTTTCTTGGAATGGTCCATAAAGTTGAATGGTTCAAATGTCAACATATGCTTGAATCTTTTTTTTCTTTTTGTTTTTGCAATGTCATTAGGGTGCTTGATCTTGAGATTATCTTTGGAGAATTTCCAAGAGAAATAGGTGCATCAGATTGATGTACACTTGTTCAAGGCATCTTCTATTTTCCCTTGATTACTTAACTGAAAATTGCAATTATTCCATATATAGAGTACTCCTTTTTTTTTTGTGGGTTTTCACGGCATCTGGATTTCACTGTGTTTGATTTTAAGTTAAGATAAGTGCGAATTTAGTGTTATTAATTTGTTTTTGGGCCCATGGCTATAAGAAAATGTTTTTTCTCTCATGTTATTACAATTTAGGATAATATCAGCTGCTCAAAATGTATAGTATAGTTTGATTTCTTAATCGGACACGGACGTCAAGTACAACATGGAATTAACAATGGCTGCAGCTTTTTACATACTTGGTATTTGAAGATGATGTGTGATTTGCAGGCACTGGCTGCCGCATCAAAAACAGTTGATTGCCTCAAGGTTGTCCATAGTTTGCATGCTTATTTTCTTCTTGTCGGGGATTTTGACAGTGAGTACATTTCTATGAGCTTGTTGAACTTTTTTGGATAGTATATCTTTCCAATGTTATTATTTGTCCTGTTTCTTCTTCTTTTTTTCTGTCTTTCCTTGAGGACGTCCCATACCAGTTCCACTTTCCAGAATCAATGTATTCAGTTATGTAACTTCCCAAAACTACTCTTTACTTTTTTGAATTAAAATGTTCTATAATACTAAACAAAAACAGTTGCAGAAAAGTGAATTTTTTTTATTTGCATGTGAAAGCCATGGATGGTGTTCCTTAAAAAGTTAGATTTACAAAGATGGAAAAATAAGCTATGTGAATAAGAGGGTGGTTGAGAGGATAGATATTGTGCTACAGAGGTTCTCAGTGTCATTTATGCTGCATGAAGTGGAAGATGGGTTTAATTGGGCATTTAGTGGGGTGTAAGGTCCTAATGATGACAGATAGAGGAGTGGTTTGTAGAAGGAATAGAGATTTGCTGTAGATAGGTGGGGAGGGGCTTGGTGTTTGGCGGGGTGGTTAGGTTCCCGAGTGAATGTTTGGATTGTGACAGATTCTCTACCTCTATGAAGGAATTTTTAGGTTTTATTAGATTCAAATCTTGTTGAGCTTCCTTAGAGGGTGGTCCATTACTTGGTCTCATAATCTGGATCCTTTTATGTCTTGCATTTTTTTTTAAAAGAAAATTATTCCAGTGAGTTGAAGGAGTATTTATTGGATGTAATGCGACTTTTGCCCAAACTGGTGTTTGATGATTGTTCTATTCTTTTAGAAGCGTGGGGTATTCTGGGGGGGAAGGATGCTTTCAAAATTTGAAAACATGTGGCTTAAAGTGGATTGGTTTTTTTGATGAAGTCCAGAATTAGTGAAATGGATACACTCTGTTTGATCTAGCTAGATAATTGAAAGCTCATAAAGAGGATTTGAATGTTTGAAGCTGAGAGCTTATCTCTGATGGATGAGATTTCCTGGTGCCAAAAAAATCATGGGGTGTGTGGTTGAAGGTGGCTTTTTTGCGACATTGTTGGAGGGTTGTGGATGGAGATGTTATGGCTCTTTTTAAGGAATTCCACGTTACCTGCAGGTTTGACAAGTTTCTAAATGCTTGTTCATTACAGTAGTTGCTAAGAAGAGTGGTGCTATAAGTACTACGGATTTTTGGCCCATTAGTTTGGTAGGGGAGTATTTATAAACTATTGGTTGAAGTTTCTTGCTAATAGTTCAAAAATGATCTTTGGGAAATCAAATTCAGAGTGTCAGAACGCTTGTGGAAGGGAGAACAATTCGGATGCAGTCCTTGTTGCAAATGAATGTTTGGATTGTAGACTCAAAAGTTGTATATCAGGAGTGATTTGCATGCTAAATATTTAAAAAGCATATGATCATGTAAACTGGATTGTCTAGCTTATTGTTTAGATAGGTTGAGTTTTGGAGACAGATGGAGGGGATTTGATTCTTTCTTGCATTTGTACTATGTGCTTCTCAGTGTTGATTAATGGCACCCCTTCTGGTTTTTTAGAAGTTCTAGGAGGCTCAGGCAAAGGGATCCATTTATCTTCGCTGCTGTTTATTCTTGTAAATGGAGTTCCTGATTAGAATGCTTACTAGAACAGTAGAGAGATTTTTTTTAATATTATCTAGCTTTCAGGTTTGGGGTGGGTCTGAAGGAAATTTGCCAGTTTCTCATTTACTTCTTGCTGATAATACTATACTTTTTGTGACATTGATTTAGATCACCTCCTTTGCATCAGAGCTGTTTCGCTTTGTTTTTATGCTTTGTCTCCTGTGAAAGTGAATTTGCGCAAGAGTGAGATTGTTCCTGTGGGGAAGTTGAAGGTGTTCTGGAATAGGCAGGTAAATTATGTTTTAAAGTGGGTTATTTGCCTATGAATTATGGGATCTTCATATAAGGCACATGTGATGTGGAATCTAATCCTAGAAAAAATGGGGTGGCATTTAACAAGATGGAAGATTAAAAAAGGGTGATAGTCTTAGTCTTTTCAAGAGTACTTTATCTAGTTTGCCTTTTTTTATTTTATTTTATTTTATCACTCTTTACTATCTCCACTCATGCAACGGACTTATCGGAAAAGTTACAATTGGTTTTTTCTATGGGTTGGGATAGTGGATGATTTTTTTTTTTAATCTTGCGGAGTGGAATATGTTGTGCTCTTCTATCAAGAATGAGGGGTTAGGGGTGAGAAATTTAGTAATTTTAATGAAAATTTGGTGGATAAATGGGTGTTTTGGAGAGGAGGTGAGCTGGCACTAAATATGGGGAAACTTGGGACTAGTAGACAGCAGAGCTGGTGAGAAATATTCATGAGCTTAGTATTGGGAGAAGCATTAGGCCAGGCAGGGAGAGGTTGGCAAGACTGTATTGGATTCGTGGTAGGAATGGCAGAAGAGTGCGTTTTTGGCATAATGTAAGGTGTTGGGTTATGTACTGAAAGAGTTGTTTCTAGATTTGTATTTAAGTGCCAAGGTCTAAAATGCTTCTGTGCATTCTTATTTGGGGTCTATGGATGATGAGAACATTCGTTCATGGAACCTTAGCTTTATACAAGCTTTCAAAGATTGGAGTTGGAGCCTGTTGATTCTGTGTTTAATATACCAATAAGTGAAGGGAAAAGAATTGAAAGATAGCAAATAAGTTGTAAGATAAAAGAATTTGGAGGTCTCCTATTAGGCTTTATTACGAGTTTAGCTTCTTTTTCAACAATTTGTTTTTTGTTTAAGCTTGCTCATCTTGAGCCTCTTGTTGGGCTGTGTAAAAACTCCAAAGTATTCTTCATTTTGGTTGAAAATGCATAATGAAGTAGGAACAAACCGTGGCTTCCAAATGGTTTTTGTGCTTGAAGTTTGCATGTCAAATTGCTGATTCAACATGTTGTAGATTCATCCACTGTTGGAATATATATACTGTTGCTGCTACAGGAATTAGTGTTTTATCTTGATAATTTTGACCATTAGCTTAGCTCCATTATAAAAATCTATAAATTTCCAGGTACCTTTGTCCATTGTCCTTTTCATTCAATATAAAAAATAAGTGAGAAGGTTATTAAGGATATGCATGTAAATATGTTTTTGTAGTGCCAATTATATATCAAGTTAACAGATTACGTGATGGGAAAAGCTTTGCTACCCGGGCAGTAGATGCAATACAAAAGGGAAACATCATATTCACATTGCTCGCTTCATTCCAAGTATGCAGTTAATTGCAATTTTTCCTGTGATTTGTATTTGGAATTTTGACCAGTAGTTATAGAAGTTTTTGATCACCATGCATTTTGCTTGCCTTGATTTTTTGTGGTTCTGGAGGCTGGAATTCTTAATTTTTTTTTTTGTCACAAATATAACATTGGGTTAAGTTTTTTCAGAAAGAAGAAGAAGGGTTTGTCCACCAGGAAGCAAAAATGCCTTCTGTACCTGCTCCAGAGATGGTAACTAATATATTCTTTCCTTTATTAATTAAATTTTTTTCCTGTTTGTTGCTATTGTAATTATTGAACTCTGACTTGCAGCTTCTGTCAATGGATGAGCTACGTGAGAAGCGTCTTACTGATCCACGTCTTCCAAGGTAAGATTTGTAGTAGCCGATTTATAGTTCACTGCTATCTGCCATTGCGTATGGAGTTTCTATGTCCATGTGTTAGACATGAATGATTCAGCTTTCCCTTTTTATTGCATCTTGTTAATAATTGTCCAGTTCTTTGTTATTTTCTTGCTGGTATGTTCTCATGCACTGTATAATGATCTCAGTAACTTAGTTGGCTATTTGACAAGGAAACCCTATTAAGCACACCTAATATGTGTGTGCCTTTACCACACCTTATAAAGTTTTGAGGTAGCTTTTTTGGAGATTTCTTTTCCTTTCAGATCCTAAATCCATGTTAAATTGGGGTTTTGGAAATTAGTTTGGGAACCTCTATACTGTGATCTAATCTTTCAGAGTTATTAGATTTAAGAAGAATGACTTGTGCAATAATGAAATTACTATTATTTGTTTTTTAACACAATGGCTAACTCCAACAGAAGAAGGAATTCCATTGATTTGTTGTTGATTGATGGTACTATTTCTACCAACCAATCGGAGATCAACAAGCACATTGTCCAGTTTTATAAAAAGTTTTTTACCAAGCGGTTTAGTTGGAGGCCTTTGGTGGATGATCTTTCCTTTGATTCTATTGACGAGGTTGTGGCTAGTTGGTTGGAGAGAGATTCTGAGGAAAAGGATGTGTGAGAGGTTGTGAAAGCAATGAATGGTGATAAGGCATTTGGCCCTGATGGTTACTCTATGGCGTTCATCCAAGCTTGTTGGGGTTGTTTTGAAAGAGGACATCATGAAGGTTAAGTTCAAGAGAAGCCTTAATGCTACTTTCCTCACCCTCATTCCAAAGATTCTAGGGGCTATTGACCCCAAGGATTTTCATCCGATCAGTCTTGGACTCTTGTGGGTAGCATCTACAAGATTATTGCCAAGACTCTAGCGAACAAGCTTAAGATGGTGTTGGAGTAGATCATTTCTAAGTCACAAAATGCATTCATTCGAGGTAGGCATATTCTAGATCCTATTCTTATTGCCAATGAATGTATTGATAGCAGGTTGAGATCTGGAGAATCGGGGGTTATTTGTAAAATGGATTTCCTGCTGTACATGTTGAGAAGGTGCAGGTTTGGGAGGAAATGGTGTTCATGGATAGCTCATTGTTTCCTCGGTGCAGTTCTCTTTTTGGGTGAATGGCTCTCCCACAGGCTACCTTAGCAAATCTCGTGGCTTGAGGCAAGGGGACCCGTTGTCTCCTTTGTTGTCTGGATTCTATGTGGGGACATGGACTGATATTTCCCATCTTATATTTGCTTATGATACCTTACTTTTCTGTGGGTTTGACCGAAATCATCTACCCATTTTGTAGAGTTTATTCTTATTATTTGAAGTTGTGTCGGGTTTGAAGACGAACTTAGCCAAGTCGAAATTGGTTCTTGTGGGATATGTTGATAATGTGGCTGGGTTGGTTGGAATTTTGGGTTGTGGGGTTGTGTCTCTGCCCTTGAAGTATCTTGGTCTTCCATTGGGGGCTTCTTATAAGGCCAATCATTTATAAGACGGTGTGATTGAGAAGATAGAATGTCGGTTGGCTAGTTGGAACATGTATTTGTCTAAGGGTGGCAGGATTACCCTTATCAAGAGCACCCTATCCAACTTACCTACGTATTTCATGTCCCTATTTCCTCTCCATGCGAGTGTTGCAAACCGTATTGAGAAGCTCCAATGTGATTTCTTAGGGGGGGCTAGGTGAAGAGTTCAAATATCACCCTATGAGATGATCAAAGGTTTGTACACCGATCTCTAAGGGAGGGTTGAGGATTAGGAACTTGCTAAAGTTCAATCACGCTCTCTTAAGTAAATGGCTTTGGTGCTATGGGCTTGAGAGAGAAGCTTGGTGGAGGGTGGTGGTGGACTCTAAATATGGAAGTTCTAGGGAGCCCAATTAGGAAAAAGTGTTAGCCATATCTGTGCTATCTCCCCAAAAAGACAAATCGATTTAGAGCTTCCCTAGAATCTCGTAAAAGCCTAGTTTCACCTAATAACTAAGCAATGTGGGACTTAGCACCCATGAGTATCTTTATAAACAACTTACTCTATGTGGGCTACTCATTCCTTTCCAATGTGAGACAACAGTGTTACAAACTCCCTCCTTCAATTCCTGACATCCTCGTCAGGGCTACGTCATGCAGTGCTCCAGTACCACATGACGTTACTAGGTGGCTATGATACCATTTGTAACGACCTAGGGAAAAACATTAGCCAAATTTGCGCTTTCACCCCAAAGAGACTAATCAATTTGGAGCTTCTTTAGAATTCTTTATAAAGCTCAATTTCACTTAGTAACTAAGCAATGTGAGACTTAACATCAATGGGTATCTTTATAAACCACCCACTCTATATGGGCTACTCATCTCTTTCCAATGTGGGATGTAGGTGTTACACAAGCTAGTGGGTCCCTTCAAAAAATGGGTTGTTTGATGTTACATCCTTCTACAATGATGGTTGTCATGATGGTGTCCGTTTCCCTTGAAAGAGTGTTTGGCGTACTAAGGTTCCGTTGAAAGTGGCCTTTTTTTGGTTGGTCGGTGGCCCTAGGAAAGATCGTTACAATGGATAATCTCTAAAAGCAGTATGTCATTGTGGTTAATTGGTGTTGTTTATGTAAAAGGAATGGGGAGTCTGTGGACCATCTTCTACTTCATTGTGAAGTTGCTTGTGCCATTTGGAATGTTTTCTTTAGTCGATTTTGGTTGTCTTGGGTCATACCTAGATGAGTAGTCGATTTGTATGCTTGTTGGTGGGCTGCTGGCAACACTCTGAGTGTTGTTGTGTGGAAGATAGTGCCTTCGTTCCTTTTGTGCTGTCTATGGAAGAAAATGAATGATAGAAGTTTTGAGAACTGTGAAAGGACTTTGGAGGAGATTAAGTTTTTATTTTTCAACACTTTGTATCTATGGATAACTGTTTTTGTTTCTCTTTTAGTGATAGTTATCATGATTTTCTTGTTCTTTTTGCTCCTACTAGTTAGGTGGCTTCTATTGTATATTTCATGTGTATCTTGGGGCGGCTGACATTTTTAATGATATTTTAATTTCTTATAAAAAAAGATGTTTTTTAACTTTTAATTTTTGGTATAAGGTTGCTCCATTTAGCAAGTAATACCGTTTCTATGATTACGAGCTTAACAATTGAATCTAAAGTTTTCATCTCAAATAACTAACATGATAGTGCTTGGTTAATTCAGGACTTATCGGAACAAGGTGGCCACTACAAAATTTGTCCCTTGGCCCATAGAGTTACGTTTTTGTGAGCCTAACAGTTCAACCAGTCAGACTAAATCTCCTTCAAGGTTAGCCTGGTTTAATCTATTAGCATCCATGTTTCTTATTGGGCTGAATATGTGCATCGCTTATTCTAGAAATGTGGATATATATGTTTACATGCCAGATCTTATGATTTCATGTTAAATTGTTTTGCAGTTTGAGGTATTGGTTTAGAGCAAAAGGCAAACTCTCTGATGATCAGGCATTGCATAGGTAATTAAACCTTATTACAAACATATATACAAGTTACAGGTTGGTTATGCTTTGCTTGGATAAAAACTGAGCAGAATGAGTATTTAGTATTGCATGAACCATACGACCTGTCTGTATCTTCACGCTGCTTTGATTTGGAGGGAACCTTACATTGTCTATCTTTTACATGTTGTCTAATAACATATACATGCCATATCATCTCTCTGTTTGACAAATTTACACGATTGAATTCCTAGTATCACAGTATGTGCTCTGGATTGGCCTCATTATTTTTGCTCTTAGTTGGTCAGTGAAAAAATTTTGTTGGTGGACCATTGCTCAAGAAATGTTAAGTTGGCATTTATATAAGTGTTGTTAGGACTTTTTTTTTTTGATAAGTAAAGTATATTCAAAAGCGGCAAAGGGGCGCAACCCATAGTACACAAGATGTACACATAAAGCCCCTAATTCAAAGAAAAAAAGAGAGCACCTATCTATAAAATCAAAAAAAGAACACTCATGCATAAACTGAAATTTCTCTCTCCACATAAACAACGTTTGTAACATCATTCTTTTCAAATGCATCAAATCAGTCTCACAATCTTCAAAACAACGTGCATTTCATTCCCTCCATACACACCACATTAAACACAATGGAGCCATGCGCCAAATCGATATCAATGTCCGATTATCCAAAGTTAAGATTTTCCCTAAATCGATATCAATGTCCGATTATAGTTCTAGTACAATAACCACCTATGTAGAACATGCCACGTCTTGTGATGTGTCTTGTACTCTTTTCAAGTTTAAATCCCGAGTGTGTAGACAATGGTGATGATTACATGATACATATCTGAATTTGAAGCCACCCTATTGGAAGTAAGAATTCAGATTTTTACCCCAACTTTTACGATTACCTGGACATCTTCATCAAGTTTTCTTATGATGATTAAGGATGTTCTGGACAAAGGTCCAATTTACGTAGCTTTATTTTTCTTCTTATTTTTTTAACAAGCTGTTTTGGTTGCTTGCAGATGTGTAGTTGCATATGCTTCAGATCTTATATTTCTTAATGTAAGTTTGAACCCCCACCGTAGTAAGGATTTGAAGACAAGATCTGTTAGTCTAGACCACTCGTAAGTATCTGCTCCTGTTAACAGTTAATTGTAACTAATGGCCAAACCATGTAACAAATATGTCAAATTTTGGGAGAATACCCTTATATTTAGTATGAGGTTGATAATATATGGCCTTCTTGTTATGTCTTAAAAAGAGGACCAGACCATTTATTGTTAACCTGGATTTCAATTTCAAAAGAGAAACACAAAGTTAATCCAGGTCACTGTATCTGTATAGTACCCTGCATTTTCTTTCAAAATGGATCAATTCCTTTTGCGTGTTGCTGAATAGATGCACTGTTCTCATTCATCAAAGATGATGTTTCTGGTCATGACTTGGATGTATCATGTTTCTCTGTTGACAAACATAAAAATCTTAACATAGATGTAGTCAATTTCAGTATGTGCATTTAAGTTCATTTTCAAATTTGATTGAAGTATTTCTTTTGTGGACTTCCTTTCCAGTTCAAATGAATTGGAGAGGATCCAGATAGTTGTATTTGACTGGCAAAATTGTCCTTTCACATTTTTATAGACAATTTTGCCTCTCAAATAACACTAACTTGATCCCCTCCAATTCGAGGATCCAAATGCTTCTTTTGTGGCGTCCTACATCGCCTGGGTGTGGGAAATATGATGTGCTTATATAGAGCATGCTCTCTTTAAATAGTATGAGGAATTTTGGAGTAAAACCCAAGATCAAAATTGTGCGGGCTTGGCCTAAAGCGGACAATATCAGACCACTTGGAGTGGGCTGTTACATATGGCATCAGAGCCAGAGCCCAGCCTAAGATGGGAGAGCGTGCACAAGCCCGCAAGGGTCACTAGCAGGGACGCTGGGTATCAAAAGAGGGTGATTGTGGCATTCTACATCGCCTGGGTGTAGAAAAGAGGATGTGCTTATATTTCTTCTCCTCTTCTGGTTCCTTTCCGGCCTAGGTTCTCTTAGTTTTTCTTCTTCGCTTGGGTCTTTTAGTTTTGGGGTTTTCTTCTGTTGGGTGTAGATCTCAGTGGTTGGGGGATAGTTTCTTGAGCGTCAGGTGTTTGTGGGTTGCGCTTGTTGTGCGCGTAGGGGCGTCAACCGGTGGGTTCTATGACTGCGTGGCTCCTCTCCGACGAAAATGTGATCATTCTCTGGGTCGGCCGTTTGGGTTCCGGGTGTTATTTGAGATGGAGGTTAGTTTTTTCGGGAGTCGAAGACTTTTGTCTTCTCGGTTTTGGATGGGGCGTCGACGATGAGGGTGGGGGAGAAGAGAAAAAGTTTCTCCGGCGAAATTTTCATCAGTCCTTCGTGCTCTGAGTGGTTGGCTTCGACGTTGGAATCACTTGTGGGTTTTCCGGAAGATCAAGCTTTCGTCAAATCCTTCAGGGAAGGATCGAGAGTCCTGATCGCTCGAAGAGGGTGTAACCAAGCCGGCCGTTTCATGGAGGCAGCATCTTTCGGGATGGGTGGTCGGAAAGGGTTTATACTGATTCCTGAGGGACGTGGAGGGTGGGGTTGGATCAAATTCTCCGACGAGCTGAGGAAGGCCGTTGTCTCCTTCTCTGCTTCTGTGGGCGGGGGGATTGGGTCCTTGCATAAGCTGGTGGAGAATAAGGGGAAGGAAGTTGAGGTTTGGCCGGGTTTGGTTCCTTTCTCGAAGGGGCCCTCCTTTGTGGAGGTGGTGAAGATAGGCTCGGTCGCTGTCGTGAAGAAGGTGCCTGTCATGGGGGGTCATTGTTCCGGGAGTAAGGTCGTGCCAGTGGATCACTGTGAGCTTGACTTTCTTCCGACGGTGAGGGTGTTAGATGCAGATGTGAGGTCAGCGTTGGACTGTTCTACCTTGGAGCCTTTCGATCCGTTGGGTAAGGACCAGCTTCGCCGTCCGCTGGGTAAGTCTGTTCTTCCACGTGCGAGTTTGAAATTTGAAATTTCAAAGTTGCGCACGTGGAGTAAGCGGGTCATAGGTTTCAACTTGGCTTTGGGCCGGGCTGTTAAGAAGCTACTGGACCGGCTTGCAAGGATTGGACTGAGTCGAAAAGGTTTGCGCTTGGGTTGCTTCATGCCAAAACCTAGTTCTTCACGGTCGTGGTTGCCGGAGACGACTTCGGTGGCTTCTTCTGGGCTGTGCGATCTCGCTTTGTCGGAGATGGTGGTTCCCAGTGGGGACCTGTTGAGCGGAGACTGTTCTGGGGGTGGGTCGTCTATGGTTGAGTCGGATACTCCGTTCGTCTTCCCTCCTCTGCCGACTGCGGATTTGCTGTCGCCGGCGACTTTAGCTGGTCCTCCGGCACTGTCTAGGTCTTTGTGTGGTGAAGAGCTCTCTGTTTTTCCTTCTCTCTCAGGAGCCTCTGAGCTGGGGAAGAAGCTTCATTCTTCCTCCTCCCCCTTGTTGCAGCCTTTTAAGCATTACTACAGGAGAGCTAGGGAGATCAGGGCAGGGCAGACTGTGGTATGGAATGATGGGTTGCTATCTGACTCTTTGGTAGCCTCAAAGCTGTCCGCAGAACCTATTCCTTTTAAGGTAAAGGTGGAGAGTGTCATGCGAAGAAAAAGAAGAATCAGCCTCCTGCTATACAGGGGCTTTTTAGGAAGGGTTTCCTCAATCTTCCCCCGATTGTTTCTGTCCCTCCCGTTGACGCGGGAGGTCATGGACGTTGGGGAGGTTGGTCCTTCCTCTCCTCCGAGAGGCTGCATCTTTCCTTGTTCCATTGAGGGAAATGGTTTCTCCCAATCTCAGAGTTGGCCTATCGGCTTTGATCATAATGGGGAGATGGTAGTTTGGGAGGAAGAGGAAGATGATTTTTGGGATGGTTCGCCCTTGGATTGGGCTTTGGAAGGGGCTTTTGGGGAGGAGGCCTTGGCAATTAGGGATGCCATGGAAGAAGAGTTTCAGCGGGAGAAAATGATTACGCGTCAAAAGTCTAAAGGAAAAAGGGAGCTTCTAAACCTACATAGCTCCATTAATTATGGTGATGCGAAAGTTCACTCTAGGAGGAGAAAAGGAAAGGCACACTTGTTGTAGGCTTGTGCGCTGTGGTGGGTGGTGGGTTGTATTGTTCTTAGTTGGGTTTCTTGGTGGGTGGTGGGTGGTGGGTTGTGTTTGTTCTTTGGTGGGTGATGGGTTGTGTTGTTCTTATTGGTTTTTTTTGGGCTTTTGTGGGTTAGCTTTGGTCTTTCCTATGTATACTGCCTGTGTACTTAGGGGCGCCTTACGCTTTCATTAATAAAGTCTTCTTACTTATCAAAAAAAAAAAGAGCATGCTCGCTCTAAATGGTATGAGACCTTTTGGGGTAAAACCCAAGAACAAAACCGTGCAAGCTTGGCCCAAAGCAGACAATATCATACCACTTGGAGCGGGCTGTTACATCTTTGCTACTATTATTTAACTTAATTATTATAATTTGTCTTTATTTCCATATCAGGATGTGGTTCCACCGGCCTCTCAGAGCTGATGACTGGATATTATTTGTGGTACGTGCTATAAAGTGTTCAGTTCTTGTGTGCTAATATACTGTTAGTATTGTTAAGGTGCTAATACTAAGCAGTTTGTTACAGATTTCTGGTCCTGCTGCCCACAATGCGCGTGGCTTTGTTTCAGGCCAAATGTTCAATAGAAAGGGAGAGGTAAAAGATTTCATTATATATGTTCATAAAATAGTAAAATACCACAATTTTTCTTTTCTTTCTTCTTAGGGTTTCCCCCCTTTTCTCGCTCTCTTCTCTCTTTGCTGTTGTTTCTACTCCATTGAAGTGAAGCCTGTGTCATGAACTGATCTTATGCATTTCTTGATGGCAGCTTCTTGTATCACTAACTCAAGAGGGCCTCATTAGGAAGGTTAAAAGTCCAGGGCCACCTGTGACAGCCAAGCTGTGAACTGGTTTACAGTAGTCAATAGTTCGTGCAAAAGAGGCATTATAATAAAATCCTGGTGATTTCCTTTATATCAAATATTGAACAACGATTTGTAACACAATTTGTAATCAAATTGCGAAAAATACCATAGTCATTAGTTCTGGCTGTTCTTGGGAGGAAAGGGGCATGGATAATTATCTCTTTGCTGAATAAAGGTTAATGTTTTTGATTTGGTTGTAAAGAACCTCAGTTACGCAATATGTTATTGTTGTAGCACCTATGTTTTTCCTTTCATATAGCAAAAAGAAAAAGGCTACCCCGTACCCCTGGTTGCCGCCGGGCGGCGGCAGCAGGCGATAAATATATGATATTGCGATAAGAGGCAATTACAGGCATCATAGATTAGAGCCTCCACAACAGGTTGAGGTAAAAGGGTCAGTTCAGACGAACGTGAGAGATTGCGATTAGGGGCTCATTAACCTAACTCATAGGCTACTCCATTGGCTAACCTAAATTTTCAAGGCATATTTCACTATCTTATTAAGACTTTTGATTCTTTTTTATTATTTTTAAGATATAACAAAAGAAAACAAACTACAAACAACAAATAAACCAACAATAATCAGAAAAATACAGAACCAAATATGTGATGTTGCAATAGTGAAACTCAATTTAGGCAGACGTCTAACACCTCATTGCTCTAGAGGCAAGCGTAAAAAGGGGTCAAGCGGGAATGTCGGCAGCAAAGCTAGTGGTGGCCCTTGACCAGAGTACTAACAAGAAAACCTCAAAGAACTTAGCTCCTGACTAGCTTTTGAGGAATTGGAGAGGCTAAGAGATATATATACAACAATTGAGATATCTGCTTTCAGGACGGTGAGTCTGAAGCCCAACCAGACAAAAAGTTATTTGAGCTCAAATTCGAGTCCGAAAAATTGAAGGACCAAAAAGTCTCTTTAGAAAAGAGCTTATGAATCGTTGATCTGCTGGAAAAAATTAATGGCAGCGGTGGCTTGTTTAGCTAACGCGCATCAAAGAGGAGTGTGTTGTACACCTGTTGGGACCGAAGCCTTAGGGAGGAAGAGAGCAGACCAATAAAGATGGAGTGAAGGCATGTGGATGATTCAATATAGATCTATTACCCCGCCCAAACCAGTTGAACTAGTTTGATATTCATAAAAAATAGAAAAGAAAAGAAATGGAGTTTGTGGAAGCAAAAATTCAAGGACTTTTGATAAGCTTATAAAAATTGCATAAACCTAAACTACTTATTTGTTCTTTTAGGAGGATGGTGATCTTGTGCTGTTTGTCTTGAAGCCCTCTATTTTCTAGAGAAAACATCAAATTTTTTTTATTAAGTTTTTTTCTTCGTGATATGATTGAGATTTCACAATAATTTTGTTAGAAGGATTTGATTGACAAGCAAGAAAACTAATGGGAAATGACCCACAACACAAGGTATTAGCTTCATATATACCCTAGTTTTATACCAATAGCCCGAGTATCATATCACACATACCTTAGAGAGTGAAATCATATAAGAATCTTGAGATCGAAATATATTGAGAAAAAAGTGGACTATTTCCCGATGAACAAATAATGTTTTTGTTGATTTGAAGATCGAGAAAATTGGGCTTGAGCTGGGCCACAACAGCACAAAGCCCGTGAAACTTTAATTCACGGGTCAGCCCGATCCTTTCGTGATTTCATCGACACGCAACTTTCTTGATTCACATTTTCACCCCGAAAAGAAACGATTACCTTCACCATTCATCTCATTCATGATCGAATCCACAACTTGGCAGCTTAAATTCTCACAGGTCTGTTTTTCCGCAATTTATTTATTTCAACCAAAGTTCCGTCTGTTTCGAATTTATTTATTTATTTTTTTTTTTTTTTTTCAGTTTTACTCCTTTCGTTCGTCGGGTTTGATTGGATTGGAAATATCTGTGGCCTTCCGTTTTGTTCGATCTGCATGTGCAATGTATGAAATTAGGGTGGTTTCCAATAAGTTAATTCGATTTTCGTTGCGGTCTGTTTGGTTGCTGAGAATTTGTTCTCGAAAATATGTGTTGCATTGGCCATTGAAATATACCGATTCCTTTTCTTTGCTTCGTTTTTTAATTTGATCTATTTAGCAACCAAACAGGGATGAAGGCCTGTTTTTCGTTTAATTCTACACTGATCAGTTTAATTGATATAGAAAGAGTGGTGAGTTTGTTTGGGATTCAACTTTTACAGTTTTTAGTTTTTCTCTCTCTTAAAGAGAGGATTCTTGAAAAAAATTTGACTCAGATTATGATTGTAGGGTTGAATAGTGTTATTTATTGCATAATTTTGTGAGTTTCCGCGTGCTGAGTGATCTAGTGAAATTTTGGAAATGGAATGATTTTTTTTTTTTTTTCTGTTCTTTTTTAGTTTTGAAAATCAGGTTAAATATTTTTATTTATTGATTTTTTTAGCATTTTAGGTAGTTTATAACTTTATATATCTTGTTAGTATTACAAACATTGGAAAATCGTAATTTTTATTCATGCATTTGTCCAAATGCAAAAAACAAATTCCTTTTGTTCAGAATAGGATTCTCAGTCTGGGGAGGGGAAACTCAGGCTATCATTAGGATACTGGGAAATTCTTACTGTTAGTTCAAATTAATTTATGAGGTAATTATCAGTATAATCTTTTTTCAGTGAATGATATGAAGGGTAGACTTGGGGCCTAGAAATGATCTGCACAAGGATTTAGCATAGTTAAATTGCAAATACTGGTTTAGGTATTGAGGCTCTAGCTTGTAGTTGGGTTATTAGGTTCTGCATAATGTTGCATGTTTGAGAGGCTTATGGATGTCTTTTACATCTAGCAGGCTTTGGATTATTTGCAATATTGCAATGGAGCATCTAGATTGTGGATCAGGCAGTGTCAGTCAAATAGAGTTCACTGAACCTCCGATTATATGTGGACTACCCGATGACATTGCTCTTTTTTGCCTGGCGAGAGTTCCTCGAAAGTACCATACGCTTCTTAAGTGTGTCTCAAGGAGATGGAGAGACCTAGTGTGCAGTGAAGAGTGGCATTTTCACCGTCGAAAGCATAAACTTGATGAGACTTGGATTTATGCTTTGTGCCGAGACAAATGTGAGCAGCTTTGCTGTTACGTGTTGGACCCCAACTCATCAAGAAGGTGTTGGAAGACCATTCAAGGGCTTCCACCTCGCAGCTTGAAGAGAAAGGGCATCGGTTTTGAAGCATTGGGAAAGAAAGTCTTCTTGTTGGGTGGCTGTGGTTGGTTGGAAGATGCCACCAATGAAGTATACTGCTATGATGCTTCGATGAACATTTGGAGTGATGGTGCTCCACTGTCAACTGCAAGGTAATACTCCTCACTTCACAAGAAAGTAACATGCACGCTGGTAATTTAAGTTTCCTCTAGATTCAATTGATCCTCACTTTCGTAGATAACATATTGCAATCTATGAAATCCGTATCGATTCTGTTCTTCATTGTTAGCATCCAAGGCCAGCTGTAACTTCGGTCGACAGTGAGAAGTGTTTCATTTTCTTTCACTTTTGTTTTGCAAATTCACAAAATAGCCTTTATTTTCTTGGATCTGCATGGGAGCAAATGGAAAGGCTGTCACATCTTCTGTATTTTGGCATATATAAATACAAGATTTTTTTCTTTTTTGAAATTTTTTGTACAAGATTTTCCTTTCTATGTCCTTTTTTAAGCGTTTAAAAAAGAAGAAGGGGCCCCAGACCCCTCCCGCTATGGGGTTGGTGTTAATTAAAAAAAAAAGGTTCAAGATTTACTTATAAAAAGAAAAAAAGTCCTTGAATGGCCTCCCAACATCTTCTTGATGAGTTTGGGAAAGAAAAGGGTTTGAGAGTATTTGCCTTTTAAATTCCTGTTTTAAAAGCCCTTGCATTCAATCCTTGACTCTTATCTATCCCTCTCCCTCCCTTGCATGATACAATATCTTCTCGTTGGATGTGCCCTTTTCCCTCCCTCTGACTTGCAAATGGCACTTTTATTGTTCCCAAGTGGATTAAAATTCTTCTTGCCTTTATGCATTTAAGTGATTTCTTGGGCTTTACTCTTCTAATTGCTACACTCCACAGACACTCTTGTCGAAAATTGGTTAAATATGGGGTTTATTCTTGTTTTACTATTGATTGTGCATTTTTTAAGTTACTGAGCTATTCATGCATGCATACTGCTATGTTTGTTCATCACTTTTTTTTTTCTTCCTCAAAGATCATTTTCTTTTTCCTGGCACTGGAAATCATCATGTAGTTCTATTTATTCAGGTGTTATTTTGCTTGTGAAGTTTTAGATGAGAAAATCTATGCCATTGGTGGGTTAGGTTTAAATTCAAGCAGTCCACATTCTTGGGACACTTATGACCCTTCCACAAACAGTTGGAAGTCTCAGTCAGACCTAAACATTGTTCCTGAAATCGAAGATTCCATAGTCATGGATGGGAAGATTTATATTCGCTGTTGCACTTGTGCTGTAACTTCTCATGTGCATTCAGTGGTTTATGAGCCATCAAGTGGTACGTGGCAGCATGCAGATGCTGACATGGTGTCAGGATGGCAGGGTCCAGCAGTTGCTGTGGATGGGACTCTTTATGCATTGGATCAGAGTTCAGGAACCAGGCTGATAATGTGGCGGAAGGAAACCAGGGAGTGGGTGCCGGTCGGGAGGTTGTCACCCTTGTTTACAAGACCACCCTGCCAAATGGTTGCTGTTGGGAAAAGAATATTTGTTGTGGGAAAGGGGCTTAGTACCGTCGTGATCGATGTTGGCAATGCAGGGAATATGGGAGGGGTGATGGTGAGTTCTTCAATACCTAATTTAACTTCCGATGATGATATAATTGGCTGTAAATGTTTAGCAATTTGAGATTCCGTTTGTATGTAAGTGTTTAAATTGACCCTAATATGATAAGTGATATCCTCAAGAAATAACTCAATCGGCTGAGGACTACGCCTCATGAAATGGAGATTACTAGTTCGAGTCTCCCCTACTCTCCCTTGGGACTAATAGTACTTATCAAAGAAAAAGAAAAAGAAAAAAGATTGTTGTGTGATAACCCCAAGTGATATGTAGTTGAATCGTTTAAGAACTACATCTCATGAAGTGGAGGTTAATAATACCGATTTACCCTACCCACTCCCTTTGGGGCTAATTACTTGTCAAAGAAAAGAATTGATTGTTGGGTGATACTCTGAATATACTGCATGCGTTGGGGGTTACACTGGGACAACCCTTGGAAATGAACATGATGCGTGTATCTTATTCCACATTTAACTTTATCTTGAATTTATACTTTAAAATAAATTTCCAATGTGGATGATGTTTTTGTGTTGTATGAATTGCTGTGTGATACTCTCGACAGGCGCTGGAGGATGTTTCCCTTCTTCTTCTTTTTTCTTTTTTTTCTTTTTTCCTTTTTCATTGGGGTAATTACCTTTTCCCCCCATCAACTACCAGTCATTGTCAACATGCCCTCATGAACTGACACCTCGACCAAAAGAGAGCATCCAACTACCATCGTTACCCACTTTGCCCCCATCTGTCAGTCTAATTCACACAAAGACCAAAATGCCCTCTACAGTAATTAATAAAAAAAATATTAAAATTAATATTTTAAAAAAAAAAACTGAAAAAGGGCGCCACCCTTTAGATTAATTTTTGTTTTTGTTTTTTTTTTAAAACAAAAAAATATATTAATTTTAATATTTTTTTATTAATTACTGTAGAGGGCATTTTGGTCTTTAAACAAAAATTAACGCCCAAAAATAGAATATTTCATCCAAGTTAACGGAATCTTCTGACGGATGGGGGCAAAGTGGGTAACGATGGTAGTTGGATGCTCTCTTTTGGTCGAGGTGTCAGTTCCTGGGGGCATGTTGACAATGGCTGGTAGTTGATGGGGGGAAAAGGTAATTACCCCTTTTTCTTTTGTAGGTCAGATAAGATATTAAATACAAATAGAGATTGTTGTGATTGCATCGTGCTGGAGGAGATTTATTGTTTCTGAATACAGTGCTAAAAACATGTGCATAGATAATGAAGAGAAGTGATATATACCACACTTTTATTACACTTTGCTAACGTGATACTGTCAATCAGAAATTGATAATGTCATATTTAACAAAGTTAAATAAAAGTGTGATGTATAACAATACTTTGATAATTAAAGGTGCAACATGGTTTGGATTGATTTGGTACATAAGAATATGAATCTAATCTAATACTACAAATAAATCTAAAACTGAACCGAAACTGAATATTTTTGGGTTAAATTTGAATTGATTCCGCAGGACAAGATGTATGAAACTACTACTAAGATCTGATAATTGGTTGTCTCCTAAGTCGAGGCAAAATCAAAGAGCATCTTGGAAAGCATCATGTAGTGGCGTGGCATAAAAGCAAAGTAAAATTCACAAAACTTGAAACTCCAAGCAGCAAGACATGCGTGGAAATTACCGTCTAAACACAGTAAAAAAAAAAAAAGCATCCAATGCAGTAGAATGACGGATCAATGAGTTTATTTTAGTTATACCTTCTACAGACAAGCGATTTTAGGGGTATAGTTGTCCTTTCACATTTTCATGGAATGTGAAAAGACAACTATGTCCTAAAAATCCACTAACTGGAGGATCAAAAGGAGAGGATCCAAATTCCATTGAGGACAACGCCGTTGCATTTGCGTTGCATAAAAATCAGTACATTACAGTATTATTTGTCGAAGCAAGCAACAAAAGAAAGAACAATGGAAGAAAAAAATATATATGTATGAATATAGACATTCTAGAATATAACATCTTCTCTTCATCACTTTTAATACATCAATAATGGGTGCAAGAGGTGCTCTGTGCATATTATCAACAAATTATGGCATAGGTGAAAGCAATGCCCTCTTTGAATAATTACAGTACACGGGAAACTCTCAAATCCGCTGTTGGTGACAACCTTTGACGATAGATCCCTTTCCTTCCAAAAGCCAGATGTACGTCCACATTTGAGCAAATAAGTTCAAACAATCCTCGGAACACCCTTGACATTCCATTCCTCAAATTAACAACTAATATAAAAAAAATAAAATAAAGCAAGCTTGATAAAATTTGGTCAGCTAGTCTTTTTCCTCTTAAATGCAGGATGTATGATTCCATTGTTAGAATCCAATTTGTCAATCTTAGAAATACATTCTTTCATCCTCTTCAAGACAATAGGCATGGCAGAGGCATTACTTGAAATTTTATCTTTAAGTAATTGTATTTTCTTAGCCATCTCTTGATCTTCTTCTGCCTGTGGTGCCACCTCACTAGATTTAAACTGTCTTCCTGAATCTGTATAACAGACACAAGGTCAGTGTCTCAAACAAATGCAGACGGAATAACTGAACTACAAACAATAAAGTGGTCACTCAAGTCTTTTTTTAATTTATTATTATTATTGGTAAGTCACACACGCACCCGATGGGGCTTGAACCCACGACCTCACCCTCCACCTTGCTACAAAGGGAGGTTGTACCATTTGAGCTAAAGCTCACTGGAAAAGTGGTCACTGAAGCCTTGGAAGTAAAAACCATTCGGTTTGAGTTCAATCTTAGTGTCAAGAGATAGAAGAAAGTTTAAGTAGGAACCATTTTAGCAGGCAAATAAAGCAAGCAAAAAATTTTGTTATTTAGCTGTTCCAATTGCAAGTACTATATTTCAAGGTTAAAGAAGGAGAAACGATTCTTTGGGGAAGAAAAGAAAAAAAAAACACTTCTTGTCCCCCAAGCTACTACCATGGTCATCTTCAATACCAAAAACCATTACTCCATGAGCAATAACACATGGATCACAACCAACACCAGCACCGATATTGCTCTCACAGAAACTCCTATGTTACCACAAACATCATGTCCACTTCTATCACTGGCACCACTCCAAAGATTACCATTGCCACTACCCCAACCACCAGCACTTCTTTCTTTAAGACTGTATCCATCAGCACCACATTGCAATATATTTATAGGAATCTCAGTTGAGCACAACAGAATGGGGTTGAAACTGATCTCTAAATATACTAGAGGGGGCTTCCCTTACTTGGAGCAGAGTGCTGAGCAGGAACAAGGTTTATTAGAACAAGAGGAAGTGGTTTGCCTCCTCTCTGAAGCGTGAGCTCCACTGCTATTACGATCTCCACCATCAGAACCAATGCCTCAAATTGCACTTATAATCCTCTCCACTTCACCACACATTAAATCAATCACCACCCATACACTTCCATCATTTGATCATAAACTACTACTTAATATACAAGTATTTCTTACACTCTCCATCATTATTCTCAAATTTACAACTAAAAAGACAAATGCAGAGACCTAGCATCTTCCTGAACAATCCTCAATTTTCAAAGGAATACCATCAATCATGTTCTCAGTTACACATGCTACCCAGAAAACCCCAGACAAAAAGTTTCCAACTTAACCTTTTAACCATTGTTTCCAAACGATAAATATAGGAAAAAAAAACTGAAAAATACCCTTCTCTTTCGCTCAATTGCTTAGAAAATACACCGAGACAACCAAAAAAAGAAAGAAAATCTTTGAGGGGGAAAAATAAATCCGACCCTTGAATCTTAAATTTGAACTATCCGACCCCAGAAAGCAAAAATTCTCCACTCGGTAGACCGTAATACACCATTTCATTGAACAACTTTCTTTCTTTCTCTCCTTTTCTAGGGAATCTCAAAAATTGGAAAACTTGAAAAAAAAATATATATCTTCTGTGTTTTCTCAAGCACCGCCGTGCATACAACCAACCATAATCGAGCCCAAAAATAAAAAACGAAGAAAACCTCGAAACGTGACCTGTATTCGGAGCCCCGGATGGAGCGAGTCCTAAGCCGTCGGGGGAAACAGGTCTCTGAGCAGCGAGGGCCGAAGCGAGAGTGGTCCTGAGCTGATCCGGAAGCGTAGCTCTGTATTCCAGAATCTTGTGCGCCATTTCCTTCACATCCGCTTCCAGCTTCTCCACCTCCTCCTCCTCCTCTTCGGAGCTCCGAGCGTCTTCGGGGGCTCCTAGGGTTTTGTTCACAGCCATCATGTTAGGATTTGGATCCAACACAGAGAGAGTCTCTGGGTGAGAGCGATTCAGGTGGGTTTTTGGAGGGTAACTGAAATTTTTTGCAAGTTTTTAGGGTTCTTCAAATTTTCAAAGTTTTTGGAGTGTGGGTGGCAACTGGCAAGTGCGTCACCTTCTCTATGTTTTGCAAATTTAGATTTTACAGAGGATAAGACTTTTTAATGTAGTTTAGATTTAAATAGTTCTCAGAGTACACAACCGGTCTGGGTGGTGTAGTTGGTTATCACGCTAGTCTCACACACTAGAGGTCCCCGGTTCGAACCCGGGCTCAGACAATCTTTGTTTTAGTTTTTTCCTTTCTCTACGCTAGTCTCACCATTTCTTTTATTTTATACTACTGTGTAAAAATGTCATAGTGAAATCTTGACCGTCCATTTCACTAACTGGAGATCTCCAAGCCGGATCCTTGATTCCTTTCTAGCTTTCACGGAGAAGACGAAGAAACTATTCATTGAGCAGTCCATTGAAATCTCATCTGGGTTTCCAAAAGAATATGCAAATTCAAAGACTTTCGTTTCAAAATCACACTCTCACACCACCAAGTTACTCACCCACTCCTCATATTTTCCCTTCTTTCCCTCCCACGCACCACTCCACTAAACTTGTGTCCCATCCAAATTCGAAATCTGGGTTTTGCAATTTACTCAAATGGATGTCCACATCACCAACTGGTGTGAAGAACCGTTCTGGTTTGGTTAGGGTCAGATGCGGCGGAGTGACACAAGATAATGACGATGGGTTCTATATGAGGAGATGTGTGGAGCTTGCCAGGAAGGCAATTGGGTGTACCAGTCCCAATCCCATGGTGGGCTGTGTGATTGTCAAGGATGGGAAAATTGTTGGTGAAGGTTTTCACCCTAAAGCGGGGCAGCCTCATGCTGAGGTAAAACCCACATTACTCTGTTTTAAACATAGTTATTCTATTGTGAACTGTGTGATTTTTTTCTTCTTCTTTTTGTCTTCAAATTCGAATGATAAGCTTTGAGCATTCTGTTACTTAAGTTAAAAATTTTGTCTAAAACTTTTGAGAAACTGTTTGTTGGCACTTTGGAAGTGGTTTGTGCGTTTGACAGCAAAGTGTTCAAGGTAGAAAATTTCTTATGTAATGTGATAGAACGACTTAGCTCTGACTGAATCATTGTCTAAGTTTGTGAAACAATAATGTCTACGATCTATTTTTAGTTTAGTTAAAATAGCATTTCACTTGGAAAGAGAAAACAAAAATACTGTTTGGTAAGCATGTTTGGGCAATTCTTCGCCTTGTATGCAAACAGAGTCTGAACAGAGGTTTTGCTTTGGATGCAAAGGACCTAACATAGAATGAGTTTGCATTATTATATTTTGGTATGGGTAAAGAGAATTACACACGTCTGATGTGAATATGTTTTCACTGCTTGAATTTAATTGAATCATGTGTACAATATAAATAACTTTTACAAGATAGAAAGTATGGCTAAGCTAGGACTGTTACAAATTCAAATTTCAAACTTATACAAACTAACTCTGAACTTGAATATCTTTGTACGTGGATGATAGTGTTGGAGATGAGGTGAACTCCTTGTCTATTCAAACTTACTCTGATCTTGAGTATCTTCATTTGTGGATGATGAGGTATGACTCCTTGTCTATCATGGATACTTCAATACTACCCCGCAATCATAACGGGAGGATGCGAACGTTAATGATTGTCACGTAGAGTTGAGAAACGAGCACAGATAAAGGCTCTGTGAGAAGATTAGCTTTTTGATCTTTGCTTGAGATAAATCGGACAGTGAGTTCTTTGGATGCAACATGATCATGCACGAAATGAAAATCAATTTCGATGTGCTTGGTTCGTGCATGGTAGACTGGATTTGATGACGGATATGACCTTATCATGTTTCTGTTTGATTAAATTATGCACTACTACTACCCTTCACCGTATTGCAAGAAACAGTTTACCAACGTACGTGAAATAAATAGGCCTTATTCTTTTACCATTATTGGTTCATTTGTCTTGTGCTATAAATTGTAGTGACATTTTTTTTATCAAACAACAATTGCAACTTAAAAGAGCCAAATCCTTTTTTCTCCTCTAGAAGACCCATTAATCAGCTGTGAGATGCCATAGCTGTCATTGCAAAAGGTCAATCTTCACTCTGTAGAGAAAAAACAAAAAAGAAAATAAATGCTACCAAGAAAGTCTTATCCTCTTGTAAGTTGCATAGAAAAGGCTCTTCGATCGGAGAAAAATGTATCAAGTAATAACATTACAAGTTCTTGATATGTTTCATCAATTCAGTTAATGGCCAGTGGCCACTTGACTGACAAACTAAAAATGCTGAAAAAATAAAAGTTAAGGGGCTTATTTGTCCAGTTTTGTAGCTTATGATTATATGGTAGTTAGTTCTTTTTGCGAAATAGTTCAAGTAGAAGTGTAATTTGCCTTTAGTGTATTTGTTTTGGAACATGATAGAGTTAGGAATTAGAGATTATAATAAGTCCTGTTGATGTACAATTTTTGCATATTCAAGAGGTGAAACCTTGCAGGTGTTTGCTCTGAGAGATGCTGGGGATTTGGCTGAGAATGCAACAGCATATGTGAGCTTGGAACCATGTAACCACTATGGGAGAACCCCTCCCTGCACTCAAGCCTTGATTAAAGCCAAAGTGAAAAAGGTAGTGCTTGGAATGGTGGATCCAAATCCAATAGTGGCCTCGAAGGGGGTGGATAGACTGAGAGATGCAGGAATTGATGTGACTGTGGGCATTGAAGAAGAATTGTGCAAGACGCTTAATGAGGCCTATATCCATCGAATGCTGACTGGAAAGCCTTTTTTAACACTCAGGTAAAGTCACCACTTTTTTCTGTATTATTTATTGATCATGAATAAGTAGTTATCAATCTTCATAAATGCTCTTTCTTTTGGGGTTTTTGTAAACCCTTCAATTGGTATGGTTAAAAATGTTGCTTGTGGGTTCTTATCTTTCAAATTTACTTGACAACTTGCAGTTTTTAACTTTTATTATGAGTAAATATAAACAAAAATGTATTCCATTTTAAGGACTCTTTGTGACCTGCAGATACTCTCTCTCAGTTAATGGCAACGTTTTAGATCAGCTTGGTGAAGGAGTGACAGAGCCCGGTGGATACTACTCACAATTATTACAGGAATATGATGCAGTTATACTTTCTCCCAGCTTATTTATTGATGAGCTCTCCATTCTAGCATCCCAAGAACCTGGAGCCAAGCAACCCTTTTGGATTATAACAGCAAGAACTCCTAATCCTCCCATCAAAATCCCAGATCTAACCACTGAAGAAGCTGCTAAGGTAATAATCTTCACAGACAGAGAGATGGATGTAGAGCCTGAAACAGCTCAACAGGGAATTGAAATGGTGGTTTTGGATCGGATAAATCTGAAGGAAATTTTGGAATACTGTGCGCGCCAAGGGTTTTGCAGTGTTTTGCTGGATTTGAGGGGAAACTTTGGAGATCTTAAAGAGCTTCTCAAAGAGGGCATTGAGCAAAATCTGTTGCAAAAAATTGTGATGGAAGTTTTGCCGGTTTGGGATGGAAGTAATAGTGAGAATTTGCTAGTGGCAATGCAGAGTCTGGATAAAAGAATAAAAGTGAAGAATTTACGACGTAGAATCTCAGATAACAATGTGGTACTCGAGGCCTATCTTTAATGTAAGTGATTGGAATTTTTTAGAGTCAACGAATGAGGTATAATAGTTTTAAGTGTTTGGGTTTGTCTATTGTTTTTTGCCATAATGGCAGTTTCGCCAGGGATTCCATCTTCAATAGGCTGAGAAAAGGAATCAATCCAGCATATTTTGCTTTCACACCTCACTCGTTTTCTTTATTTACAAAGAACAAGGTGGCATAGTCCCCTATTACCCTGACCTCAACATATTTTCTCATTTGCAGCCCATTTTTAGCTTTAGAGTGCTGTATCTTGTATGCAAAGTTTGAAGAAGTATTCCATCAAATGATAACACAGAGATATGTCCTGATTATTCTCATTTGAATGCAAATTGTGCGCCGCATAACAGCAATTGAATTAAATTATAATGGTTAATGTATTGACAAACTTTACATGACTAGGAATGTTTGGCGAGAGGCTTGCATGTGCAGTTCATACTTTGTAAAACAGGTTTAGAAATTGTCTTTATGTTAAGAAACAAAATGACAACTTGTAGATAACTGTCATCTCCACATACATCCGGTAGATCTTGAACATCTAACTTCGCACTCCACTCCATTCTCTCGGCGGAGGGCGTGACGAGCTGATCGGGAAAGACAAAGGTGAAGCTTTAGTAGCAGAAATAATTTGGAAGGGGTTTGATTTGTGGTTTTGGTCCAAATGAATTAGATATTTTGGCTGCAAGTGCGAGGATCCTTGATCAGAGCATTCCATCTGCAGATTTCTTTAATGAAAGTGATTCAAATCCGAGGAGACAGATGTATATGCTACAACTTACTGTCAGTCGGTCTAGTGGCAATCTCATGAAGGATTCTCTTTCACCGCATGCTGACTGAAGGGAACTAGATGAGACAATTGAGTTGTCATTCCTCTTTCCTTCGCTTAGGAAGGAAAAGGGCGATTTAGCCCTGCCTTTAAAGATGGGAAGAAAATCAAAAAGAGAAACATTCTGTATGCTGAACATTTATAGAAGGTGAAGAAGCATTTTCCATATGGAGTCACAACACAAAATGAAGTATTTCCATGTAAATCTAGAATCTTGAATGCATAACAGGGAAGAGAATGCAAAGAGATTGTAGTATACGCTCTGTTAGTAAATCTCCTTTGACCTATCCAAGTCATCTCAAAACAATCAAGATAGAAACTCAGAACAGCTCAAATTGGTGATTTAGTCTATCATCAACATGACTCTATTATATACATATACATAACACAAGAAAAAGTTCTTGGGAATTATTGAATAGGCCATTTCATATCTACATATGTGGATGCTAAAGCCCCACTACAGAAGATGCGGGTAACCTGCCTTGTATCCTAAATTGTGAAAATAGATGAGCTTTCCATCTGCCTAGGAATTAGGCCGGCCATTTGGTGAGTGCTCCTTAGAGTGGCTCCTTAGTTTTGCAACCAGCTGAGCTTGAATTATTTTGTCAGTTGCAATTGCTTCCTGAATGTTGCTGTAAACCTGCTTGCATAGCTCATCCAGTGCAAGCATTGGAAATGGCTCCTCGATAAGAACACCAACCTACAGAAGCCGAACATCATTCAATCACAAATGGCGAAAAGTTGAAAAAGATTATCACATGGCAATAAAACTTCTCTAGCACACATTCAATCACACACATAATATGGCAGATACCAGGGATACATACTTCTTCTATGCAGAATAAAGAAGCGGCACTAATGAACGTAGCCGGAATCACAATCCAATGGCAATCATCCCAAAGTATGATAGGAAGAGTGAGATGCCAGAGGACCAGAAACCTTGAGGTCAAGCGCGTGTAGGAGAGGGGGATGGGGATACCCATAAGTTGCTCACAAACTCCAATTCCTTCATGGAAACAAGAGATCTTTGACTCCTGCATCACATTTAAGAAACTTTGACATCAATAAAAAAGAATTTCAGAAAGTATACAAGATTTAGTAAATTTGAGTGGAAAACAACATTTCAGTGTCAAGTTCAATTTGTCATTAATTAATTCTAGGCATTTTTCAAAAATATTTACTGCCATTAAAGAAAACAAAAAGACTGCACATCAAGAATCAAAAGTTTTCCAATTCTAAACCTGATTACCTGTAAATTGATTTGATTTCCATGACTGTGTAACCATTATCCAACATCTTGGAATGAAATAAAATACCCAAGCCAAAAAATAAAACAGAAAACACTCTGGGTCACTTTTGGAAACTTTATTAGTTAGAATGGAAGACTTAATTGATCAAAGAAGGGAGCAATTACCAACATATTTTTCCTTGATTCCTCCAACTTTAGCAACTGAAGGCTCTGAGAGATGAACTCAATAATGCAACGAGGTCGATGCTTCGAATTGAGCACTATTGCTAGATCGTCTACTTCAAGAAAACTTTGGAGGTCTTGCCTAATATCTGAGTCATAAGTAAGATGGCACTGCATTTAAACTATTCGAATCAGTAAGTTGTGTCACCAAGCTAATCCTAACCCAATCACATTCTCTAAATCACAAAAAAAAAAAAAAAAAAAAAAAAAAAAACTAAAAACATTGAGATTGAGCTTTTCTCCAGCATATCATATTGTTACACCAGCCCATTAATTCCTTTGTGGTACAAAAATATCAATTCCAAAATTTTGTACACCTTCCGATTGAGCACAACTTCAAACATACTAACTGAGAAAAGTCTATACGCAGAATATGGTACACTACCAACAACAAGAAATTAAACATAAAAGTTAGAAGCCTCGAACCAACCAACCTTAAGTGCAACCGGAAATGCCATAATATACTGCAAAAGTGCCTTCTTGAGGGGGGCATTTTTACCCGAACTCTCAACCCCACCAATCACCTGCCTCGCCAAATCATTGGTCCCAGCAATCACCTTGGTCCATGCCTTCCTCCCCTCCTCGAACCTCGAGTACGACGCCTCGGTCCGGAACACCAGCAAGAGCGCCAGCGCCGGCGCAGTCAGCTGGTACGGCAACGTTGAGGCCTTCAACACCGGGAAAAACCCTGGCAACCACTGCACAGACACTGCGTAATTATACCCTGCGATGATAGCCGCAAAGGAGGTGAAAGCGATCACGGGCGGCACCAGCGATAGGACCACCCGCGACGACAGGCTCGACATGACGTGGCGCCAATGGCGGAGCGAGCTCCGGTGCTGGACCCATTTCTCGTGGTCGTAGAGGGTCCGCTTCTGTCGCATTCCACGCTCTTTCACGTGGTCTGCCCAATCGGGTATCGCGTGGAGGATCGAGATGAGGGTTTGGGAGTTATCGGAGGGTGGGGAGCAGTGGGTTTTGAAGGAGAGGGTGGTTTTGGGTTTGGCGGGAAGGGTCAGTGGGGGTAATTTGATGAAAGTTTTGGGGGTGAAGTTGGAGGGGAGAGAGATTTTGGAGGTGGGTTTGATGGGGTTTGTGGGTTGTGTCATTTGCAGGAGTTAGGGTTTGGAGGGAGGGGGAAGAAGAGGGCATGTTAGGGTTTCTGAGAGTTCAGAGTTAAGAGTGGGATGGGTTAGTTAGAAACGGTTGTTTTTTGTGAAGGAGGTTTTTACACGTTCAAATTTTTTTTGTTGAATAAAATAATGGGAGTAATTTTAGGTTTACAGGTGGCTGGGAAGATTTGCTGTGACAGGCAGATTTGCACTGTGGATTTGAATCACTGCCCGGCGTGGAGGGGTTCTTTTCTTTTTCTTTTTCTTTTTCTTTTTTTTTTTTTTTTTTTCGCCTGTAAGAAAAAAAGAGGCTGCAAGAACTCCCATGGGGATCTCTATCACTATCATGGGGGAGATTTAATAAGGAGTACAAATCTTTGGGAAAATTGTAAATCAAACTGGTAGTAGCGGCTCAGTGAGTTATGTTGTGAATATAGAGGTTCGCGCTCTTATCGATCTTAGTGCAGTCTAGCTGTAAAATGAGTAAAGAGACCAAAAATATCAGAAATAATGAGAGCAATTCTCTAAATGTTGGTGAGGTGAGGTTTTTCGAGGCTAAAGGTAATAGATAATGCTGACATTGTTGCGGGGCTGATACATATAAAATTATAAAAATACTCTTGCGTATAAAGGATCGGCTCCTCTCTAGTTTCTCTCAATTGGAGATGATCTTGATGAATCAGAATTGGTGTCAATGGCAGCAAAGGCAGAGTGAAATATTATTTTGATGTGACGAGGGGGAGTGGGTAGCTAGGGAACGGGTTGGGAGTGAGGAATTCTCCATGTTTTGATGTGTGTAAGGCTGGTGAAGTTAATGTGTTTGAAAGAGTGAAGGATTGGGATTGGAATCCTTATGAACTTGATTATTCTAGCCATCCAAATTAGATCAAAGGAGTTTGTAGCAAAGAGTTGAAAATGGTGTGTGGAATATAATTGGCTGCGGGCACTCATGTTTTTGATTTGGGTAAAACTTTCAACCCACCTAAAAAGTTATACTTGTTGTAGTGAGTAAGGTTCCTTGCATAAAAAATTAAATAAATAAATAAAGATATTCATTAACGAAAATTGGAAGCATTGTCAAGTTGCTCTCAACTATATACGAACGAATTGGAAATTAGCTCCCATTATTTTTGACATTTGAAGCTCAATCCCAGCCTCCTCCTCCTCCTCCTCCTCTTGGTTGGGTTGGTTAGGAAATTCAACTTCTACGCCCACAATGTGGCAAGATTGGGCCACCATTAGATTATTTTCTGAAAGCATATTCTTATATCCTCCTCTTCTCGTCTGCTTGACAGTGAAAAGGATCGCCTCCTCCCTTTAATTTTAATTTTTATATTCTTACCATTTAAAAAAAGAAAAGCAAAAACAAGGACAAGAAATGGCATACCAAATAATGATATGCAAACCATCCGTGTGTTTCTCTGAAGTTTTGAGTTCAAACATGAGGCAAATTTGTGGGCATGAATTCGATTAACTGCCTTGGGGAAAAATAGAAAAATGTCTATAAAACAAGTTCACAGAGAGTTCAGTTTGCCACAAAGCTAACTTCATATCAATTCTTTAAAGAGACAACCAGAGGAAAGTAGTCTATTTGTGGCCGTAAAAACAAAGTGCCTCTGAAAGCAAATCACCACAACGCCGATCCCAGAAAATTGCACCATGCAAGTGGTACAACATTCTGGTGGCAAATCAGCGACCCACGTGCACTTTGAATATACAAGCTTTTGGCACGGCTCAAGATCTACACGCTTTTTTCGGATACGAGACCTGTTCATGTACAGATTTCATCCAAGCAAGCTTAGAAAACAGCATAAGAAAAAAGTTGTACAAAATATACATGATGTTCAATCCATAGCACGTAAACATCATAGCAAGTATTCGTTTCCAGCAAGAGGTCCAAGCATACGAGATATCCATGCAAAAAACAAAATGTGTCAAAAGAACTGGGTCTCGTATTACAACCTTCAAATATTCAACAATGTTGTAGCAAAACTTTAAACCCATTATGTTCCTGTACAAAGTGAGCTGCCCATCAACGAAGGATGTTCCTTTGCACTATTGGGTCCCAGCTTCTCCGTTTGACTCTCTTGAGGTTATTTCTTTGATCCAAATACATACTCCTTTACAGAATTTTGTGCTGACAGTATCGCCTTCTTAATCTGCCATTGCAAATTTGTGTCATCACAAACTCCAAAAGAATACCAATCTTTAACATGTATGTGGATTTGTCAAATGGAACTATAATTAAATACAAGGAAAACTATTTCTTATCTACAATAAAAAGATAGTGATGTAAATTATCTTTTATCAGTTAAGGATTTCCTCAACAATATTGCTTTCCAAATGTCATGTACATGAACTATTACTTTTTGAGAAGTAACACCGGGTAAACCTTCTGATCTGTGCTTTTGTTCACGCTCTGCTTATCTTCTTTCAAATGTAGATCATGCATCAATCTAAACATTTTAACTTGACAAATGAAAATCCAATGTAACTTTATTTATAGTTCTTACCAATAATGCAATGGTCAAAAAGAAATTTCACAGGAAACTGACAAAATTTTCTGCCTTAAAAAGGCCTCAAAAATTAAAAACAATTAAAAGAAGTATAATTTGGACAAATTAAATGTTTGTGTAGAAGTGTGTGTGTGTGTGTGTGTGTGTGTGTGTCTATGCGTTGAGAGGGACAGAGAGGAACCAAAGAGGAAACAAGTATATCAGTTCAAAAAGAAATATATATATATATATATATATAGGGATGCACAAATTAAAAGCAACTGAGATTTAGACAAAACAACTTCAAGTGATTCCCTAAATTTTTGAACCCCACGCACATCTACTATATTATGAGAAAGTTGATCGTAAAACTACCCCTAGCGGTATTTCATAACCCCAATGTCAAAAACCCTCCATTCAAGAAGAAAAATCTAATTTAATAGTGGAGAAGTGCCACAGTTTTCTATGATAAATTATAGGGTCACGTTGCTGTTCAAGTGAGCATATAAATTGAGGTATACAAGTGCACTTTTAAAGTTACATTTCCAGGACAAATTCTTAAAATTTTCTCTTTCTATCCATTCTTTACCTTTCTTCCAATCATAGCGTATCATTAGAAAGCATTCTAGCAGTTCCCATCACCATTTTCCTTTAGAGCTTCTAAAAATTACACCCTAAAACTTTCTGTTTGACTGTATCAAGCTCTGGCACCTGTTATGCTTGTGAACAAAATTCTATTCCATACCCTTATTGCTAGAGGCGACCACAACAGGGTGGGCAAAAAGGTAGCATCAAATACATTTGGCACTTCCAAAAAACGTGGTCATGCAAGGGTATTTCAGGGCAGAACTGAGATGAAACCTTGATTGACCTTGTTATTCTGGTCAACTAAGGATCATTTTAATATGCCATGTAATCCTGGCTTTCAGTCTCTTGAGTAGCATTTCTACCTTATATTCTAAAAGTCTTACACCTCAAACAGATTAGAAACTTCATACTACAAACAAAAAAGATATTGATCGATCAGTTCTTTTTAAAATAAAATTAAAAAAAAAAAAAAAAAAAAGCCCAATTCCAACATTTCTATTTGGCCACACAGCCTTGTAAGATCCTCACCCCACCTGGATCTTCGCTGGACATAGGCAAATCGTTCATAAAACTTTCTACCATCTCATCCCTTATATGGACACATCCATTCTAGTTCCAGATAAATTCTGTCTTGCCACTTGTTTGTCTTAGCATTCAGTTATTCTCATTCTCAAACGCAATCTGTGCCTTAGGTGCCAATTGCAGGACCCCTAATGTCTCATCTACTGCAATCAAAGTATTCACATTATGATGAAAATCACGCCTAATGAAGCAGTAGTTCGAATCTCCCATCCTCCCCTCCCCTCCGAGACCAAAAAAAAAAAAAAAAAACTTATAAAAAGAAAAATGGAGAAAATCACGATTATCTTCTTATCAACTAAATTAGACAAAGGGAAAAAAATCATATTCAGCCAAATTTACACCATAACAAGCAACATTGTACAAACCCAATATCAAAAACGATCACCAAACTTGTGAACTATACAATAGCAAATCCTGGCTCAAAATATAACATTTTTCAAGAAACAATCCAACGCAAAGCGAAAATGTCTGTAATTGAGTAAATAAAGGCAATTGAGAAATGAAGATGATATCAGATAAAAGCATCCAGGATATAAAGAGACAAAAAAAAAAAAAACCTAAAGCCCATATTATAAACTTCAAAACTAAACCATCCAAAACCTTATGCTCCATTTGAATGCTGATTGCACATGAACAACAGCAAATATATATATATATATAAAGGAAAAACATACAGGATCGAGGGCGTTGGGTTCTGGGCCATAGTCAGCGGTTAAGAGAAAATAGGAAGCAGTGACAGTGGCCACCATGGTTGTCCTCCTCACCAACTTCTCGGTCTTTGGGTTCATCATGCTTCTTCTACTTCAGCTCTGCACATCAAAGACTTGTTATAGAGAGAGAGAGAGAGAGAGAGAGAGAGGGTTTTAGTTTTAGACGAGAAAGTCGAAGACGGTTTTGGAAGAGTTAAGATTTGAAATACCAGAAACTACCCCGATGGTTTTATTAACGGGGGCAAATATACAATATATTTTTAAGTCGGAGCGTGATTTGAAATTGATCCATCACTTCTTAAAAATTAATTTTTGTTGTTAAGTTTTTTTTTGGAATTTTGAAATAATTTATTTCTTGAGTTTTTCGCCTATTTTTGTAATTTTTGTTAGTGTCATGTCAACCATTTTCACCGCATTATCTTAAAATATTATTTTTATTATTATATTATAAATTTATTTTTTTTTAAAAAAATATATATTAAAGTAGGTGGTAATGGGTGGTTGTCGATGGCTTGCGAGCCACCTCAAGAGGTGGCTCATGCCACCCCAATTGGCTGGGGGTGCCCTTCGAACCACTCTTAAATCCATTTCAGAGGAGGCTGCGGGCCACCCCAAAATGAATTTAGAGGTGGCTCGAAGGCCACCTCCAGTGGGCAGGGGTGGCCGCGTACCACTCCAAGCCACCTCTATGGGTTGCGTGCGGCCTCCCCCAAGGGTTGGGCTTGGCCTTTGAGCCGTCCCTCGATGCATTTCGGGGTGGCTCGGCCCTAGGGAGTGGCTCGCAGACCACCATCCCCCAAACTCCTCATTTTCATTTTAAAAAAATAAATGTTATTATTATTATTATTTAGATGAGATTAAAATATATATATCAGAAATTGCAAAAATGGACAGAAAACTCACGAAATGACTTATTTCAAATTCGCGAAAAACTTAAGCAACAAAAGTTAATTTTTAAAAAGTGAGGAATCGATTTTAAATCGCGCTCCGACTCGGGAATTTATTATACATGTACCCTTAATAATATATCAGTGATCTCCTTATTGTCTCCATACAAGATAGAATCGGCTGATCCCTAGCCTCCAACACCCATGCATTAAAGCTCTCCGCAATGTTGTTTAGTGAAATGTCACTACAGCTTGTAGTGGAGAATGCATGGCGGTACCACATCTTAGGGTTTATCTTCTCGATGTAGTTGTATGCTCTTTGGTCCATACCCTTAATCACCTCGAGGTAATACTTAAATTGTATTTCATTGGAAGCCCTTGCTGCACCCCATAGAGCATCTTTGAACTCTTTCCCTTTAAAACATTTCCTCTTGATATTGGCATGCAGATGTTTAACACAGTATATGTGCTCGGCGCCAGGCATCAAATCTTCTAAAGCATTAATCAACCCCTGTTTGATATTGTTAAAAGCAAACATGTAAAAATATGTTTGATAATAAAAGTTTAAGAAAACATGTCAATGTACATTAAATATTACCTTTTGACGGTCGGACATAAACGACCACATATGCTCCCGATCATACCCAATATCATCCAAAAGTATTTTCAATAACCAAGTCCATGTGTCCCTAATTTCAGCTTTGCATATAGCATATGCTATCGGGTAAATGTCATCGTTTGCATCCCAAGCAACTGTTGCATGCAGTTGACCACTCCACTTCCCCTTCATAAAACATGCATTTACGCATATCATTGGCCTACAGGCATCCAATAAACCTTCCTTGCAACCCGCCAACGAAACATACATCCTTTGAAAGAACACTCCATCCTGCTGAATGAACGCTGAGGAATCCGAATTCCATTGCAGTAATGCATTGGCATACTCTCTGGTGTGCTTGTATTGTTCACCATCTATACCATCCAGTATCGCCAATGTCATTCTTTTTGCACGGCGGCAGCTCAACATTTTGAAGTCAACATGGTAGTCCCTCCGGATCATCTCCCTCAAAGCTGTCGGTTTAAGGTTTATTTGGTCTCAAAAGCTGTCTATATATCTATTAGCAGCCCACCTAACTATTGCCCGCTTGTTATCGTGGTGGCTGCCACAATTATGAACTGGTTGAAAAGTTTTGATCTGGACAAATTTTCTACAGTTCGACCAACTTGCGTGTATTCTCCAGCCACATTTTTTCTTGCACTCCACGGAGACCCGCGTCTTCTCATTGTGCTTGTACATATAGTCAAAGGAATTTTGCACTGCAAACACTTTCAATGTTTCCTTAAACTCAATAGGGTTGCTGAACTTCAACCCTACTGTCAATGTAATTATGTCTTTCAGGTCCCGCATGGGCCTCCATTTCGGATACCTCATCACTCGTCTACGAGGATCCTCACCTTCATCCTCCTCCTCCTCACTATCCATACTGTGAAATGTTTCACTGTCATCAAACTCTGCATCAGGGTCATTTATTGGATCACCTCCAACATTTGATGTAGATGCCTTGTCCCACGTCCGAAACATTTTTTTGTTTCTTCTCTTGCTTCGCGTACAGCATTATCTCATTTTTCTGTAAAAATGTCTTCTTCTTTGCCGTCTGTGACCTCAAAGTCACTCATCTCAAGGTATTTCTCATCAGCCTCCTCATCATCATCCTGAGGCCGTTGTTCTGGCTGTTGCGGAGGCTGTCGAACTGACTGTTTCCGAGGCTGCCGAGCTGACTTTCGGGCAGCCTGCTGTGGTGGCTGCACAGCAGCTTGCTCTACTGGCTCATCAGACCGTGGCTCATCTATTGAAGGTTGTGATGTGTGTTGTGGCAAATCCTCTTCGGAATACTAAATCTCCACCTCTGATGGAGTTTGAGAGAGAAGCAGCATTGGGGTCACCACTTCAATTGGGACTGGTTCAGCTAGTTCCTCCTCTTCATCGTCAACAAACATATGCAACTTCACATTGCCATCATTTATGATCCCGTTGATCATTTTTAATAAATCTTGGTATGAATTAAGACTGTTTATATTTTCGTTGCTTTCATCGTCATACTTGTAATACATTGCCGGAATTTCATTGTATTTGTACCCCATGTACGACTCTAGGATATTTGTAAGGTCCCAAAAAACAGAACTTGTCTGCATCCAGTCTATTAACCTCCATACGATCTCCTCCTATGTACTCCATCCTATGTCCAGGCAGGGATCCATGGTGGCAAATGACTAGATCAAATATTGGGTCCATTTCTGCACAATTATGACAAAAATCAAACTCACATACACAACCAAACCAAGCACACATTTTATAAGGCTACTTATTTCAATACACAGAAATCATATCACATAAGTCTACTTAATAAGCCTAGATTGTCGCATATATGTATTAGGCTGGAGTGTCAATGTGCACATATCTAATAATATGTTATAGAATGTGTGCACATTGTGAGATGTGACAGATTAACTTGTGAGCATAGCCAAGACACAATTGACACATCACATCTTATATTATGTATACAGCCTACATCATGCCACTCTGAACATATTATTTATATAACATAACAATTTTTGAAACGATATTACAACAAATAATATCAGAAATCATGACTACTACCTATAACTTCTATGTTATTTGTACAAGTTTCCCAAATTTATGCTACATAATTCCATAATAATGGTATCATTATTTAACAAGTCCTACTTAGTATTGAATGTGTGGATGGGCATATGTACAAATTGGAAACTTATACGTACAAATTGGACCAATTAGATGTTTTATAATTGCACTTACACTGTGGAACTTCAGTTAAGTACACCCACATTGTCAGAATAAGCACCAAGGAGTGGAGACCAATGACATGAGAATACTTAAAAATTACTACTCACCCAACTCAAACCCAGAACTAAATAATGCAGTAGTTCCAACAACCAACCGACAACATGTCAGAAGATGCCAAAAGCTCCAACCGACAAAAATTACAAAACATAGTGCATTAGGGACCCTACATAAAGTTGAGGACTTTATGCTTTGCCCACTAAACCAAACTCATATAATATTACTTTGTCCAACCCTAAGACAAAATATGTATATAAAGCTTATTGGGTCAAGTCATTCCGTAGCTCACACAGAAACTTCACACAAAGTATCATGAAAAAACAACTTTCGGGTCTCAGAAATACCTGATGTTCTTTCACTGCTACTTCGTCAAAGGATGGCTGAGTGGGTTCCGGGAAGGATGGCCGAGTGGGTTTCAGGAAAATATAACCTGAAATCTGCTTCTAAGCCTCCGATCTAATAGATTCGGCCTAAATGTTGGAACTTTAGCTTGGGGAGGCCGAAATGGACGGGGCGTTGCAACGAAAGGAAGAGATTTGGGGGGAGGTCGACAAACTTTGAGAAATTAGGGCTGGGAATAATCGTGAAGTTGGGAAGAAAAAGGGATCGGAAACAATTCGAAATAGTTAACGGCACTCCTCTTAATTTTTTTTCGAAAATTTTCGGAGAAACTAATTTCCCTCTTAAATGACGTAGCAATGGAGTGAGTTATGTGGCTCGTGTTTCGTATCTGATGTGGCGTGGTGACAGGTGTCGCACCGTCCAATTAACACGTGTTCACTGACATTGTCGGACGTTAGTTTTAGATAGAAAAATGGACGGATGTACCATTTCCGTCTTTTCACATACCACAGGTACCACCTATGATAAAAAGTAAAACTCAGGAAACAAAAAATAAAGTTTACAAACCACATGGGACAAGTTTCTATTTAACCATTTTTTTAACGATAAGAAGTTTTCAGCCAATTTTTATAGCATAGGATGTTAATTATAAATGGGTGTAACTACGTTGACTTTTTTGGCATTTTCTTTCCTCCTACTACTATTATTATTATTATTTTAATTTTAAATGAACTTATTGTGCATTTTTCCCAAAACTTTTCATCAAGTTTCTCAATTTAAACCTAAGAGTCGGCCAAACGCCTCAGAAACTCTCCATTTGATTTTTCGGACCAACACATCCTCAAACCCTCAGACTTGGAGCATACAAAACCCAGAGAAGACCATCAATGGAGGAACCTGTGCGAGCCCAGACCACACCGACCCAACTCCCGAACCCTCCAACCACAGCCCAGTGTCCCCCTCCACAACCTCCTGCTCCCACACCTCCTCGTCCTCCTAAGAGCAAGAAGAGACCGCTTGACACTAGTGTTCATATCCATAATCCCAGGTACTTCAAGATGCGTGCTGTTCTTAAAGAGCTTCGTCCTCATTTTATCGAGGTACAATTAAGTAGCTACAAGAACAACAATTTAGTCGGAATTTCTGGTAGTCTTAAGATATTATGCGATTTCATTTCTGGCTTCCTTTTGTGATGCATGTTTATGTAGTAAGTTTTTTGTTTTCGTCATTTTAAGTACATGTTGGCACTAACTGGGTTCTTTAATACACAAGTTACAGTTATATTAAAGATTTCTAGTGATCGGTTCCTCTTCTTGATGCATAATTATGACAATATGGGTGGGAACTAGGACAATATTTAACATTTCTTATGGTAAAAATGTTGTTTTTAAAAGGTAATCCGGGTGCTGCTATGTGTTATTTTTGTTCTCTGTGATTGGCCTGGAGGTGCTTGACATGGGATTTTAGGCTAGGAATCGGTGTTTGATATTATTGTGTTTGAAAAAAAGTCTTGATATGATCACAGTAAGGTCTTCCTTTTCTATTCATGTACAGAATCTAACTCAGTGAGTTTTAATGAAATTGATAGTGTTGAAAATTGGAAAATGTTTTAGAAATTTTATATTTTATTGTTCCGTTGAATTTTTTTTATGGTAGCTCTGAACATAGCTCTGAACATATGCTCTAAACTCTCGGTAAGCATGCTAAGTCGTATAGATGAAACATGAAGGTACAAAATCTATCTATAGTTACTGAGAGATAATGCTTATGATGTATTACGTGGAAAATCACGAGGAGTTAGTAGTGTTTATTTGCCATCTTTCTGGGCTGGACCTGATGCTGCTTGGGCAGTGTACTTAGGCTAATACACATTGGCATTTATATACACCATCTGTAGTGTTCATAAGGTTAGGCATGCAGTAAAGTGCAGTGGAATATCTAGGCTAATGGGCGTTGCCCTAGTTGTTATAGCTCTTAATGCAGATAGTAGAATCATTCAATTCTTGATCTTATACAAAATGGCATCTCTTTTCCACACAAACTGGTGTTGAAGGGTGAGGTCAAATGTTTAATCCTTGTATGTGTGCTTGACTTGAATTTGCCTATCAAAAAACAGAAAAGAAAAAAGAAAGAGAAATTGAGTTTTGTTACTTGATGAGTTTCATTTCATTAAGTAGTGGGATTAATATGATGTAACCTTCAGGCCAATGTACTAGTTTTGGCATAAGAAGAAGAAACTGGACTTTGGATGAAGGCCCATATAGAAACTGCAAAGGATAGGTAATTTGTTCTCAAATTTTAAATATATTTTATTTTCAGGAGATCTGTCAATCTAAATTTTCTATTTACCTTGAATTGCACTCTATATGCTCTGATTATGCATATGAAGAGAATCCTAATCATGTATTTAGATAAAGTTAATTTACTAAAGTTAGAAGGGCGGATGAATTTTACTTTTCTCTCAAATATATTGGTTTTAGGCGTTGCTCTTAAAGAGAAACTTCTACTCCGGCTGAATCTACTGGTGCAGCATTGAAGTTGTTTACTTCACTCTTTTTCTATTGGAAAACTGGCCATGAAGCATTTTTCAGATAAAAACTTTCATTTGTATGTCGGTCCTATAAGTAATTTTAGAATTCAAACTAGTTCCATACTTCTTAGTATTTGGTCCAGCCAACTTAGACAATAACACAATGAGCATTTTTCTCTATTTTGTAATCAATCATCACTGTTTCCTCTAAGTGCTTGTTTGGATGCATTGACTAGTGGTTGGGTAGTTATAGTTTTGTTAACTATTTCCTTTTTCCGAGCATCACCATACTCTAAAGTGCCCTGTATATTATTTCTTTTACACTTTACCCACATTTACTGCAATGGTTTTTTTGCACAATTTGAATGAGCCATCAAGTGCTTTAAAGAGTTCTTCCTTTCTTTCAGACTAAAAACTTCATGATCAAAGGATTTAAGGTTCCTGACATTTCACGTTGGGATATAGTAACTTTTGGCGAGATGATAGTACATTGGAACTGCTTTATTTCCGCGGTAAACTTTATCAAGCATGATGGGCCTGAATGTTCTTTGTTTTTTGGTTTTCTTGAAGGTTCTCCGGACCCGTGACTTTCGGAATTGCGAGGCAGCTCGTGAAATACGAGAACGTAAGCTTAACACTCTTTTAGTTATTCACACGGATGCATATAACCATCTCTGTGTTAGTGCAATTTGGCTAGCCGAAGGTTAACTCTTCATGAGAACAATAATAACATCTGTTATCTTCTATTTTGTGTGCTAGTTTCAATCTTGTAGTTGTCACAATATTCATCTCTCTTCTGTAATTATAGGAGTTTGTCCTCTCTTTTTCCAAGTTGATCCTTGTATTCTCTTTGCTTAACAGATATATAAATATAAAGGTTCTTTCACTTTGGCTTGGCCTAAGATCATGGAGTCAAAGTTGGTTTGCTGATTCATTTCTTTAGAATATTTCTGAAGCGTGTGACATGGATTATCCTTGAACATTTTAGTCAAATCTAATGACAGTTGATCCTTGATATCCTCTGAAGTCAGTTTGCGATGGTTGGCTTGTTGTCACTTTGAATTCTAGAATGTTTGTTAGCATAGTATTGAGATGGATTTGCATCCAATTGAGGATCCATTAATCTTATTCATGACTTGAAATTAGTGATTTATAAAGAATTATTGTGTCCTGAGTTTATTGGGCTCCATCCATGCCTGTGCTCATGCACTTCCAGCCACTATATAGTATCCAAGGTCCCTAAGGATATAACCAAGTCCATGAGATGTGGCCCTTTGTTATTTATATGGTGGATAAGAAGAATGTAATCTGTGTTGGTTCATGACATTTGCTTAAATTTTTAAACTTGCAATTTGCAGAGATGAAGCTTCTCATGGAACTGTGCAAAGAGATCAGAGCAGAAACAGTTTCCATAGTTAAGAGTAAGAATGTAACAGAAAGCCAGCCTTTGTCAGGTGAAAACCGGGAGGGTCAAAAGCCACAAGAGCAACTCCAGGATCTTAAGCCAAGGACGGAGCAGCCTCAAACAGAAACTATAATTTCAAAATCATCTGGGAGTAAATCACTCTTGGGGGTTGCCTCTGAGAAGCATACGGGTGAAGACGGTCAAATTCCTGGGACATATGTTGTTGGAGGATCAGCTTTCGGCTGGAATTTCATCACTTATTTAGACAGCGAATCAGTCTATTATGGAGTAACGAAAGAAGCATTTCGAACAAGTAATTCAGCAGAGTAATTCCTTTGTATTCCTTTTGCCATTCTCGTTCTGTCTCTCTCTTTTGCACTAATACGCTCAACATTGACAGCTATAAATTCCTGGAACCTATCCCATATCATTAGTGTAAAGGGTTTTTCATGATTTTAATACTTGCAATGAGTATAATATTATTGTTACAATGAGTTTACAATCCATTCCAGTTGAGATCAAGATCCTCTCCATTTCATTTTGAACTATTTATGGTCTTTATTTTGTTTTGTTGCATCCAATGGCGTACACATATTGTTATTTATTTATTTATTTTTAATATTGTCCGAGCCAGTCTCACAGAGGTACGATATTTATATATGTTTTGTTATCTGTCTCTTTCACTTTTACCTAGTTCTTTGATGGGTCTCACTCCTTCCTTAGCATCTTTGATCTTTCATGCATGCCCTTGTCAATAAGCTCTAGGACTAAATAGCCTTTTGTTGTAAAGCACAGCCATTATAGAAGGATGCTTTCTTGATCTACCTTTCCTGAACATCAGACAAAACCCCAAAACTTTAAGCGAACTGTCGTGTGGGCAAACTGAAGGCAAAGGCTGAGCATCAAGAAGTGGGTAACCGTATTACAAATGTTGGAAGCCTGCTTATAATCATTTTCATTTCTTTTGCTTTTGGGGATATGATGGGAAATGTAGCGTCTGGATTCAAACTAGTGCGTGTAAAATCCCTTTGCACCATGCCAAAATAATAATAATAATAATACCCTTCATCACGTACTTTTTTCTTTTTCTTTTTTTTTTTAAAAAAACCCCACCTTTAAATGAGCCGTGGATCCTAACGTGGTTTAAGAACATTATTCTTTGTTACCTTAGTTTTATTTTGCTTTACAGATAGTACTTGAATTTTAAAAAAAGATTAACTTAATATCTTCATCTATTTTTTCGTTTAAATTTTAACGTTATGCCACGTGTCAACCTTTAAAGTTTGACATGTGGCACAATATAAAAAATAAAAAAAATTGAAGAAAGAAAAAACAAGAGGAGCCACCCATGGACAAAAAAAAAAAAAAAAAAAAAAAAATTAAAAAAAGAAGTTTTGGCCCTCGGGCGGCCAAATCCCCCACAGTCCTATCAATTATCGTAGCTCTCTCGTATGTAGTAGAGCTTACCAATCGAATAATATGCTTAATTTATAAAATCAGGGCCCAAAACGCTTTTACTCGAGAAGCCATTTAGTGACTAAATAAAATAATTCAACAGCCAATAACAACAAGGGTCCATAGCTCAGTGGTAGAGCATTTGACTGCAGATCAAGAGGTCACCGGTTCGAACCCGGTTGGGCCCTCTTTTTGTTCAAAACACAATTGTTGTCTGTTGATTGGTTTTGGCACGTTCACGTAACACGTAACACGTTACATCCGCCGACAACACCTACTCCTTTGACTGTTATTCAACCACTATCCTAAGATTTCTGTCTATTCACACTCATAACCCAACATGATTGATCACCAAGGACCCACAAATATACGATATACATGCCCTGCTCCCCTTGCTCAACTTGGAAACATGGTCGCTGCCCATCATTTTTAATATCTTCATTTTTCACTTTTATTATGGATTTGGCTGGAAAGATCAGAAATTAATAATATCATCATTAAAATCATCATCTTTTAACATCCACTCACAAAACTCTTCCAATGGATATTTGCAGGAACCTTCATCGACTTTTATCTTTTTGCTCCCTGGGCAAATGGATTATTGCAAAAGAGTTTCTAAAAAATTCTGCGTTTTTAAACAAACATCTTACCTGTAATTTGAAAAAGTAAATTTTTTACGTTTTTAAATTACAATTTTTTAAAAACGATTTATTATTTACGATTTTGTTTAATAGCACACTTTTTTTACTACGAAATCGCAATCTCAATCGCACTCTAACTTATCTTACATGAGTGAGATGAGAGAGAGAGAGATGGTGTAGTCAGAGTCGTCAAGACAATCGAGGACGGAGAACTTTAGTTAAAAAAAGAAAAAGAATGAAAACCAACAATTTTATCAGCAAGAGAAACTTGGCATACCATCTTCTATACACAAATTACATCTTGAAATAAAATAAAATAAAATAAAAAATCTTCCCGCTCATCTTTCACATTTTCTTTTTCATTTTCAATGGAGGGAGAGGCAAAATGCACAGTTGAAGAAATGGTAAACAGAATTAACAATAAAATTACCAGCCCACAGATTAAAAAAAAAAAAAAAAAAAAAGCCAAAACCCACACCCATCTAAATATTGTTTGTCCGAAATTCTTCAATCCGTTGAAAACCTCAGAGCATTTGTCTGAGAACACATGACTGCTCTGTGGAATGATTGCCCACCCTGGAAGTGAAAACCTTGCAATCAACAGCAATGATGATGATCTTCATATTTGGACCACCACAACGAGAAGAGAGAGAACAAAAATCTCCACTTCAGTTTTCACTTGTGTCCAGCAGTCTCATTCCTCTTGGCTTCAAGAATTGTACCCTCCTTGAGAGCTGATTGTGCTTCATTCTCCATTCCAATTGCAGCAAGGGCAGCAGACTGGAGATAAGAAGCAATGTGCCATACAGGGGAAACTACTTGAGCTTGCATTGCATCAGTCAGAGCTTCCTGAGGCATATCACTCATTAGATAAGACAAACTACGGCGTGCGAAAACTGTTGGAGAAACCATTGCTCCGCCATCAATAAACTGCAAGATAAACAAGAAACTATCAGCAAAATCATAAATGATACATGCATCTTAAGTGGCAAGAAAGGCCAAACAACTTCAACAGAGGTTACAGAAAATCCCTGCCTAAAGAGTGATATAATTCTAGAAGATCCAACCAACCTATTGTAACAAGAACATCACCTGTGTATAATTCTCAATTGCAGCTTTAAAATCTTTCTGATGAAAAGCAGTATCACCCTTTTTCTTTGAATTCAACGTTTCCTGCATTTGGTCGGTCCACATTTGAAAAGAAAGCTGTAGTGTAACATAAAGAAAATAAAATTTTCATCATCAATGTGTACTAGGTTCTTTGCATGTTTCAGAGACAACAGGAGTACAGCTAACTAAAAAGAGCAGACAGTTGACAGAAATGTTTCAAAAAATGAAAATCTACAGTGATAACTTCATAAAAGCATAGTTGGAACTGCTCGAAAGCCCAGAAAGCACAAGAGTGAATCTAGAAACTAAACTTGTAGAACATGTAAAAAGATGAACATAGTCAGTGATTCATTATCATTTGAAATGTATACAGAACCTCATTTGCCACTCCTTCATCATCTTTATAGCCAATTTTTTCCAAGACCTCCTGCATGGCAGTCAAGTCCCTTCTTGAGCATGCCTCACCTAGCGGGGACAGAGGAGAGAACGAAGCACTATGTGGAATACCCATTAAGACATGAGAAGGAACCTGTGCAGGAAAGTAACATTTATTTAAAAAAATAATGATGATGATGAACAACAACAACAAAAAAATAATAACAAAAGGAAGTTCTATGAACTGATACTGCCAAATGGGGAGTGTTTCTGAGCAACTGTGTATAAGGAAATATCAGATACACCCTACGTTTTGCGCATCAACCTGCAATTTGCAGGAATCATTCGGCTGACTTACTCATAAACATGTCCAGAATGAAATGCATAAGCTATACTTGATTCTTTAAATGTTACTTCATCATTAAGTTGAGTCAATAGACTCGGTTCTCATCAGTCCTATTCCTCTTTAGGTCACAGCTAGTATCACTTGGCATAAACATATTCCAAGAATTCATGCCATTCTTCACAGCATTCCAAGTTATGGATCTCGAGACTATTTAGAAAATTAAACAAAAGAAAAAACCATTGCATTGAATGACGTTACCCAATTTTGGGGTTGCATGAGAATAGAATGCCTTACTACTTGAGAAAATAGAAAATAGCTGACCTCTGTGTCCTTCTGAAGAGGAGTCAAAGCAGACACTAACGACTTCGGATTTGGCCGTTCTCGAGGTTCATACTGTAAACATCGGGAAGCCAACCGTACCAACTCAGTCCCTTCATCATCAGAAAACTGTCCTTCCAAGCAAGAATCAGTAAGCATCTGGAGATTCCTGTCCCGAATCAGGTCAAGGGCCTGTAGCAAATCACTAAAGAGTTAGATAATATGTTTAAATACATCAGAGGAAAATATCAAGGTGCAAAATTTATAACATTTTTGTTCCAAATATGATAGATGCAATCTTGATGAAACTTTTTTTTTCTTTTTCTTCTTTTTGAAAAAGAAAAATATCTACAAGCACTTACATGACCAGGGGGAATATGCTTTCCACTGATAAGGTCAAGCAAAAGAGTACCGAAACTATATATTACACTTTCTGATGTTACTCTCCCTACAGTAGAAAAGGCACATGAAGTTTAGCCTTCAAATATTAATCTTCCAAGTCAAAGTAATTTGTAATGTGTAAAATATAGCATAGACTTTGCACCATAGAAGAGCACAAACAGAAATATTGATGAGGACTCAAAACCAACAGCATTACATGATAGTAAATACTCTAACAAAATATTTATGACATTATTCACAAACCATAAGATCAAGCAATAATTTTAAATATGAAATTAAAATGCGGCAGGTGGACTAAGCAGAAATAAGCAGAACTCACCACCAATAACTCTACAGATGCAAAGAGAGACAAAGAAACAAATAAATGGCAAGTAGAATCATCAAGAGCTGGTGTATTGTAAGAAAACTACGGTTAAATGCACAATGCATGTCAAAAGTAATTAGATCATCAGTCAAATGTGTATTTGGAACAGCTTTATGGGAGATTATGAGAATGTTATTATAATGTATACAGTCTTTGACAATAAGTAAATATGATATCCAAAGGGCCAGAGAACTACCAAAGAGTAGAGGGTTGTTTCTTCAAATGCCAACCATATGTTTGATAGTAACTGAAGTTTACCTTGTAATGAGTTTTAGCTAAAATGGCACTTCCTCCCCCGAAAAGAATAGGGTGCCAGGTAAGGTCATGGGTTCAAGATCCTTTGGGTGCGTGTGCATATATATATATATATATATATATATATATATATATATATATATATATATATATATTTGTCTGTGTATACACTCATATATATTACAATGTTACAAGAAACCAATTGCATCATGATTAATGTAGGCCATTCCACAAAGATTTTCATAATGAAACCCAACACTGCCAAACCGAGGTCAACATAACAGTTAATTACTCAAATTCATACATTTTATATTGATTACCCAACTGTCATCTAGTAATTCATAAGCATAATAAACATTGTTGGGACTCAAAACATTTCTTGCTTACCAAGCGTACATACCAGTTCTGAGATACTCAGGAGGAGTGAATGCCAGATTTGTGCTATAACTTTTTCCATCCCTACTATTTTTCATCAGGCCAAAGCTTGAGAGTCTAGGATTACCATCCTGCAAAGTTCTAATACATAAATAGACGAATGCATATAGTACCTAACTAGAATGATGGTTCCAAATAAAGGGAGTGATAAAATAAGTACCTCATCAAATAAAATTCTGTAAGCATTAAGGTCATGATAAAGGGCACGCCCTTTGCTTGTACAGTATTCTAGAGCTTGGGCAAGATGTAGAACAACCCTTAGTCGCATTGCCCATTTCATAGGTTGTGCTTCCCCTGATTGAAGAAAGCACTCATATCATCTCTAGATTTGGACACATTAGTGCACACAGCCAGTAACTTTAACTAAATAACTACGAAAGTATAGCAAAGAAGATATAGACACTAGAACAGAAACTGGACTGGAGAGAGAGAGAGATTGAGAGAAAGACTACACCTTTGAATACACATGAATAATAACACTTACAATGAAAAAGGTGTTTTGCAAGAGTTTCGCTGGGCATGTATTCTGCCACAAGCAACCGCTCTTCATCTTCATAACAACAACCAAGTAAATTTGCCAATCTCTGATTGCGGAGCTGACCAACAGATCTTGCTTCCTCCTATAGTTATGAAAAGATCTGTCAGAGCTATGTAACATTTACCTTTAAGGATCGAATTAACTAAAGAAAATGGAATTGTTCCCTGCTATCATGTTGATCACTTGATCCCTATGAAAACAAATAAATGGATATTGCCCCTGATCACAAAATATACATCGCGTGGTTCATAACTGCAAAGTGATATTGCCATTTACAAAGAACAAATATAAAAATGGTTAATTGCCCCAAAGAAACTGATGAAAGCTTGTGGTTGTGGTGCTGAGGGGGTAAGAGAATTTTGTAACGTAATGAACATTGGTGGTGAAGATAATATAAGATAATCCCATCATTAAGTGCTCATTTATTGCAGGGAAAAGCATGATTTGGACAGGAAGAACGGGGTGAAGAGCTTCATGGACACAAAATATCTAGTTAGAGGTAAATAATAAAAATAATCTACCAAAAATTGCCGGACATCAGGCCAAGCCATCCTGTTAAAGCGCTTGACAGCAATCCTCATCTGACTTTCCAGCTTCCCTTTATAGACAACATTTGGAGCTTTCTCTCCATGCTCAGATACAATATTTTCCACTGCAAACCCAGATGTAGCATTTTTAAGTTGATCAAATGTGAATTCACGAAATGCAGGCAAGTGGTCGAGCTCGCTTATCTCCTCATTCTCTGCAACAAACACAACAATCAACATCCATGAGCCATGTGCTCCTCCACAATAACAAAAACCTACACTGAAATCCACTTGTACCCACCAATATCTGGAGCTTCAAGAACCGATGCCTTTACTTGTGAATTCCAGCAGCATGGCATGAGTGTAGAGGACTGACAACCCATCTCCCAAATTCAAAGCTTAATTGGCGAAGACCTTTTCAATGTATACCTATTTGTGTAATAAAACTGGCTGTTGCACATCCAAGCCACAAGCTTCAAATACAGTAACTCGGCCTCATTGCACAATAAATAGCTTCTACCAAACTAGTGTTCTATGATCTTCGCGACTGGTTTAAAAGCACAATGCAACAAATTAAAAATGCAAATTTCCACTCGGATTCCTCAGAACAACAATTCTCTGAAAATAAGTTTAACTCTGTGTAAGTGAATGGATATGTACCAAACAATGCAAATTACTCTCAAAATAAATGAATCATATATTAGATTCTTCTGAGTATTCGCAAAAATGTTTTTAAGCAAATTATCAGCTAAATCAGAAACTCAAATGAAAAAATAAATAAAAAACAAATGCTCCAAGTCAAGTGAATCTGTTTGAATTAATGTGCAGTTTAGTAATAAAATTTTCTAGTTGTATTAGCGACCACAAAACACACTCAAAACTCAATGCTCCAGAAAAAGTGAAAAAGCTCCTTTTCTTTTTTTTTTATCAGCAATCAACTTCTTTCTTCTTTTTTTCACTTTTCCTTGCCTTTTCTGCTGAGTATAAATTGCTAACCAAAAAAGTAACTTCAATTTGTAGCCTTATCATAAATAACTCAATCATTATACACAATTAAAGCAACAATATATATGAAACATTCAAACCTCCCCCACTCCCCCCAAGACAAAAGAGAAGGAGAAAGAAAAAGAAAAAGATTACACCCAGAAGAAATACCTTTTAAAGCTTATTTTTCCTACCATGTCAACCCAGTAAGACTGAACCCACAAAAACCTGACGACCCAGATTTCAAAACCAAAAACCCAGTAAGACTCAGCTTCCCAATTGTCCCAGAAAGAGCTTCTTCTCCAATCGCAGAAACAAAAACCTTAATCGACCTTCAGCACCATCCAATCAAATCAAAGCAAATTATACCCCTTTTTCCTGGATCAAATCAAGGGCTCTACAAGATCCGGATTTTCGCTCCAAAATCTCGTTATCAAAGCAATTGAACCCACCCCCTCCTCTATATACTCAAAAGAAAAATCCCAGATTTTCCCAAACCCAATAATCCTTGGACCCCTCGATTCAACAAAAACAAATTCTCAGACTAGTTAATAAATACATAAACCCAGAATCTAGAAAACGGGGTGCTTGAAAAACTCAAAGCCTTGCTCTGAGAATAAGAATAAGCTGATGTTTGAGTTTTCTATATCTGTGTGCTTGTTTTTTTTTTTTTTTTTTTTTTTCAATAACTTCTTTTGACAATTTAAATAAACCAATTATTACCGACATGTCACGAAGATTATTCAATGCCCTTTATCTGCTTATTATTCAATGCCCTTTAAACCAAAAAATAAAATAAAATCTAATTGGAAATTGGAATTTGTTGGCAAAATAATCATGCTACTCTCAATAATTATTAGCTTTTATTTGTTTAATTTGCACCGCCAATTAATTTGGATTATACGGGAGTTCGGGGGGCCAACGGTCAAGCAATAGTTGGAGCTCTTTAATCATTCTCATGCACTCCTTTACTCCCGCCGTAATCATTTCCATTCTGCGACTTTAATTAAAAGAACGTTTGAGAAGCGGCGCCGTTTCATTTGTCTGCTACATTACCTAATTGGTCTTTTATTTAGGTACCAAAAATATCCTGGACATTCAAACTTTAATGGGTAATCCAACGGTCTAAAATAGTCCTTGTTGTCTAGCTGTCAACGAAACCATTAGATGCACATATTGATCCACGTCGCAACTAATTGCCAATTGACAAAAAAAAAAACAAAAAAAAAAAAAACAATTGTTATTCACACTGACCCCATCACTAGATGAGGAGTGGTCCGCCGGACCGCCACCCTCCTCTCCTCTTCTCATTTGGTTGAGTAATTCTATATATTATACTTATGTTATTCTTGTATTCCTCTAATAATGATGTGGCTTTTAGAATTATCATTTGATCAAAATTTAATAATGATCAACATTATTAAAGGGACACAAGAGAGACATGAGCATGAAGGGTGTGACCTTTTTTTTTTTTTTTTTAATTGGTTCTTTAATTTATTTTTTAAAAATTTGAGAATAAAACTATTATTTTACAATGGTAAAAAGTGGTGTGAGTCATCAGTAATACTATGTGTAGATCACAATTGGCTGTACGAATCCTCGTGTGCGTTTAATGGTTTTTATCTAATGGTTGATTACAAATACCATTTTAAAGAGACACCTTATCTTGTAATAAAGGCGGCGCATTACTTAGTTCAGGCTGCCGTTAAATAGTACATAGATCAGATTTGGATGGAATAAATTCTTGAATATATATATATATATATGTGTGTGTGTGTGTGTGAAATTGTTTTGTTAGAACAAGCTGCTCTATTTCTCAATTATAAAAGTGTTACAATATTATTAAAAATAAAAAATTGCTCCACATTCACCCATCACTAGACGATGAGTGGTTTGTGGCGTCCGCCACCCTCTTATCCTCCTCTCATTTTGTGGAGTAATTCTAAACGTTATATCTATGTCATTTTAATAATGATGTGGCTTTTAAAATTATTAATGAATTAAAATTCAATAATGATCAGTCTTAAGTTCACTGGTGATTTTAAAAGCCATATCATTGTTAGAAGAATACGAAAAGAATATGAGTATAACTTTTATAATTACTCTCTTCGGTGAGGGGTAACTAAAGGGGTGATTACCCTTAATTGTAAAATAATTTTGATGCCACTCAAATTCAATTAATGATAAGTAAATTATATTTATGGTTAGAAATTTTGAAAGATTATTTCTCGTTCTTTCACGGGCTCATGAGGTTCACAACTCCAATGATATATATATATATATATATTATTGGACTTTTAATCTCTCTTAAGTTTCTACTTAAATTCATGGAAATTTATTCTAAACGTGAAAGGTCAATGTAAGATTACCTAAACAAATTAGATATGAAAAATAGGATTAATTAAGAATAATTGATAGAGTATTTTATTTTTTAAAATTTGAGAAGAAAAAAAACTATAATTTTATAACGGTAAAAAGTGACGTGAGTCAACAATAATACGATGTGTCGATCATAGTTGGCTGTATGAATTCTCGTGTGCGTTTAATGGTTTTTATCGAATGGTTGATGACAAAGACCATTTTAAATATCATTACCTCATAATAAAAACGGCACATTACTTAGTTTAGGCCGCTGTTAAATAGTTTATAGATTGGATTTAAATATAATTTTTTTTTGAATATATATGTGAAATTATTTTTGTTAGAACAATATGCTCTATTCCACTATTATAAAAGTGTTACAGTTTTATTTGAAAAAAATAAAAAAACAAAAAAAAAACCAGTAAACTGCAAGAAAAATTGGCCGAAGACTTGGTTGAAACAAAAATCTTGACCTAAAGGTCAACAAATTTAGGGGCCGAAATATAATAAAATATAAAACAAAAGAGTAGAACTTATCAACTTGTAGGGGCATTCCGAGAATCGAACTCGGGACCTCTCGCACCCAAAGCGAGAATCATACCACTAGACCAAATGCCCACATTGGCTAAAGTGAAATTTAATTAATTACATACCAATATTCTGTGAGGCATCTACTTGAAAAACCGGAAACTTTAGGGTCCGAAAAGCGAAAAACAAACTTCTCCTATTAAGAAGGATATCTAGGGTTTAAGCACTTGGCGGTGAAGACGAAGCACTTGGTGAGGAAGACGAAGGCGAACCGAATCGAGAGACATGTCGAAGAAGAACAATCTCGCCCGTAGAAAAAGGCAATATGAATTCGATCTTCGAAGTAAATTACTCCTTCAAATCTCTCTCTCTTCTAGTCTGTTTCCTTCAAATCTATGAAAGATTTGTAGAATTTTTGAATTTTACAAAATAATTTGATTTTTTGGTAAATTAGGAGAGAAACAAGAAAAGGAAAAGCAGACCCAGAAGCTTCATGCAAAGAAGAACAAGATGAAAGTAACTCTCTCTCTCTAGGATTTTTTTGTTTTTTTATTTTGTATTATTATTATTTTGATTGGTTGAAGACTACACACGTTGTGTGTGATCGCCGAGAAATTTGAGGAGAGGAGTGGAAAGTGGAGGATTAAATTTCATGTTTTTGTGTTTGCTGACTCACATTAGGTGAAAAATTACAAAACAATCAGAACTGGGTTATTCATAATTTTGATGAATCTTAACCAATTTGAGTTTAACACCTAATGCGTCGGGTATGATAACAATAGTGGTGAAGTTATAACTGAGTTAGTTTGATATGGTAAGTTGTTTTTGAAAATATTTTGGTTTCTCGAGTATGATGAGAACTGTTTCTTTTCCTCTGATTATGTGATTAGGTTGGTGCTAGCAACAAGAAAAAGAAGGCCGGAAGTGGGTTTCAAGTGGGGAAGAGAAAGGTGAAGACCAAATTGACGGCATTGGCAAAAGCTAAAGCTGCCCAAGCAATGGAGATTGAAAAATGAGGTTTCATTTGAAAGATTTTACATGTATGTGGTGAAGCTAACAAGAAAAACATGTCGGAGCTAAAAATATGCACAATTTGTTGAGCTTAATGATTCGTAATTTAGATGGAAAAGTTAATGTTATCTTCACTATCACTTTTGTTTTTGTTTTTGACGCAATTTTCTTATGGAAATTATGTTCTATATTTGCTAGAAGATTTGTATGCTGTAATAATCTCATGTTGACATGCTTACTCTGTTCCTCGTCTGTAGTGGCTAACTAACTAGCTAGAGTATGGATGGTCGTCTATAGTGGAAAAGGAGAATGGTATTTCGAATGTAACTTGTAGTGTTCATGGTTTGGAATTCGCACATATATGCTGTTTATGTAATGAATGAGTAGGGTGTTTGTGTTTTAACAGCTTGTTGTCATAGTTTTCTTGTTTTCGTCCAAATCCAAGTCTGGTGTGCAGAGTATAAAGAAAGTTTTGAAACCTTGCCTTGTTAGAATGAATGGGGTCCCTGGCATGTAACATATGACAAGGTGTTTTGCATACAAAACAAATGCTTAGAGGTACTAAATCTTGGCTGGAGAAAGGGTTTGAAAAGCAAACTATGGAGGTTAAATTGAAGCTTTGTAAAAGTTTGATACTTTTTGCATTTCGGACATCTTTGTTTTATGAAGACACAGGTGGATAAACATTCATATTTCCAAAACCTTTAGGTTCAGATGAAGCTTTGTATGTTGTTATTAGTTGTTACTACTATTTAGACTACAAGTTCCTATGCAGTTTAGGCCATATATGCAGAAGATCTGCCTTTTGCGAATCCTCCTTAGGGCTAAGCCATTGACTTAGTTGGATAAGCGGTGTTGAGTAATATGAAAGCTATAAACTGAAGGATAGGCGTTTGGCTCTTTGTGCATTTTACCATTTGCATTCCTTCGTCAGAGTCTCCAAATGATCTTTGATGCTAATTGCTTAAATTGTTGGCATGCTTGTAGCATTTGACAAATATCAGGGAAGTTTTGTGTGCATGATTTGAAATATTGAGCCCCCACATAAAATCAGGTCAATTTTTGTGTATCTCTTTGCAGCTAGGATAAACCTTAATTGGACTTCCGTGCAAATTGAATTGAGAATTCTTCTGTTGCAACAATCCATATATGCTCTGGTGGGGGGACCTTGTTCTGTGATGAAATTATATTGGTTAGATAAGAGCAGTCAAGACGATGATGTTGAGGTGAATTGTTGAAGAATTAGTCTGGAGTTGAATCAAAAGACTGGATTGTTTGTTAATCCATGAAAGTAGGAATATGGATTGTTGATTTGTGCAAGGTCACTCACTGCTTAAGTATTCATTTTACTGCTTTGTAACCTAACTCGGTGTGTGTGACTGTCTGTAACACATTTCTGGATAAGAACTTAATTTCAATATATTGAAGTCGCAAGAAAAGGGATTTCAACTAAAACCTATTATGAATTTTACAGGTATTCCCTTTTTATTTTAGGGGTAAACAAATTTGATGGGTATTCTTGGCGTTTATTGGACTAGAGTGTAGTTAAGGGTATTATAATTTTTACTGTAAGTTGCTTACAAATTAACGTGATAGTCCATGTAATACTTATCATATTGATTTTAAATTTAACTGTTAAATTTTATTGTTAATTTTTTTTTTTAACCATTAAAATATTGTCACATAAGTATGGAAAGAGATTCATTTGTATGGCACCTCCCCTCCCTTGTAAGCCCAAGATGATTGGTATGGTTTTGAGTTCAAAATCCGTCAGGCACGTTTATTTTAATTTTCCAAGTAAATTTCTGGAAGGTGACTCGGGATGATGATGGTGCATGTATTGTTTACTAATAAAAGAAGAAAAAAAAAACCATAAATTGACCATATTTAATCACAATAATATTGGATGTTGATCATTTCACCAAGCCTTTGGGCCTGGTTAGTCCAGATTTGTGTCCATTTTTCACAGACCAAGGCAAGGACTATCAGCAGACGATTGAAAGCTTAATTCACATCAGTTTTTAAATTTCTAAAAGATTGATAGACCATATATATAATGTTTGAGCAATCAGGGGTCAGGAAAATAGATGCTAGGACTCGACCAGAGGAAAAAACCTAGATAGCTCGATCAGCCATGTTGGCAGACGGTAATTCCTGCTAAAAGAATTATGGGCTTAGGATAACTATGCCGTAATTTCAGTCCGACTTGAATTCGAATAGCTTAGAATCCAATTAAGGTCCTATCACATTTTTAGGTAAACCTGTACTCGTATAGATAAAATCCCAGCTTCTCCTTTTGGAGCATTATACACTTCTTTTTTCCGGCTGATGAGATCTGGCAAATCTCCGACTGTCCCCACTTGTTTTGCAAGTGTTCATCAACAGAAATTGACTAACTAAATTTTGTTTTGCAAGTGCTTATTGACAGAAACTGACTAACTAAATTTGACTTTGTGATCAACTGCTTCATAAAGCCTATCTTGCAAAGCTACAAATATGTCATTTGCTCCTTCGTTTTTCAATTTTTTGGCGAGTTGTGAAGAAAGATATGGATACAAGTGTGATTAATGCAACGTGTGGGGTGGTGCATCTTTGCAATTGGCTGATCCGGATCTGAGGACCATATGCCATTTACATCATCAGTTCAAACCCAAATCATGGCTTAGTCAAAAGTTTTATTTACCCCCTTCCCTCCGCCGCTGAATTTGGCTTAAATCCAATAAGACCGACTACAGATTTGGGATTATGATCTTTCATAATTATTTGTCCGAATTTGAAAGAATTCGGGCAGGTCATTGTGAGAGACCACTTATGAGACTCACTTTGCCGGATAAATGGTTGGGCAGCTCAATTTTTATTTTTCTTAGGAGGGTCCTATAAGTCGTCTCTCACAATTACCCACCCGAATTCTCTCAAATATCGAGCAAATAATTATAAAGAATCCTAATCCACAATGACAACTATTTACGGTACCTAAACCAAATCCCGCTAAAAGCTTTAACAACTTCACAATGGCAACTATTTTTAATTTTTGTAGAAATGTTAAAGAAATTGCAAAGTAGGTGACCCAATCATAGGCAAAGCCAGATTTGGGCCCTTTAATAATTGTTATTCCGGTGGTCTTCTTGCCAAAAATTCTTCCTGAATTCGGCAATTATTTATTTATTTATTTATTCATTATTGTTTATTGTCATTGAAATTGGAATATGTATGTGGGTCATTGTTCCGAGTCTCTTAAACTTTTTTGTTTGTACAATATTAATAGGTTAAACTTGGCTTCTGGTACGCATTAAGTGTATCAAATATTATAATTTATTATCTAACATGTCTTTTTAAGGTAAGATTTCAATATGGTGCAATGAGCTACAACTCATATGAGACCGCACCTAAGCCTCACTTGTTCATGCAAAGAACTTGAACACCTGCTCGGTTTGATCGACACATGCCCAACTAGGTGGAATCTAGTGTCCTTTCACGATCTCCTTCCTTTTAGTACATCATATGTATGATCATAAAATTAGAAAATCTAATCAATTTTATTAGAGCATTCACAGCAGCTTCCCTAAAATTTTCGATTTCCTGATAAGTGAATAGTGCTTCCCATTCACAAAATATATTAAAAAAATAATATTTTAATGATATAGAAAAAAAAATGAAAGGAAGCTGTCGTGGGATTTTTTTTTAATAGGGGAGTAAAAAGTAGTTTTGTTCTTTATATTTCGGGAAAATGGTTGGGAAGCTGGTGTGAATGCTCTTAGACTCTATTTTATGGTTCAATTTTTTCAAGAAAAGTAAAGCGGGTTCTTTTAATTTTTTTTAATTTTTTTTTTTTTTTTGGGTGGGTGGGGGAGAATTGGAAGCTCCAATTTTAAAAGGGTGTATATTGAGAGTTCCCAACAAATAGCAAGTAGGGTTTCTTAGTCCAAACAAGACTTGTTCTCATTCAAATAAAATTATATTCACCTAAAGGTTACAAGTAAAAGCTCAACAAATATGGGTTGGGGGTTGTTCCACCAACCAACATAATCCTTGCTTTTGTACTCCTATGTCATTTTCTCTTCCCATTTTCCTTTCCCACTTTTGGTATATGGATGTCAGGGAAAGGGATTTTTTGGATACATAATTCATAATTGGACCATAATTTAATGGTTGTTCCCATTAATAATTGAGTTCTCCTTTTCACGTCTCTACACCATTATTTTGCTCTTGAATTTCATGTTTACCTTTTTCTTTTTCTTTTTTTTTTCTTTTTTTTTTTTTCTTTTTATTTTCTTGCCCATTGTCAATTTATTTTCGGTTTCATGTGTTTCCGGGCTTCAGTAAACTAGTTTCAACTGTTCGAATTAGGATCTTCTACAATTTTAAAAAAATTTGAAATTCTCAAATTTTGTGAATTCAAATCCACCCCCCTTTTTTTTATATCAAATGACGTGAAAAATGCTATATATTAAAGATATGATATGTTATTGAGGTAAAAAAAAAAAAATTCATTTCAAAAGACTTTTTCTTCACTTTTGAAGAAACGTTTTTTTTTTTTTTATTAAATCAAACGACAGTTTTTTACTCAAAGCTTTTATAGGACATAAAGTATAAGAACCTGATAAAAATAAGGGTTAAATACATATTTGCCCCCTATGCTTTATGACCTTTATTTTTTGCCCCCCCTCAGTTTCATTTTTTTATCAAATTTGGTACCTGTGGTATATGAAAAGACGGAAATTGTACCTCCGTCTGATTTTCTGTCCAAAACTAACGTCCACCCACGTCATTGGGTACCTAAAAATTTGAAGCCCAGAACCCAATTCTTTACACATCATTTCCAACAACATCCAGACAACAACATGACAAAAAAATCGTGGGTGGACGTTAGTTTTGGACGGGAAATCAGACAGAGGTATCATTTCCGTCTTTTCATATACCACATGTATTAAATTTGATAAAAAGTGAAACTGAAGGGGCAAAAAATAAAGATTGTAAAGCACTTGAAATAAATATGTATTTAACCCTAAAAATAAATATACTCTATTCTCATTATTAAAAATATTGGTGTCCAAAAGCGGTCAGCATTTCCTTACGCATGTGATAATAAGATTGATTAATCAGCGGAAAAAGTCTCTTTGTTGATTTTCTAGCCTTAGTCTATTTCTACTGCTATTCAAAAAGTCTGCAGGCTTAGATCCCAGTTTTTCTTCTTAATAAGGGCCCACGTAAGAATTAGTCTTACAACATTGAATGAGATATTATTATTATTATTATAAATAACAAATATTCCAAAACATCCTTAATTAAAAAAAAAAAAAAAAAAAAAAAAAATCCTGAAATGATTACACAAATTGCGTTGGTTGTCGACAAGATTATGAAAAAGAATAAAATAGTGCGATGCGACATTTGGAACAAATTCAGCACACACCCAATTAAATTGAAGAGTCTATTCAAAAATAAATAAATAAATTGAAGAATAATATTTCTTCCATTTTGGGAGTTGATGATCCCATGTCACCATTATTCCATGCAACTCAACCCACTTGTACATTACTTTATACATTAATTCCCTTGCATTTTGAAAATATAATATGATTTTGATTCTATTTTTTTAAAAAGTAAATCATATTTTATTCAATATTTTCAAAAACAAATCATATTTTATTCAACTTTTTTAAAAGTCAGACTTCGAAATTCGCAAACAAAATAAAAATTCAATTCTAATTTTAAAAATTCAACACCCAAACGCATAATTAGATAGACTTATAAATTATAATGCATAATTTTCTTAAAAATCAGGATTATTTACGTTTGATCTCTTAATTAGAATAATTTTTATAGGATTATCCTAGTGTTTAGCATTTTTTTTTCGTCTACAATAAAACAATGGCTATGCCTGGTAAAATATTTATAAAAAATCAACAAACAATTCCAAAAAAAAAAAAAAAAAAAAATCCTCGGGAACTCATTAATTAATAAATAAACCCAACGTTTTGTATTTTTAATTTGAATTTTCAAATGTTTTAAAACATATTAACTTTAACAACTTATTCATAAAAAAAAAAAAAAAAAAAAAATTGAATTTTCAAACCATAATTCATTAGTAATCAAGTGCGCTGACATGTGGGGTAGAATAGTTTTAAATTCCCACCAATAAATTAATTAAAAAAGTTGTTGAATTTTATAGGGTTTGACCAAATGATGGTCCTCAGAAAGATGGGATCGAACATTCAAAAAAGGCATTTTTATAATTAAAAATTAAATAATGAAAAGATAAAAAGGGTAGGTTTGTACCAAAATAGGCTAAAAGAACATTCTAATGCACGCATAAGTTAACTAACCCAAGTACCAAAAATATTCATCTTTATTCGAAAATAAATAAAATAAATAAACGAAACTTTGAAAAGGTGGTCAGCCGTTGCAGTGGAGTCCGGTTGGCAAAGCAAAGCTGTTTGTAGATATTTTTGGATTATGAAGTGGTGACCAGAGAAAATTAAAGTCACGTGCAATTTGCAAACAAAGTCAAAAAGTCGTGGCCTGTCTTTAGGGCAGGGCCCAAAGTTAGGCCACCCTTCGAAATGACAACTTGTCAATGGCCTTTTCATGTTTTCCGGCCACCTCTTTCGGAGGTGCGTTGGCCGGACATCCACCGCAAGGACTTTTTTTTTTTTTTTTTTAATAAAAAATATATTTATTTTATATTTTTACAGCATTTTTAAATGTGAATTGAATATGTCACGGCGGAATATGCTGAAAATCTTTGTAGATTGTGGACTTTTTCTTTTTTAAGAGTGAGAATGCATTAAAATGGGAAAGAAAATACAAAAAAGAGGTGGGACACCCCTACATTTACCTAAATATAAATAAATATAAAGTTACCAATTTTTTTTATTTTAAAAAAAATATGAGTATTTTATATTGAAATATTATGACATAATAAAAGAAATATGTATTATTTTTGGGCTTTTTTTTTTTCCTTAATATTAAATGTGTGTGTAACATCGAATCACTGTAATTTTTTATTTTCTCAGCTTTTTTAAATAATAATGCATGTAATAATTTTAAACCATTTTACATTACAGTAGGCTGTCCAATAGAATTAGGAAGATGGTTAAACAGTCATGCAAATTATGAGAATTAATTATAAAAACAAATGCATATATCACACGTCTTATTAAATGAGAATAGTAGGAAATAAAAGGTCATCATGGTTTACATAGGTTTCTTTTTCCTAACCACAAAAGCTAGGAACATCCAATTTGACCATGTGTCTTTTTTTTTTTTTTTTAATTTTTAATTTTTTCAAAGCAGACCATGTGTCTATTAAATGCGTGATTTAATGATTTGTGGGGCTACTATGTTGGTTAAGAGTGTTGAAGTCAAATATCAGCTGTAACAAGACAATCAAATATATTCCAACCTCTCAAATTTTATTTTTATTTTTTAATTTTTAATTTTTTTTTTATAAGATTGATACTGGCCCTTTGTTAGAGAATTGAAAGAAAAAAGAAAAGAAAAAGAGAGTAGATAAGCAGCTTTGTTATCATTTTCCCTAAAATTTTCATTTTTTGTAAAATTTTGGCACAAGTAACAAAGGAAACACAAAAAATGAGTTTTTTTTTTTTTTTTTTTTTTTTGAGGTATTACAATTTTTATTAAAAGTTATTTACAAACAATTAAATTATCTGTAAAAATTTTGTTGCTTAAATTTTTCACTAATGAGAATCATTAAAACAATTAGGTGAATTTATAAAAGAAATTGTAGTAAAAATTGTAAAACTAAAGTTCTATCCGTCATCATTTTTATCCTAATAGAATAGATGGTGACACTTCAAATTAGGGTGAGGGCCATTATAGTAGACAAATTACCATCTATCCTACTTGGAGTGGTCAAGAAACCTTCGACCACTATGTCCCACTTGAATCACATTATTCAACTCTTTTCTTTTCTTTTATTTTTATTTTTGATTTTGATTTTGATTTTGATTTTGTGTGTAGGAAACACAAGAAGATGAGTAAATTTTGTTGAGCCTTTAGGAGATTAAGACCGAAAAAGAAAACAAGAAATTGATCTAAATAGATTCGGTCCCATAATTCCTCAACCAAAAGGCTAAGGAGAAGGGCACCTTGAAGGCGGTTTGTGTTTGTAATGTTGTTTGATAATTGGGCAGCCAAAACTTCTCCCGGTCGAAGGCGGTTTGTATTTGTGATATTGTTTGATAATTAGACAGCTGAAAAACGGTGCACCGCAATGAATGCATTATGCATGCGATGAGGCATTCGATGAAAACTATCTTTCTCGCATTCTTGGACAAAGAAATGTGCTCGTTCACTCCCTCTATCTAAGGTGGCTCCACGGTCACTCTAATTATTTCTTTTAAATAAATAATTAGTTGTTATTCTTGCAAAAATTAAGCACTATTTTCAATTTCAAATTCAAATTCAAATTCAATCCAGAAAACAAACGAGTGTGTTGGCAGACATAGCCGACGAAATGGTCAATATTGTCGACATTAAAAGGCCTTCTTCTGTCTAGCACGCCCACAGCTACAGAGGCCCACAATATTATCTACATAAAAAAAGAATTTTGTTTGTTTTTTTTTTTTTAATTTTTTTTTAAGAAATTAGAAAAAGAAAATAATCAGCATTATCCAAAGAGAAGCGCTTTTCTTCTGTTCAAGTTTTTGTTTGGTTCTCAACCTCTCTCTATCACTCTCTGAAGCCCACAGTAAAAGCAGAGCATCATCGCCCACACAAACTCAAACACAGAAGAGAGAGAGAGAGAGAGATAAAGATAAATAGCTTTTTAGATAGATAGAGATAGAGAGAGAGAGAGAGAGGGCTCTGCCCCAGAAAAAAGAAAAAAAAAATGCAATCCGATAAGGACTTGTGTCCAGAGCTCTTTGCTTTTCTTCTGTTGTAGTAAATGCTTTCTCCGCAGACACTGTGGCCTTAAAAACATTTTGCAGAAACTGTTCGACCTTTAATTCCCTCTCTCCCTTCAAAATTTATCACACACAAAACTGTTCTACCTTTAACCCACTTCGCTAAATGTGATCTTGTTCTCCCTCTCTGTTTTCAATTTCCTCGCACATTCCTCCCCCGGGTTGTTTCTTCTAAAGATTGGGTCTTTGAGACCTGTTCGACCTCTAACCGAAATTCACCATTGTTGTCTTTTGCATTTTCACAGTTAACCTGGGGTTGAGCTCTTTAATGGCATTGACTTGACCCTTTTCTCAATTTTCGTTTTTCTTTTTTCTTTTCTTTTTGGGTGGGTGTTGGGTTTGAAGGCTTTGAGCTTGGTTTGCAAGGGTTTTGTTTGTTTGGGTTTGCCTTAGAGGATGCGTGGTGTTTAAGGTTTTACCAATGGGTTGGTGGGAGTGGACCTGTTTCAGTCTTCTTTGTTCTATAACTTCAACATGAAGCCTTCTTGTTGTGCCCTGTAGTTTGGTAAGCTGTAAAAGTAGCTTCCATTTTTGTCTTCGATTTGACTTACTTGATTTTCAGACTTGTCTTCTTTCTTTCTGCTTGTTTAGGTGCTTAAAATCTTGGGTTTTCCTTTGATTTTTGGCCATTTTAATTTATTCCTTTATTTATCCTTACTTTTTTTTTGTTCTTTGGGTGTTGATATTTTGTTCCTTTGTACTTATGCAGCTAGTGCTTTGAACAGGGTGTTTCACTTTTCTTGTTTTGCACTATCTAGATTTAAGGAGCTTCATCTCTTAGTTTGGTTGTTTTTGGGGACAATGTATCTGCTTGGAACTTTCTCGTTTTGAATTGAAGCAGATTTGGGAATCACTTCGAGTTTTGAATCCTTGAAAGTGTTTCCTATTGCTTTTCCTTGTTTATTCTAAAATATTGAAGTACCCTGTAAGAGATTAGAAAAAAAAAAAAAAAAAGTACCCTGTAGGAAACCCTGTTCACTGGTTACAAATTGTGCTTCATAGATTTTTACATTATTCCAAACACAAGTTCTTGTGGGGAATTTGTCTTTGTATTTTTATCATTAGAACAGAGAGGAGGTTAAAAAACTTGGAGTGAATTGAAGCTTGTGAAAGATTTCTGAGTGTAAGTTATTTGAAGTAAATGCATGGATCGAAGGGACCCTATGGCATTATCAGGGTCTACATCTTATTATATGCCCAGTGGACTGGCTGGGTCTGGAACGCAGGCGGGGTTACAGGGATCACCGGGCATTCGTTCCTTGTCTAATCCAAATATACAATTTCAATCCAACATTGGTGGAAATACTATCGGATCAACATTACAAGTGGAGCCTTCTTCTTCAATTTCACCTCACAGTGTCAATGTGGGTGCACCATCTGCGGTGCCACAGAATGAGCCTGTGAAGAGGAAAAGGGGAAGGCCAAGGAAATATGGACCTGATGGGACTGTGTCATTGGCATTGTCTCCCTCATCGTCTACTCATCCAGGAAAGAGTTCAATAACGTCATCCCAAAAGCGGGGTAGAGGACGGCCACCGGGGACTGGAAGGAAGCAACAATTAGCTTCTCTCGGTAAGTTCCTGTGGCCAATTGGATTTATGTGGTCTGTTCATGTTGACCATCATTCTCACTACATTGCATTTTGTACATTTCCATCTTATTTGCTTTCAATCTTTTAGCTCTTGCATGTAGTCATCAGAAAAATTGTTAACTGACTGAGGTTATGCCTGTTAATTCTTATGATAGCTTTGCATCATCTGTACTGTACTTATAAGGTGAGTTGGACCCCGGTTTGTACCTGCCTATGCCTCAAACTCACATGTTTAATTGTAGATCTATTAACTCCCACAACCTTATTGTACACAGGAGTTTATTGGTCTATGGATGTAAACCTTGACCTACTTTAAGGATTAATGGACCTAAACAACGTCCAGGGAATCCTATCATGGTCCCTTTTTCTCTTGAATTTTGGAGTTAAAAATTGAAAAACTTTAAACAATTGAAATTTCAACTTAAAATTGATAAAAATTACGAGAGAGTGAATTAGAATGAAAGGGTTTTGGCCTTTATACTTTGCTATTGATGTGGTAAAAAATTGTAGCCTCAATGATATCCAACATGGTATCGATGAGATAAAGAACAAACTTAGACATTAGTGACTGTTGAAGTATGGTTCACATTCCTTATTATGAATAATAAATCAAGGGATTGATTGCTAAGAGTTAATTGCAGAATTGGAGCAAACAGTTATATTGATTTGAAATTCGAATTAAAAAATATTTTGTGAAGAGTTGATAGTCAACTTTTTATTTTGAATTGTGTAAATCCTGTTAGAAATATGGGTTCATCGTATTGTATTATCAACAAAGTCAATAATAAAGATGCAGTTTCTTGGATGTTGTACATGATGGATGTAAGCCTCTAAGACCGACTTACCTTAATTCTTTTGTTATTTGTTTTTCTCCATCTTCTCTTCATCTTGCTCTATATTGTGCTCATTTTCCATGATATTTCAAATTTTCAGAGACAATGCCAATGACACATCATTTATATGCATGCATGTAGATATAATGAATTAACAACTTTTCAGGAATTTTATGGAACCAACATGTTTGAAATAATGTGTCTATATTGATTATTTTAAGAGGGGTTCTACCCATACTCCCAAGTGTAGCACAATTTGATAAAATAACAAATGAAAGTACATGTAGCATCCAATGTTAATTTTCACTGCCACGTCAGAAAGTGAGCACCTGGCAGTATGTGTATCATTTCTTTTTTTTTAATCCTTGGTCAACCTGCATTTTTTTTCCCGGGAAAATTATGTTTGATATTGTGTTAGATTTGAGAAATTGGTGTGCAACTTTTAGACTTAAAAAACTCAGAAGTGAAGACCTCTGGGTGAAGACATTGCTATGTAATATAGACATAGGTTGGTTTTTAAGAGAAAAGTAGCAAGCCGCCCATTTTTAACGGATCAGAATCCTATTCGGCTAAAGATAATGCTATAGACTTGAATAAGGATTCTGATAAAGCTTTAGAGTTAAACAAAGACTGTTCTAGTTAGACTTCTATTTAGATTAACTCTAGACTAGTTGTGAATGTAATCTACTAGGACTCTAGAGTTATACGTTCAGATTAGATAGATAGTTTATTTCATGTAAAACACATCTAGTGATTATCTAGATGTTTCGGATTCTTCTATAAATACAACTACTGCCATACATGTTAGGTATGCAGAATTACAAAGCAATCTAAGTCTCTATATGGTATCAGAGCCTTTTATGACAAACGTCAATGGCTATCCCAACATCTGAAACCGATTCCACTCAAACCTCCAACCCCTCACCTATCTTCACCACCGTTGCTTCCCCTGCAGCGTCAATACCTATTCAAAATGTCCATCACCATATCTCAGAAAAACTCACCCAAGAAAACGAATAGGATTCTGATCCAATAGTCATGCACAGTTAGATCTTTATATTCTGAGAATCTCAGGGGCATGAGAACATTGATGGAACTCCACTGAGAATTTGTAGGGGCATTAACTGCAGATTAATATTCCAGATTTGTGTCCTAATCAGGAATCACCATCCACTGTAAAACCTTTCAAAGGAGCTGAAGGACAGGGCATGAGTGATGGCGCCAAGTGTATATCTTAACAAAATTATGTATATATGTGTCAGTACATGCTTTTATTTTGTATATATGTGTCAGTATATTATTCTTATTATTACTATGTGTGATAAGTTTTACTTATCAAAAAAATTATTACTGTGTGTGATAAGTTTGAAATCCATCCTTCTGAACTTATCGATGTGATATGTTATATTCATATGCTTGCTATCTCAGTTTCACAAGTTTATTATTTGGTTTTCCTAAGCCAATTATATGGCTAGAATGTAAAATTTTAGCTACCTTTTTTCTTTTTCTGATAATTTAGTTGTCTGTGAGAGTACATTCTGCCTTGTGGAGTGAGCTTGGGAATATTCATTTGATATTTATACTTTATATATCTGTTTTTTTATCGTGCGAGTACTTCCTAGTAAATGAATGATGTAGCAAATGGTTGACTGTTTTGATAGGTGAATGGCTGTCTGGTTCGGCTGGGATGGGTTTTACTCCACATATCATCACCATTGCAATTGGAGAAGTATGCGATTTTCTCTTATCAATTACTATTGGTGTCTAAAGCTTTTAATTTCAGATTTTTCAATACTCAAGGAAATAGCAATTTGGTCTGAAAGTTCTGGACTACCATGCGAACCCAAAAGCAATTTCTCCAGATTTAAGTCAATGTACAACAGTGCCCTGGATAAGGAATGGACTAAGAAAATTGATATTGTTCTGCCTGCTTTCAGATCTAATAGAAGCTATCATGTCTTTGTTCATTAGTCCCAAAAACGCTGCTGTCTTTTTAGGGTGGTATGTTTTGCATTTTATGTTGTTGATTGAAGTTTGATTGTCTTTTGCTGTAGGACATTGCAACAAAAATAATGTCATTTTCGCAGCAGGGGCCAAGAGCTATATGCGTATTGTCAGCCAATGGTGCTGTCTCCACTGTGACTCTTCGTCAGCCTTCAATGTCTGGTGGCACTGTCACATATGAGGTTTGAGCACTTTATTCTATTTATATAAATATTGACAGTTCTGGGCATGATCTGATACATGATGGAGAACAATGCTGGTGCTTTGTGGAACTTCTATTTATTTATTAAATATTTCACATGTTGGGCCTCAAGGGGGAGTGTTAGAATATTAATTAAATGATTAAATTTACTATTTCCTTGAAGCTTAAGCTTTTGGGATAAATTGAGGTTTATGCCTGGATTATGAGCTCAATGACTATGCTCAAACATACGAATGTTGTTACTAGAGGATGATGTCTCAATTTGAGGCTTGAGTAGTGAGTGAGGATATGGCTTGGGCATGTACGCTTCTTTCATCTCAGTCATCATTTATGTATTTACTCTGCGAATTTTGTTCAGTTATCAACCTCTCTACAATCATTTAAATAGTGTTATGCTCTTGTTCTCTGGCCCCCTTAGTTTCTTAGGTGCTTTTTTGTTTTTTAAAAAATTTTGTATATTATTGTGCCTCTAATGAGAAAATTATTTGGTGGATTTGAATTCTGTAGGGGCGATTTGAGATATTGTGTTTGTCAGGCTCTTACTTGCTCACAGATGGTGGTGGGTCTCGCAACCGAACTGGTGGTCTTAGTGTCTCCCTTGCCAGTCCTGATGGTCGTGTCATTGGCGGAGGAGTTGGGGGAATGCTTATTGCAGCGAGTCCTGTTCAGGTATTTTTGCGATTGATTTATCTTCTATACCATTGTTCTCGTTTTTCAGCTCGCTCCTTCCTACCAGCTATTTAATTCATTGGGATAGATTAGTGAATCTACCACAAGGATGAGCTGCGGGAGAACTTCGCCACATAAATTCTAGAGAAGAACTGATAATAAAATTGAATTAACCTTTTTAAATTAGTGTTTATCTTGTATACTTACCATGTATTTGGGTTGCATCTCTCTGTAATTCTTATTGGGATTGAATTATTTATCAAAACAAATAATTTTGAATAAGCAATCTGTTACAGTCAGCTGAACTATGACTGTTTATGCTTTAAGCCTGGGTATTGGGCATGTGATTTTGGTCCATAAGCCAATATGATAGGAATACATGAATCAAGTTTCTTTTTTTTTGAGGCTCAAATGGTGATGGATGACTTCAGGTGATTGTGGGTAGCTTCATATGGGGTGGTTCAAAGACAAAGAGCAAGAAAAAGGAAGCTTCAGAAGGTGCGATAGACTCGGAACGTCAAACAGCTGCTGACAATCCAGATGCACTAACTGGTATTCCACCGGCTCAAAATCTCAGCCCAACCTCTTCAATGGGTGTTTGGCCAGGATCAAGGGGAGTGGAGATGCGTAATGTCCATGCCGACATTGATTTGATGCGCGGGTGACCATGTTGATAGATAATGAGCAATGTATATAAATTTCACTTTCATTGCCACCTGAATCTGATTTTCTCGATGTTCCAATGACAGGAAGCCACTTGATTTTGGCATTCTATAACTCTGACTTCATTTACCCATCATAGACAATGGGCTGTACTCATATTTTTGCAGCTTAATGGAAATTTAGTTTGAGAACGAGACATGATTTCCAGCATTCTGTATCTTCTTTTCAGTTCTAACCAAGAAACTTAGATTGAAAATATCACTCTATAATGATCATTATTCCGTAGTAAACTAATCTCAAGCACTTTTTAGGAAAAGAGTTTTTTCCTTCAATAATCTGGAAAAAAAGACAGATGAACAAGTAGAAAGCACTAAGCACTAGCAACTGTATTAAGTAGAACATAAGAAGTATATTTAATATATAGCACACAAAAGAGAATTCCAAGTACATTCCATCACCTTAAGACAGCAACCATAGCAGCACGAGACAAGCTTTCATGATACGAGCATCTATGTGAAACTTCAAAGCATCTGACCGCGTAATATCCAACCGACCCCAATCGTCACTAGGCACACCCAAGGCTACCCACACAGCCCTAGAGGCATCGACAATGTTGTTATCATATGGACGCTGATAAGCATGCACTTGATCACAGTACCCCATAGTTGAGTCGTACTGATCCACCATTGTGGCCACTACGCTCCGCCCATTGGCGGCACTTATGGTGGTCATCTTATTACACCTGCCCCTTTCGTTGAACCATCCGTCCGGTAGATAGTGCCACTACGAGTGTGTCGTTAGAGTGGTACTCTTCGTCACATTGTGATTTATTACCGCCATCTCCTCCTTCCTCAAAGATGTTGAGGGTGAGAATGGCCTTAGTTTGGCTAGACATTGGTGGCGAACACTGGTAAGTTGTGTACATCTTGCCTTCAACACAACATTCAGAGTGATTCTCTCGGTTGCATTGTCTAGGAGGGGGATTTGTTCCGCTCATTACGCCGCTTGGATTGCATTCCTGAGCTTCAACGTCGAGACAGCTTGTTAAGAGGAGAATGGCTGGTAGGAGAAAAGATGCATGCACTTAAGCACAAGCTCTTCATTCTGTGTCTTGTTGAAAGGAGAATGCTTGGTTCATAGATGAACTTTGAGCAGGTATTTATAGCAAAAATTACACATATATGAATGAATCAATATAATCATCATGGGATAAGGCAAAGTAATTAGTTCGAGATTGCTCGATCAGGACCAGCTCGCTTATGATCAGTTTAACAGAAACAAAGTTGGAAAATGTGAAACATGACAAAGATATATGAATGAATATGAGCATCAAAGTGTGACCCAGAGGAGGAACAAAACATAAAAGAAAACAAACATGCACAAGTAGAACACAATTATCTATCCCTTCCTTCACCGCACAACCAGCCTGTAGCTTTCACTCTCGTTTATGTTGACAGGAGAGAAATTTTGGAACGTACGAGCACAACTTAGTGAAGCTCTGGAGAACTTGGCCACTTCTTCCTCTTGTCGTGTAGTTTCATAAAAATCTCGTCATATATAGCGAGCTGTTTATCTTCGTTTATGTTGACAGGAGAGAAATTTTGGAACATTCAAGCATTATCTTCCTTCAATAACTGGCCACTTTTTCCTTGTTGAAAGGATCGAAATCCAACTCAAGCACAGTAACACTCAATATGCAGCAACAATCAAAATATATATATATATATATATATTGCAGCAGTTATAGGAACCTAAAATCACTCTGGAGTAGCTAAATCCAAAAAATCAACCACAATAGAAAATTCTGAATACAGTTATAGCAAACCACAATTGAATTGTCTCAACTAATTCAAACTAATGTATTAGGCTTACTTGATAGACGATTTGTTTTCAGGTTTTTCGGGGGTAAAAGATCTGAGAACCTTTTTTTGTCTTTTACTGTGATAATATTTTCTCCAATACAGTCTCTAAAAATAATATTTGTCCAACATGAGAAAAATACTTTATATATATATATATATATATATATATATATATATATATATATATATATTAATGCTATTAAAAAGACACATGAAAAACATGATACAAGCTTTCATGATACAAGCATCTATGTGAAACTTAAGCGTCTGCCCATGTAATATATATCCAACCCACCCCAATTGTCACGAGCCACAACGTACACAACATTTCGAGTGTACATCTCGCCTTCAACGTACACAACAATTCGAGTCATTCTCTTGGTTGCATTGTCCTGGAGGGGCCTTCTTTCCCCTAATTCTGCCGCTTGGGCGTCAATTCTGAGCTTCAATGTCCAGGCAGCTAGTTAAGAGGAGAATGACTAGTAGGAGAAAGCTCAAGCTCTTCATTCTCTCTTTGTCTCTCTTCTTTGTTATTTGAGCAGGTATTTATTGCAAATGCCTGATCAAAATATACATGTTTTGATCAATGACAAAAATTACGTTGTACGTACGTAGTATGACATCGTACGTATTTGGAATGTTTTGACTTGAAAGCTAACTTGTATATGCTTTGAACGTTCTTTCCCCTGTTCCTTTGTTTGGTCGGCAAAAAATGAAAAAAGTTGTAACCCTTTTTATCCTCTCATATATCTTACAACATCAACGACATCACATTTTCTACTTGCTCGGAATTGTTAAATACTAATTAAACAATTAAATTCACAAACAAGAATATTAATCCTAAATATTTGCTTATTCTCTAGCTTCCGCTTGATTTTCTTATTATATATCATAAATTTCTACATGGTGATAGAGTCACCTTTTTGTGGCCTCAAGTAAAATTAGAAAACTAGCTTACTCTCCTCGTGAATATTTTCTACTTATGCTCCGTTTGCTTCGGCGTAAAATGGTTTCTAGAAAATGATTTCGGCATTTTTCAGTGTTTAGTAGGGGCGAAAAAATAGTCAATCGAAAAATAATTTTCGTTTGACAAAAAATGCTTAGTTAATTTTGGACCAGACGGCAGACGCAGTCGACCTTTACGCTCAAGCAGTCGACCATCACCAGAATCCAGCAACGGTCAGTGCCGAAAACTGAAAATTTCTGCCAAAATTCGGCGACGTCTGGCTGTCGTTTCCAAATTCTGGTGGACCAGATTCCGGCCATACAGTCGGGGTTCGGCCGTATTAGACCAGGTTCCAGCTGGATCTGGCCAGATTTCGGCCAGTGCAGCCGGAATCCGGCCGGATCACAGCTGGAATCCAGCCGTTTTAGGATGTCCCAAATTAGTCACACGTGTGAGTAGGTGAGATTTGGCTTAATTTAATGCAGTCATGCCATGTGTTTATTTGAACGAGGCTAGATTCCGTTCGAACGTGTTCAAAATTCTTTTTGAGGTTTAAAAAACGAAAAAGGGAAGGTTGATTTGTACATGCTATTACTTGCAATCTCAATAACTAAAATTTTCCTATCAGCATTATATTGGAGGTCAATAGTGTTTCCATATATGATGATCATATATATATATATATACTACCGTTGCCCACAACTATTTCCATTGGCATCATCATCATCTACTTATCTTGTAACACTTGCTTGTTCTTTCAGATAATTTTTAAAAATCATAGATAGGGAAAAGGAGAAATTTTGTTGATTGAAATTTGAAAAACATTAATGTTCGCATTTTGCCTCTATACACAAAACCGGCCAACTCTATACAACTCAATTTTAAATTCACCATAATTAGATTTGTGGGATCTAATGTGAGTTCTTAAAATGAGATATATACGAGATGTGTAGGGGATGAATTTGTATCATTTTCGTTTGGAAACGCTATCCTAAATTACAAAAACTAAATTAGGCCGGGATGATTAATTGTTCTAATTTTGTAAAGGTTTTCTCTTGCTAAATGATGTGGTTCTTTTTTGTACTTTAATAATAATAATACCACTCGCAATAGCACGAGTCACTGTAGGATAATGTCTATATTGAGGGTGTCAATCCACAGGGAATGTATTGGTTGTGTCTATCAAACCTTAATAAAATTAATCTTAATTTATCCCTTAGAGAAATAGTGTTTTGTGATTTTTGATTTATAAACTAATAACGAAAATAAAATGCTGAAAAATAAATTAAAGTTGAAATTAATGATATAGAAAAATAGGGAATTGATTTCATCACTAACCGTGTACCAATGGCTATCGCATTAACATAAGACATTCATTCTAGTCATGATATTACTTGTGTGTGGTTGTCAAGCACACAATAAAGTGTCAAGAAAATACCATCATTAAAAATAAGTGTAACCCATCTTCGACTAGCACGGATCGTCTACCTAAGCTAGGGTGCAGCACGATCCGTCTACCCTAAGCATGGACTATCAAATTTATTAACTTAGTTACACACAAACAATGATTAAGTGTAGTGCATCTTAGAATTAGTACAAATCATCTACCTAATTTACTTCAACCTAAAATGTAGCATGATTTGTCTATCCTTTTGTTGTATGTTCAAATAATACCATTGCATAACCATTATATTTATCATCTTTTGAACAATAAATATAATTTGAGCACAATCAAAATAAAATACTTTTTTATAGATAAAATAAACATTTCATCATGATTGCATTTAACATTAAAACTAATTACGAAATTGTAATTCTCATAGTTACATGCCCAAAATAAATATTCCAAAGAAAAAAATAATTAATTAGACACCATTAATGTCACTATCAAGATTTCCACTATTATGCCCGTTGCAGCTGCCTCAAAAGAAGAAGAAAATCACGTGGCTTCTGCAACAAAACCTGCAAGCTCTTGTACCGCGTGGGACCCACTACCACTACTCCCAACTGATATTTCAAAGAAACAATATAGTACTATCTGAGAAGGGAAGACTGCAAACATGTCGTAATTTTACATTAAAGGAATCTATATATAGCCTACTTCCAGTTTCTCTTCCTCACACAAAAACATAGCCACAGAGAGAGAGGGAGAGGGAGAGAGCGAATATATAGAAGATGAAGAACCAAATTTCTTCTACTGTCTTTGCTCTCTTCTTCTTTCTTCTTGTTGTTACAAAGTGGTCTGGCGTTGAGGCTCAGACTTGCAAGCCCAGTGGCAAGATAAGTGGTAAAAAGCCTCCTCCAGGACAGTGTAACCAAGAGAACAACTCTGATTGTTGCGTGGAAGGCAAGCCTTACACCACTTACAAGTGTTCACCGCCAGTGGCCGGCCGTACAAAGGCCACGCTAACCATCAGCAGCTTTGAGAAAAACGGCGATGGGGGCGCACCATCCGAATGTGACGATCAGTACCACTCGGATGACACCCCTGTGGTGGCGCTCTCAACGGGATGGTTCAACAATAAAAAGAGATGTTTAATGTATATTACCATCCACGGCAACGGAAGGAGTGTTAAGGCGAAGGTGGTTGACGAGTGTGATTCCACGATGGGGTGTGATTCTGACCATGACTATCAGCCTCCGTGTCCTAACAACATTGTTGATGCCTCCAAAGCTGTTTGGAAGGCCTTGGGAGTGCCACAAAGCAACTGGGGAGGATTAGATATTTACTGGTCTGATGCTTAATTAATTTCCACCTGGGTGTTTTATTTTCTTGTTTCGTGTACCAAGTAATGTAACTGCATCTTCAATATATATTATGCAACGTTAGGTTAGGTGGTACTGGGGAATCCGCCTGTCTTGGGTTGTATTTGTTTTTGGTTTTTTTTAGTTGCAGTGTTCCGGCCACCTTCGTTTGTGGGGGTATTTTGTCGGTGCTGTGTTCTTTATTAGATTTGCAAGCTAACTGTTAGATGCTTGAAATTTTTCGCTTTAGAGCATAGATCAGTCACTTTTTTTTTTAATAGCTGTGCTTATTTGGTTAGGGTGGCTTCTAATGTATGATCTTGTAATCCTTAAATATTTTTTTAGGTAATTTGCTCTCAAATCAGAACTTAATTCTGGTTTTCTATTTAGGGAGTCTTGATATTCCTTAACATTGTAACGAGACCTTTCGATAAAGTTTGTTTTAATGGAAGCGGTACTCTTTTATAAAAAAAAAAAAAGAAAAAAAAAAGAGGTTGCCTTTTGTTTTGATACAATTTCTTTGATTTGATCAAATACGTACCGATGAAAACAATATAATGGATCGATGATCTTTTTCAATATAGAAACTTCACCAAGATCGAATCAAAAATTGAAACTAATCCAAAAGCAGCCATTTTGCAAGCCCATTCCAATATCCAAAAGTTCATGAGCAGCCAAGAACAAAAATGATAACTACTATAACCTGATAGAGAATATATTTTCTATATTGAAACAAAATATTTTATATTGATATTATATTGTAGTTACTTTCCTTTTATAAGGTTGATTGTAATTAGCTAGGTTTGATGGTAATCGATCAAATCAATCAAATTTGATCAGTGGTGGACCCAGGCTTGTAAAAATGGAGGGGCCAAATTAAAAAAAAAAATTAAATTAAGGTGGCAAAACTAAAAAAATTAAAAAATTACGGAATGAAATTTTAATTTTTTTTTTTTTTTGAAAATATTTTTTTTTGGGGGGAAAATTTTGGGGCTTGGGGGGGCCAGGGCCCCCCCTAGCCCCAATGTAGGACCGCCCCTGAATTTGATTATCATTCTTATCTATATCAATTCTCCTATAAATACGAGTATTCTATCTATATTATAAAACAATCAAGCAATAAGTGTATAATGTAACTCTTTGGACTTTATCTTGTGAACGTAGGCCATAGATTGAACCACGTAAAATCTCTTATCCTTATTTTATTATTCCGCTTTAATTTTCTTTACATTATCCTTTTTTTTTTCTTCATGATATCAGAGCTATAGGCTAACACTAGTTCTTTCGATCCTGGATTGCAATTTTTGTTTTATTCCTTATCCTTTGTTTGAAATTGATTTCATAATCATGAAACCCTTGATTTTTATTCATGTTGTGTTATGGTTGTTAGACAATTTTTTTTTTTTTTTTTTTTTTTTTTACAAAAAACCCACGTTTTTTCTGGTTTGCAGATATCGTCAAAAAAGACATGACTAGATCCTCATCCTTCGGGCCTCAGGCACCTTGACCGAACCCTTCAACTTCATCTTCTCCGGCGCCTTCTCTGTTGCCGCCGTCTTTGTAACGCTCCGCTTTTTACAGAAAGGCGTAAGTGAAAATTTCGATTTTTATGTGACGTTACGACATTATCAGAGTTGAGATTTGACAGCGGAATATAATTTTTCTTAACAACATAGGAATATAACACATCAGAGCTGACTGAATTACCTCAATATGTAATTAAAGATGACCAACTTGTTCTCAAATAATAATTACACACAAACATTAACATATAACAATGTTACATCAATCTCAGTCACAGCCTCAACCTCAGACCAATGTTATTGTGAGCATTCAAAACACTCATCTTTTATATTTCATTTCATTTTTTACTTAGCTGGTTTATGCAAATTTTTGTTCTACACTAATTAATTTGTCTTTACAGTCTTAAGTTACTGTCAACACAGTAAGGTGCTATGGACCCTCGACAGTAGGTCAGTCTCAGTCACAGACTTAGCATCAGCCTCTTACAAATGCTTTTGTAAGTACTCAAAACACTCATCTTTTATATCTGTTGGTTTATGTAACTTTGGTTTTAACTAATTAATGTGTTTTTACAGACTCAGAGTACTGTCAACATAGTAAGATCATGTGGAACTCCTCAAACAAGAAGTTATTCTTGGTCACAGCCTTAGCTTCAGACTAATGCTATTGTGAGCACTCAAAACACTCGTATTTTATGTGTTGAATTTTATTTCAATTTTTTACTCACAACACTGCTTTACTTTGAATTTTTAGTTTCAAGGTACTCTCAATACAGTAAGATTGTATGGACCTCCTGACCCAATTGGGGCTTCTCAGCCAAGAGGATCTTCATCAAGGCTGTAACTAGAACTAAAAATATTTTTCCAATAGTAGAAAAGGCAATTGAAGTACTTGAGGCTGATAAGAGAAAGACGAAAAAGCCGAAATGGCAAAAATATTAGGGCATCCATGTTGTTTTTTACTTATTAATGGTTAAACAATGGGCTTAGGGTTGCGGTGTGATTGCTATGTAATTTGATGACAAACAAAGTGTTGGGTTGTAATTAAATGATGGATATGTAATTTTGATGACTTACAAAGTGTTTTGATGACCACTTTTCATCCCTGTTAAATACACAAATGTTTTTGTTGCATTTATTGAGCAGCCAACAATTGAAAGGGTAGTTATTGGTTGATTGGTAAATAACACAAATACAAAGAGACATACATAACAAAGAGATGCCCAATTTGGTAAATAACACCACAAACTTCATTGTATGATTGAAATGGCATTCACATAACAATTCCAACAAATTATAAACACAATTACATAAAAGATCCAAATCATAAAATATTACATGTTACTGTAAATCCAACTTTAACTGAATTGTTTCCATACATCATTTTAACATTAAGTTAGTACCTCTAGATCCACTATAACTACTAAAATAAAAGACTAAAAGCAAAATGATTACAAATGCCATAGCCCGAAACATCTTCTTATTATTTTGACACAACCTTAACTCCCGTGGTAGTTTATCATATTGTTCCTTGCATTTTCTTTCAATCAATTTCTCAAGTCTATCATTATTAACATGTCTTCTCTCCTCCATGTTTTTCAGATGTTCTATTAATCTCTTTTCGTAAGCATACATCTCCTTATCAGCCCACTCAAAAAAATCATAATCATTGACTTTCTGCATGAAACAAAAATAGGCAAGAATGCCATAAGCTACTAACGATGAAATATAACACAAAGCTAATTTCAAAAATTACCTTGTACTTCATACAACCATACCACTTTCTACCAGCATTGGACGTAGTCCAAGAGTTTCTTACAGGTGCAAGAACTCCACAGTAATATAACGGAGGACCACTTGACAAATTACTATTTGTAGACATTTAGTCGTGCCTATGCAAAACAAAATTTTTATCTCAGACCAGATTCCTTGTTCTTCCATACACAACTTGACATACATGAGAAAATAATGGAACCAATAAAATTTACCATATGTCCAGGCTAGGGGCAGAATAGATCAGCAATTTTATAGGAAACACAAGAAAAAAGTAGAAAAACTAATTTTTATGTGCTTTTACCAAATAAAACTATCATATTTGCAACATTTTTTGTCCTGCATCTTTTTGGGGTTGTAGACCAGTATTCTCGTACTCTTGTTCAAGGTGGTCTAACGTTTGTGGATTGTTTACAGGAGCATTACATCATGGTCAATGACCAAAATTTGGATTCTCAAGGATCCGTAAATTTGAATCTCTAGCTTATATAGTTGCATTAGGTAACAACATAATCTTCAGTTTCTTTTCCATCTCGTATAATGCATTCTATCATTCTAACCTTGGCTTTAAAATCATCATTTGGTGGGGAGGGTAGGGGTATATAAGCTTGCTTGCTTGTACATTACATAATCAAATGCAATTAATTTGTATACCTACAAAACAGTCCGACTTCTGCTAAAATTATAGAACTTGTAAAAGACGCACCAAATAAACTCCCAATTTTGTACCTTTTACCAAAACAGATCAAGATTATACCAAGAAATAGAAACAGCAAGGATGCAAAACTTGCAACCCCAACGAACCAGCACATCATTTCAATGAATTCCTGTTATGAGCCTGCTAGGTAAGTTTGGTGTTTAGTAATAAAATGACAATTGTTGACACTTCAAGGGATCAATTTCCTTCTGTTTAGCTTCTGAATCTTTCATACTTGTTTCATTGATAAAGGTTGGTTTAAATATAGGAATTGAATAACTGAAATACAACCATAAACACACAATTCTAGATAACTGCTATACAAGATACTAGATAACTGCTAGAGTCCAACTGCTTCTACAGTTGCTGTACACGATCTCCATGATCTGCTCGCACTAGACCAGTTGATCTCCTAGCATTCAGGCCTTCTACCCACGTTCCTTCTTCTTAGTAGAAGCTGGTAATGGAGACGACACCGTTTAGGGAATTTACATAATTTAAACATAAGTGGACATCCAGCTGTCCTAAACTCTCGACAAGTTAGTTGGTCTGCCCCATGTGTACCCTTGATAAGTACCAAGATGACACTTGCCTTAGGCTGAACCCTCCTATTTTCTTTAGATTAACTGAGACAGCCTTGCGCATAACACGACTCCTGTGTTCAGAAGACCTTGCCCATAAGGTTAGGGAAGGATGTTCGAAGCTCGTCCAGGTCCTCCCAAGTCGCGTCTTGTGCTGTCGTTCCCGTCCACTGGATGAGTATCTCAGCCCTAGCTTTGTCCCCTTTTTTCTTCAGGTGTCTGGCTAATGCAATTTCTGGTTCCAGAGCTAGAGTTCCCTCTGCTGTGAGTTGCGGTAGGTGCGGCAGGGAAGCAGTTTGGTTACCCAACTTCTTCTTGAGGTTAGAGACATGGAAAATAGGATAAATCAGTGAAGTTGGGGGGAGGTTGAGTTTGTATGCTACTGCCCCAATCCTTTGAGTTACCTGGAAGGGTCCGTAGAATCTTGGAGAGAGCTTGAGATTTCTACGGATAGCTACTGTCATCTGACGGTACGGGCGTAGCCGGAGATAGACCTAGTCGCCTACTTCGAACTCCCGGAAGGTGCGGCTGCAATTTGCAAAGTGCTTCATCCTTTCCTGCGCGTCTTGAAGATTCTCCCAGATAAGTGCTAAGATGAACTCTCTGCTCCTCAATTCTTCTTCCACTGCTTGCACCCGAGTTGATCTTGCTTCAAATGGCATTAACCTAGGAGATGGATAGCCGTACACGGCTTCGAACGGGCTCACCTTGGTTGAGGTGTGCACAGAAGTGTTGTAAGCCCATTCTGCCAATGAAATCCATCGTATCCAGTCTTTGGGACGGTCACCGGTGAAGCTTTGCAAGTATCCTTCCAGCCCTTTATTCATGCTTTCCGTCTGACCATCGGTCTGTGGGTGGTAGGCTGAGCTCATCAGCAGCTCAGTGCCAGTTACACGGAACAGCTCCTTCCAAAATTGGCTAGTGAAAATCGGGTCACGATCACTGACTATAGATTTGGGCAACCCATGCAATTTGAAGACATGGTCCACAAATACTTTAGCAATCAGATTAGCAGTGTAGGGGCGACTGACAGGAATGAAGTGAGCATATTTTCTCAACCGGTCGACTACCACCAAGATGACATTCTTCCCCTGTGAGATAGGTAAGCCTTCTACAAAATCTATGCTCACCTCTGTCCAGTTTCGTTCTGGTATAGGTAATGGTTGTAACAATCCTGCAGGGTGGAGGTTCTCGGATTTGTTGCGCTGGCAGATGTCACATTCCTTGATGAATCTCCGGACTCCTTGTCGCATCCCAGGCCAGTAAAATTCCTTCTTTAGTCTTGAATATGTTTTTTGTGTCCCCATGTGGCCAGCTAATGGGCTGCTGTGGAACTGTTGTAGGACTTGTTGTTGGAATTCCTCCAAGTTACCCAAATGAATCATTCCTTTGTAAAAAAGGAGATCTTTGTGGTACTAGTACTTTGTTTGATCCAACTCCCCTTGTTGGAACTGCTGAATGAGTTGCTGGAGCTGCTGATCTGCTGAATAGCTATTGGTAAGTTCTCTGGTCCAGGAAGGTTGTAAGGTGCTGATGGCTTGGTTGCTCATATTGTCTGTTGCCTTGCAGGTTGGTTGCTCATCGGTAATTAGAAATTCTGAGCCTTTTGAGCTTCTCAGTCAGTGTTTGGCCACTCCATTCGAGACAGAGCATCTGCAGCCCGGTTCTCCCTCCCCTTCTTGTACTCCACAGTGAAATCAAAACCCAAGAGTTTGGACACCCATTTCTGCTGGGTCGGAGTACCAATTCTCTGCTCCAGTAGGTATTTGAGTGCCTGTTGGTCAGTCCTCATCTTGAAGCTATGCCCCAACAAATAGTGTCTCCACTTCCTGATGGCCATGACTAGGGCTAGTAGTTCCTTCTCGTACGTAGATAAGTTCAAGCTCTTGCCCTTGAGTCCTTGGCTGAGATAAGCCAATGGTTGTCCAATCTGCATCAAAACTGCACCTATACCGTCCCCTGAGGCATCACACTCAATGATAAAGGGTTTAGTGAAGTCGGGTAGGCCAAGGACAGGAGGGGTGGACATGGTTGTTTTGAGTAGGTTAAAAGCTTCTTCAGCTCTGTCATCCCATCTAAAAGAGTCTTTTCTCAACAGTCTAGTAAGTGGAACTGCTATTCCCCCATACCCTTTTACAAACTTCCTATAGTATCCCGTTAACCCTAGGAATCCTCTTAAGGCCTTGATGGTTCTAGGAATGGGCCAATTAAGCATGGCTTCAATTTTTGATTGATCAGCCTTTACTCCTTCCTCTGAAATTAAATGGCCTAAATATTCAACCTCTTGGCACCCAAATTGACATTTAGATAACTTAGCATATAATTGATGGTTCTGAAGTAATTCTAGGACAGCCTTCAAATGGTTTATGATGTGTTTGGGAACCGAGTGGAATAATTATTCCACTCGGATTTTTAATAAAACCCGCCCACCCGCCCGAATACCCGAATTTGACCCGAATTTTGTTTGAATTTTAAGCTGACAATTTGAGTACTGGCTGGGCCCCACGCGCAGGACAAACTGTCTCCCAAAAAGCGCGTGGGTCCCACATATAAATAATAAAATAATACAAATTTAAATAAAAAATAATAAAAGAAATTAATTAAAAACTCAAGGGGTGGTTGCCGGTTGGCAGCCACCCCCGACCCGTGCGGGGGTGGCCGCGCAGCCACCCCCGACCCGGGCGGGGGTGGCCGCGCGGCCTCCCCCGACCACTGGGGGTGGCCGCGCGCCACCCCTGCAACTTTTTTTTTTTTAATTTTAATTTTATTTTTTTTAAAAAAAATTATTTATTTATTTTTTAATTAAATAATCAATATATAATAAATAATTATTATTTAAATTATTATTTTACACAACTTTTCAAAATACCAATCATTATACACAACTTTTTAAACTTCCAATCATTTTTTACCATTAAAATATAATATTTTTCAATCTCAAAATTCAACATCCAAACACAATTTTTTACCTCAATATTTGTAAATAGAATTAGAATTCAATTCTAATTCTCAAAATTCAATACCCAAACGCACCATTAAGTGGTCTTTGATGTTCTTACTATAGATCAAGATGTCATCAAAAAATACTAAAACACATTTCCTTAAGTAAGGTCTAAAGACATCATTCATGAGGCTTTGAAAAGTTAAGGGTGCATTAGTTAGCCCAAAGGGCATAACTAGGAATTCATAGTGCCCTTCATGGGTCCTAAAGGCAGTCTTTGGAATGTCTTCCGACTTCATCATAATTTGATGATAGCCGGACCTAAGATCAAGCTTAGAAAAAATTACCGATCCATGTAATTCATCTAAGAGTTCATCAATATTGGGTATAGGGTACTTATCTTTGATGGTATTTTTGTTGAGGGCACGGTAATCCACACACATCCTCCAACTACCATCAGCCTTCCTCACTAGTAAAACTGGAGATGAATAAGGGCTCTGGCTGGGCCTTATAATTCCAGTGGACAACATCTCCCTCACCAGTTTTTCTATCTCTTCTTTCTGGTAATAAGGGTACCGGTAAGGCCTGGCGCAAGTGGGCTGAGCTCCTTCAGTCAACTGGATGTTGTGATCAAAATTCCTGCTTGGTGGCAGTTCAGTTGGTTCCTGAAAAACCCCTGTGAACCCCTCCAATAGTTCAGCCAGTGCTGGGTGTTGCAGCCTCTTGGGTTTTGGTGCCTCAGCCCCTATGAGTTGTAACCAAATTCCCTTACATTCTGCCCCTGCTTTCCTTAGAAGTCCCTCACCCTTTACTAGATTATTTGCAGTTGTGATGAGACCTTGTAGACTAATCTCCCGGCCTTGGTGTGAAAACTTCATGGTAACCTCTACAAAGTCCCATAGGATAGGGCCTAGAGAACTTAACCAATCTACTCCCAGTACCATGTCACACCCTCCTAAAACCAATAGATGTAAATTAGTTTTGAAATCATACCCTTGAAGGCTGAATGTTATTGCTGTACAGCATCCGGGACAGGGAATGATGTCTCCATTGGCCACCATCACCATGAGTTGGCTCCTCCCTTGTGCTGGTAGTTGGAGTCTCTTGGCCAAATTCTGATCTACGAAGCTATGAGTGCTGCCTGTGTCTATGAGAATTACCACCTGCTGCCCTAATATTCTTCCCTCCCATCAGCCGCATAGTCCTGGGGGCTAGAGCTCCTGCCAATGCATGCATAGAAATGCCTAACAATTCTGCTCCTTGTGGTTCCCCTTCTGACTCTTCTTCCGGTTCTACCTCTTCTACCCTTATCTCTTCAGGCTCACCCAATTCCACCCCTTCCAACAAGAATAGCCTAGGTCGATTACACCTATGGCCTGGCTGGAACTTCTCATCACAATTATAGCATAACCCCTTCTCTCTTCTTTCTTGCATTTGGGCTGGAGTCAACCTTTTAATAGGAATGCTAGGTCGTCTATTGAAGTTGGGATTGTATGGAGGGTTGGTGTTTCTGGTTTCTGGTGGTGTAGGAATGGTAAGGCGAGGTGGGGTAGGTGCTGCCGACGGTTTAGTGTATCCCTGAGAGTTTGTCACCCAAGATTGGTACTTATGACCTCTACCTCTCAGCCTAACCTCCTCTTCTTGTAACTTAGCCAGCCCGAAGGCAGAGGATAAGGTAATGGGTTTCAACATAGTTACCATGATCCTCACTTCTTCCTTCAAACCACTCAGGAACGTACTCACCTTAAACTCTTCACTCATTCCTTGAATTCTATTGGAAAGGATTTCAAATTGGACTTGATAATCCTCTACTGTTGAAGTCTGCTTAAGCTTGGTAAAGGCTCCTACAGGGTCATCAAAGGCTGAGGGGGCAAACCTAGTCTTAAGGGCAAACACAAATTCCTCCCATCCTCCAGTGTGGCCTGCATCCATTAACCAGTGATACCAAGTAAGGGCTCTCCCTTCCATGTGGAAGGCAGCAATAGGCACCTTCTGATTTTCTGGGGTTTGGCTATATGTAAAAAACTGCTGGGCTTTAAGGATCCATGTGACAGGTTTGGTTCCATCAAACCTAGGGAAGTCTAATTTGACTGTGCGGGTTTGTATACCTTCTATTCTATCATTCTGATCATCGCTTCCTACTTCAATATTCCCACTATTCTCTCCCTGGTTTTCCCCATTCGGATTACTACTACTCTCCCTACCACTCTGATTTTGATTTTGACTTTGAGTAGTGGCCAAAAGACTTACTTGTTCCATCAGGGTTTTGAGCATCTCCGTGTGTTGATTGAGAGTCTCCTTGTTGGCTGCTACTGTCTCACTTAACTGCGCATATCGGGTTCCTTCGGCCATGGTCGCAAGAACACGGCTCTGATACCACTTGTTATGAGCATGCTAGGTAAGTTTGGTGTTTAGTAATAAAATGACAATTGTTGACACTTCAAGGGGTCAATTTCCTCCTGTTTAGCTTCTGAATCTTTCATACTTGTTTCATTGATGAAGCTTGGTTTAAATACAGGAATTGAATAACTGAAATACAACCATAAACACACAATTCTAGATAACTGCTATACAAGATACTAGATAACTGCTAGAGTCCAACTGCTTCTACAGTTGCTGTACACGATCTCCATGATCTGCTCGCACTAGACCAGTTGATCTCCTAGCATTCAGGCCTTCTACTCACGTTCCTTCTTCTTAGTAGAAGCTGGTAATGGAGACGACACCGTTTAGGAAATTTGCATTATTTAAACATAAGTGGACATCCAGCTGTCCTAAACTCTCAACAAGTTAGTTGGTCTGCCCCACGTGTACCCTTGATAAGTACCAAGATGACACTTACCTTAGGCTGAACCCTCCTATTTTCTTTAGATTAACTGAGACAGCCTTGCGCATAACAATTCCCACCAACAGCAATGCATATGCATTAAGCAAAACACACTGAAACGTCAAAGGCAATCCAAAAAAAATCCAAAATTAAATTTTTTACTCAACAGAAAGATCACAGCAACTTTAAGAACAAAAATGCTACCCAATGTCGCAGGCCATAAATCCAAGCAGTCGATTTAACCAATTTCTACTTGAAATAATCATATGAATCTTCAATCTTCATTCTATTTTGATAAAAATAGAAAAAACACAGGAAAAAAGTTTACAAATTCGTCCACGTTCTCCATGCCCACATTAAGATATCCCATTTTGCAAACCCTAAAATCCTTTTACTTATTAGATGTTTGAGTGCTTTCATTTTTCCTATATATCAGTGAAATAGCGGGGGAAGAGGCATCAATAGGTTTAGTAACTTTGTTTCGGGTTTTAAGGTGTGGGATTTGGAGCGAAATCCTCGGGCTTTGTTGACAGAGGCAAAAACGGCGGATGGACCAATGCTGGAAATGGCTTGGGCTGCCGAAAGTCGAGGTCGACCTGTGTGGAGTGTCGAGCTGCTGCGGTGGTTGGAGTCGCCGGACTGCAGGGAGATCAGAGCGTGAGTGCAACGTGCAATGGAGATTGAAAAAAAAGACAAAAATTTCAACTTAAAACTCAAAAAAAGGGGGCAGAATTTCAAGTCTGAAGAGAAGGGCAATTTCGGATTTTTCTATCCTTCACAGTCACTTGCGCGGCATGTGGTCATTTTTCCATTCAGAATAACGGGAAGACCTAACAGAGTGGCCAATTTCAAAAGAGTTAGTAGTTTGGAGGCTAAATTGTAATTTTCCTTAAATTTATTTTTGATTGTGCATTGGGGCAATTTGATGATGCCATTTATAACACTAAATTTGTTTAATTTGTATAGACTTCTAAATTTTTTTGTTAAATACTTTTTTAGCACACGTGGTTTTGACTCAAAATCAAACTGACTCCTTGATTTCAAAAAGTGTTGTAGATCGATGGTACCGGCCGTTGTAATCCAATAAACGCAGATGGTTCTTTCATCAATGTTTTGTCGGTCCAATAATTTAAAGGCATGCCACATCAAACCAGTCAGCAATAGCAACGTATCACACTGAAAAGTATTTAACTTTAAAATTTTTTTTGTTGACCTTATATTTTGGCATTTAATGTTTTAAACTATTATTTAGTTGTATTTAATGATGTGAATCTCCTTATTATACCTTTACGTTTCTTAAACATTAGTTAACAAACTTAACCGTCACGGACTCACGGACGGGTGTTACAACTTCTCCTTTTGTTCTTTGTCGTGCCATGTGTCACGTAATAAAAGGCAGTTTCTCATATAACAATAACAAGAATTAATGTAGCATTTTTAATAATTTATAGTAATTAATTTATACTTCTTAATTAGTTATTTTCTAGGATTATTCGTTGTGTACTAGGTGTTTTCCATTGGATTTCTCCTTAATTATTAGTTATTCATTTTCATTCTCATTTACGCCAAAAAAATAATTTAAAATTAACTTAGTTTGAAAGATAAAAGATACGTACCCTTTCAACAGAAAATTTGAGATACCAATCCATTTGTTAACTGAACATTAAAAACTGTTTAGATCGAGAAATTGAAAACAAAAAAAAATAAAATCTACATAATATATATACTCTAAAAAGTTGTATTGAAATTATAATCATTCCCTAATTATCTTGGGCGCGGCAGACAATTTTTGACACAACATCCGAAACCAACACGAAATTAGCAGATTAGTATTAAGGAGCTAGTATAAGCCGTTTCATTAAAAGGATCAGGTTAGAATTGACTTATATATTCTTATACCGATGCCGGCCTCCACATGACTCGAATCCGACGCACGACATTTGGGGCTTAGCTTGTAATTTTTTAAACGACTTACGAATCTGATATGAACACAACACGAAAATTAGTAAGGGCCGAACGGTTTGACCCACGTAATTAAATTTTCATAATTGAAATTTGAGTACTTATCGATCTGAAGGCTCATTGGCTGCCACAACAATATTCTAAAGGATATACAGCTCTGTCTCGTTGAATTAATTAATTAAGCTAAGGGATCTAATACAGATGCACAAAGGACAAGCATGAGAAGATACAAAACTAATGCAAGCTTGTATATCGTGGCGTAATCAACACGCCCTTTTATATGGTTTTTGACATGCATTTTGTCTCGAGTTGTTCTTGTCCATGAATGATGAATCATTATACTTTTAAAATACCAACTGATATTTCAAAGAAGTATGCTGTATTGCTGTCTGAAAAGGGAGACTGCAAACATGTCGTAATTTTACATTAAAGAAATCTATATATAGCCTACTTGATACTTCCAGTTTCTCTTACTCACACAAAAACATAGCCAGAGAGAGAGAGCGAAATATATATAGAAGATGAAGGACCAAATTTCTTCTACTGTCTTTGCTCTCTTCTTCCTTCTTCTTCTTGTTACAAAGTGGTCTAGCGTTGAGGCTCAGACTTGCAAGCCCAGTGGCAAGATAAGAGGCCGGTAAAAAGCCTCCTCCAGGACAGTGTAACCAAGAGAACAACTCTGATTGTTGCGTGGAAGGCAAGCCTTACACCACTTACAAGTGTTCACCGCCAGTGGCCAGCCGTACAAAGGCCACGCTAACCATCAACAGCTTTGAGAAAGACGGCGATGGGGGCGCACCATCAGAATGTGACAATCAGTACCACTCAGATGACACCCCTGTGGTGGCGCACTCAACGGGATGGTTCAACAATAAAAGGAGATGTCTAAAGTATATTACCATCTACGGCAATGGAAGGAGTGTTAAGGCAAAGGTGGTTGACGAGTGTGATTCCACGATGGGGTGTGATTCTGACCATGACTATCAGCCTCCATGCCCTAACAACATTGTTGATGCCTTCAAAGCTGTTTGGAAAGCCTTGGGAGTGCCAGAAAGCGACTGGGGAGGATTAGATATTCACTGGTCTGATGCTTAATTAATTTCCACCATATATATTCAAAGTATACCATGTAAGAGCTAGACGGGATTTAATTTGTTGTGATCTTTATGTTTGTGCATGATAATATATATTTATATATACCAGGGTGTTTTATTTTAATTTGTTGTTTCGTGTACCAAGTAATGTAACTGCAACTTCAATATATTTATATATGCAACATTTAGGTTGTTTTTTGTTTTGATACAGTTTCTTTGATTTGATAAAATACCGATGAAAACAGTATAATGGATGATCTTTTTTAATATAGAAACTTTAATAAAAAAAATTGAAACTAATGCTCCATTTGTTTTGATGTAAAATGTTTTCGTCATTAAATATTCTCAATAAAATCATTTTTCAGAAAAAATAATTTTCCTGAAAATAATTTTCAGCATTTGGCTCGTACACAAAAATACTAACGGCGTAAAATAGAATCCGGCAACCGCCACCCGAATCTGGCAACGTCCGGCCACCATTGCCAGATTCTAGCAAACTAGATTCCAGCTAAACTAGACGGAATCTGACCAGTACGGCCGGAATTTGGCCTAGTTTGGCCGGAATCCTGTAAAAATTTCCAAATTCCGGCCAAACTGGTCGGAATCCGGACAATACGGCTAGAATCCGTATGTAATGGTCAGATTCCGACTTCAGTTGCCTGATTCTGGTAATGAATCCGGCCAATGCCACAGTATTCCGATAATCGGATACCAAAATTCGGGGATCTTTGACAATCAACAGTAGAGTTAGGCTACTAACAAACTCCAGCGCCTAGTGGTGGGGGATTCTCACAAACGTGCGTACAAAAATGAATAGTTTAAATTTAGAAAACGATTTACGGTTTTTGTTTTCCAAAAATTAAGGCCCTGTTTGAAAACCATTACCCTCCCCTCTCATTGGGGTTTTTTTTAGAATGATTGAAAAATAAAATTGATGTGATATGAAGTTGAAATAATTTATATGGAAAAGTGAAAAAAAAAAAAAAATTGTATTGTAGTGAGTTTTTTATTTAAAAAGTAATAAAAAAGTGTTGATGTGATATAAAAAGTGAAAAAAATTAAGAATGTTTTGAAGTTGATGTTTTTTTTAGAGAAGTGAAAAGAAGGGGAGGAGAGGGGAAAATGGTTTTCAAACGAGGCTTAAATAGGCTTTTACGGTCAAACTGAAAATAATTTCCGTTGACCATTATTTTCGCCCCCACCAAACATCGAAAAATGCCTAAAACATTTTTTAGAAAATATTTTACACCGAAACAAACGAAACGTAAAGGAATCGACCACTTTAATGGTGGAATTCAATAATGGTAGTGGGCATTTCATGAGAAGTACTCCAAGAAACGAGTCATTGGCATACTAAAATTTTCTTATATATTTGAGATAATGAGATTGTTTATTACTTCCTCTTCAAACTATGAACTGACCCGTTAAATTCATGGGACACCAAACAAAGCCCCGAGTAGTAGTTTGAGCACAAATCATAAAATAAACCTAACCAAACACCACAAAAATCATTTACTACAGATTCAAATAGAACTCAAATGAAAAACAAAAAGGAAACCCCTCACTAATCAACAACATTCCAAGCTTATAAGATAAGCTCACTACCAAAAAAAACCAAATTTTGGATGGTTTAAAATCGTCCAAAAATGCAAAAAAAATCGTCTGGAATCAATTTCAGACGGTTTTTTCAGAACGGTTTAAAACCGTTTAGCATATAAAGTCACTACATGAATTTCCGGACGGTTTGGGAAAAACCGTCCGGAATTCCAGATGGTTTGGGCAAAACCGTCCGGAATTCCAGATGGTTTGGTCCAAACCGTCCAGAAAAATTCTGGACGATTTTGCCCAAAACCGTCCAGACTTAATTTTTTTTTTCTTCTTCTGTCTCGATTTATTTCTTTTATATATATATATATATATATTTTTCTTAATTATCGTCCAGAATGTATAAATACGTCCAGAATTTTTCTCGTTTCCAGTGTTATTGCTTCCTTTTTTTTTTTTTTTTTTCTTTTTCCATCGTTAGCGATGCTCTGTTTCTGGCCCTCGCCGGAAACTTTTTTTTTCTCCCTCACCGAAAACTTCTTCAAGGGCCGGCGAAATCAGGCCTCTGTCTCCGGATCTCCTCCCTCTCTCGATCTAGATCTCTACTTCTCTGAGTCGCCCGATCTCCCGGGTGGTGGCAATGAGTCGTGCGGCCAGGCCGGTCGGGGTGAGTGGTCGATCGTCCGGTGGGGGTGAGTTTTGGGATTGGGCCGGAGGAAGAAGAAGAACGAGAGAGAGAGAGAGAGAGAGAGAGAGAGAGAGAGAGAGAGAGAGAGAGAGATGGTTTTAAGAATACAGTGTGCGTGAAGGTTTAAAAAAATGATTTTAAGAGATCAATGTAATTAATACAGCTAGTGTGCGTGAAGGTTTTAATCGGACGATTGTGATTTTGGTTGGGAAAGAAATCGGAAGGATGTGGTGAAATAAGGGGGCATCATGCGGATTGATGACATGGCATGGGAAAAAAAATTTCAGACGATTTGGTAAAAATTGTCCATAAAATTTCAGACGGTTTTAAATAATCCATCTGAAAATAATAGTTACAGACGGTTTAGAAAAAAACCGTCTATAAATTGATATAGAGGGCATAATTATATTTTTCTTTTTTATATTCATTCCTATTATTTATTTAACAGAAATATCAACGGAAGTATCGGATTTAAAATATGAGAAAATTGTACTATTGGTCTATGTGATTGGCCTCGATTACAAAAATACAAGCGATCCTCGTCACTCGATTTCCCTAATTAATTCAATGAGACAAAATTTTGTATCCTTTAGAATCTTGGCACCTAGCCTAGCCGATGAGATTCAGATGAGCTGATATAAAGGTTAACATCCGATGTTCATAGTGGACCCTACTCATCATATATATATATATATATATATAAGTCACATTCACATTGGCAAAATAAGCATTAACGTGTTCCTATATGGAAGAATAGTACAGGTAAGTATAATTGTGCTAATACCTGGAATGCTTTGAGCGAAAAGGAGCCTCGGGTTGACCGGTGGAAGGCTGTATGGCATCCTGTTGCTATCCCTCGCCATTCTTTTATGCTGTGGCTGGTGTTTAAAAAGGAGCTCTAGTTACTAGAGAAAGAATGTGTCGGTGGCCGGGGATATATTGGTGATTGTCTTTGTCTCTTCTGTAGAGGCTGTATTGAAAGTAGCTAGTGACCACTTAATCTTTAAATGTGGATTTAGTAAGCGTATTTGGAAAGAGCTTATGAAGCTTTGTCATGTGGAGAATCCGGTTGCGGATTGAGATGACATAAGGGCATGGTGCGGTACTGTTTTAAGGAGGGATTGCTTTAAGTCCAGATTGTGTATCCTATATATGCTTGGGGGCTGCTACGCATCATATATGGAAACAGAGGAATGCAATCTTGCATTCAAACAATATTCTCACTGAGGAAGCTATTATTGGGAGAATTAAATGGGAGATTAAGGCCCGGATGATAGCTAAAGGAAATTTCCAGAGGTCCATGGAAAACTCACGGCTGGCTACTCTCTGGAATTTGACTTGATGCAGGAAGTGTAGTTTGGTTTTTGCGTAGGTGATGGTTTCAGATTTTTTTTTCTTAGTTGTTGGTTTATGCAACTTGTTTTGTTGCTCGTTAGAGTTGCTGTTGGGCTTGTATAGTTGTATGGCCTTGTTGTTTCTGGTAGGGCTTTGAGGGTTGTTGTCCTCTCTGCCCTGGTGAGTTGTTTGCTCCTGTTTGGAGGGATTTTGTTGCTGTGTTGGGCTTTATTAAGGTTTTTTTTTCATCCAAAAAAAAAAAAAAAAAAGCATTAACGTAATTTACGTTAACGTATATCAGATATATTGAAGACTTTATTTTTCTAAAATATAATTATTCTTTCGAAGTCTCGATGTGCTTTATTTTTTTGTGCATGATATAATATTAGTAGTTATATCATGCACATACATAACGTCTTCCTCCTTATTGAATTAAGCATCAGACCAGGAAATATCTAATTCTCCCCAGTCGTTTTGTGGAACTCCCAAGGCCTTCCAAACAGCTTTGGAGGCATCAACAATGTTGTTTTGACATGGAGGCTGGTAGTCATGCTCAGCATCGCACCCCTCAGTGGAGTCACACTCATCAACCACCTTCGCCTTAACACTCTTTCCATTGCCGTTGATGGTAATATATAGGGATGTAATCGAGCCGAGCCGAGCCGGGTTTGAAGATTTCAAAACTGGCTCGTTTATGAGTCGAGCCTAAATAGTCGAGCTCGAATTCGAGCCGAGCTATAAATTGCATGTTCAAGCTCGGCTCGTTTAAACTCGGGCGAGCTCGAGCTCAAGTTCGAGTTCGTTGAAAATGACATTCGAGCCAAGCCGGGTTACTGGACAAGCTCAGCTCAACTAGAGCTCGATTTAGACTATTAAATTTTTCAATGAGTGATCAAAGCAGAATTCAAACCCAAGTTTATAAACAACCTCTATGCATTTATTAATAACATAAATATATAATATGTAACTATATAAGGCATATTATAAAATATAATACATAACTATAGTTTATAAGTAACAAATTAACAATATGTTATTATATATAACTAGAGAGTATAAACTATGGTATATGTATAATGTGAACAAATAGTAAGTCTAATATATTATATATAACTAAGTAACTATAATATAAGTATAATATATAACTATTGTTAACCATGTGTGATATATATATATATATATATATATATATATATATATATATATATATATATATATATATATATATATATATATACTAGCTATTTAATATTGTTATATAGTTATATATTAACTATTAATAACTTAATATGTTAATTTAACATACTAAATATTGTTATCAAAGTACTATAATTAATATGTAATACAATATATATTATATTATATTTACTATTTACTAATATATATATATATATATGTAAGATATATATGAACGAGTTAACGAGTCGAACTAACGAGCCGGGCGAGCGATCCGGTTGAGCTTTAAATGAGCTGAGCTCGCGAGCCCCTATCGAGTTTTGTCGAGCGAGTCGGGTATGTATCACTTACTAATCGAGCGGGTTTCTACAGTAACGATCGAGTTTCTACAGTATCGAGCTCGAGTTCGGATCAGGTTAAACCGAGCGGGTATCAAGCGAGCTGTCGAACGGACTGGTTTATTTACATCCCTAGTAATATACTTCAAACATCTCCCTTTATTGTTGAACCATCCCGTTGAGAGCGCCACCACAGGGGTGTCATCCGAGTGGTACATATTGTCACATTCCAACGGTCCACCTCCATCCCCACCTTTCTGGAAGCTGTTGAGAGTTAGCGTCGCCTTTGTACTGCCGGACACAGGCGGAGAACACTTGTACGTGTTGTAAAGCTTGCCTTCCACGCAACAATCGGAGTCGTTCTCTTGATTACACTGATCTGGAGGAGGTTTTTTACCCCTTAATTGACCATTGGAATTGCAAGTCTGAGCCACAATGATTGACGACTTTGTAGTAAGAAGAAGAAAGAAGAGAACAAAGACAGTAGATGAAATTAGGTTCTTCATCTTTGGTTATGTTTTTGTGTACGTGAAGAAGTTATACCGGAAGTCTGGAAGTAGCAGGCTATATATATATAGAGAGAGAGATTAATTAACAACTCAAATTACAGCGCCAGATCGATATATCAGATTCTTTAATTCAATTAATGACCCAACAACGTACCTACCAAGGAAGTTCCCTCAGTCGAAAAGGCTAAAAGGATAAAAGTCAAAAACACTAAAGGCTATAACTATAAGCCTCATGATCAGCCGTAGTCATTTAGCTTGAAAGTCAAAAGCTACAAGTCCTAGACCAAAATATATATATATATATATATATACTAAAATTAAGTTTAATTTTTTAAAGGATAAATGTTTAATAAATTTGTGAGTAGAAGCACCATTGAAATTGATATTTTTAATTCATATATATATTATTTTTAAAAAAAATATTTTTAATTTTTAAAATGTTTTAATATTTTAATTTTTAAATTGAATATATGACACGTGTCAATAGTATTATAGGAATATATATTTCCACGAAATAAATCTTTTTGACACTATTTGGTAGTTTGAAGGGCCATAATACGAGAGTTGTTAGTTTAAGAGGCTACTTAAAAAATGACTAGTAATTTAGAAGGCTTAAATGAACCTAACCATAGGTTTTTATGAAAGACTTATTGCCTTTTTGACTTTTAAGCTAAACTAGCGCTATGCACAGGTTTTCCATTATAATTTAATTTTAAAATTTCTTTAATCTATCTTACAATTTAAAAAGGAAAATTATAATTTTCTTATAAAAGCCGAGAAGAGTATACCTTATAGATGCGACAAGTGGCAATTTAAAATTGGAATAAGTGGCATATTTAAAATTGAATCAGGCCTTTAATTTGGGTCACACATATTTAAAACTGAAATCGATCTTCTATATAATCTATCTAATCAATTGATGCACTTTTTCTTTCCTCATAAGCTAACAAGCCGAACTTGTTAGAAGGCTGTAAAAAATAGTTATAACCTACTTAATTAAATAGAAAGAGAATGGCATGGTACCGTCAAAATATGGTCCAAGAATCATTTGTAGGCTAGTCTTGGTCTTGGAGTTTCTATTTTATATAATTGGAGCAGGCACCAACAAAGAATAGGTTGAATGAAGGGGGTACCTTCTTTACCTCAAATCCCGCTGCCAAGAAAGAGAGGGAAAGCACCAACAGCGTCCAAACGGATGAGTCTTTAGGTAGTATTTTCCTATTTCCAAGCTTGGTTGGTTAGCTCCTTTTGTACTTGTATATTGTATTTGCTTTTAGTTGACTAAATCGATCGCCAACTGGCCAGTTTGTGAGTGATGAACCTATCTTGGGAAAAAAAAGTCAAACTTGATAAGTGAGTTCAAAGACAAAAGATGACATTGCAAAGTTTTCAAAGATGATCTTCCGATATTGTAATTTTTTAAAGATTAAGGTACGATTTCAAAAACAATGAAAAATAAGGGAATAAATGAAGTTTCCTCAATTTTTAACTATTACAAATAAAGACTATAATCCTTAAGGAATAAGTATTTCTGAAAATAAAAACTTTAAAAGACTCCTAATTATTGCATGCCATTGTGTCCACACACTAGCCTAGATGACCCATGCTCGAAGTAATCCCACTACTGTTTTATTTTAAATTTTACAGAGATAAGAACTAACTTATTATCTAAAAATTTAAAAATTAGTGTAGTAGGGGTGGCCACCCTGATGTTAACATAAAACTACAAACTGTTTAGATCCAGAAATGGAAAACCAAAAAACGAAATCTAGTAATACTTAATTAAACTATAGAAATTCATCACTACATGAGGCTTCTTTTGCTGTGTGGCTGCAATAATATAAGGTGTTATGTGAATGATTTTTGCAAACATACAACAGGATAATTATAGGTTCTACCCTTAGATTCTAAGAGAACTTAGACATTTTCAAACACAAAGTTTGTGATTAATTTTTGCTTTTTTCCTTTATTAATAAATTCATCTCTTTAAATAGATGAATATAACCTACATAGAGTTGAGTTCCACAGCTCGAAAAACAACTCTTATCATGACTCGACTAAGGGGAGATAAATACCCACCGGAACTATATGACTATTAGCAATAACATAGATATGACCGGAGATAACTCCTATATAGAAATTTACTACGTACTAAATGACTTCTGCACCATAGTGCTTATACAAATAATTAAAAGACTCTTGACTTAGAAGGATAACTATAACTATTCTTATTTAATTAAACTACGACTACTCTAAGATAAGCTACAACAAAGATAACTTCAAGAGTTTCATTGAATACGTGCTTGTGAGTCATGCCAACGTCATTTAAACGCCTTAGAATTCTACTTTCATAACATAAGGCAAAAAGCATTTGAGATTCTGAACATATAACGTTTGGGTATATTAATTAGGAAAATGATAAATTCACATCACATGTACAACAAGGGTACAACACCCCTCTCACATGGGGTGGGCCCCACGCACTGTGGGATCCACCCCATGTGAGAGGAGTGTTGTACACTTGTTGTACATGTGATGTACGGAAATCACCTCTCTATTAATTAAGCTTTATTTCAACTGAAAGCTCCATGGCTGCCAAAAGATTCTAAAGGGATACAGATCAATGCACAAATGACAATCATGAGAAGATACAAAACTAAGGCTAATCTATCATGACGTAATTTACACACTCTTTTGTATGCCTTTAGCGATTCTCCCAAACTACGACTGCAAACAGAGAAGATACAAAACTAAGGCTACTATATGATCATTATGTAATTTACACACCCTTTTGTTTGCCTTTTACGATTGTCCCAAATTAGGACATATGTCCTAATTTGAGGTTAAAGAAATCTATTTTTGGAGTTGCTAATCTATATATATAGCCTACTTCCAGTATAACTTCGATCTTCACACTAAAACATAAACAAAGAGATACGAAGAACCAAATATCTTCTACTGTCTTTGTTCTCTTCTTCTTTCTTCTTCTTGTTACAAAGTGTTCAAGCTTTGAGGCTCAGACTTGCAAGCCCAATGGCAAGATAAGGGGTAAAAGGGCTCCTTCAGGACAGTGTAACCATGAGAACGACTCTGATTGCTGCGTGGAAGGCAAGCCTTACACCACTTACAAGTGTTCACCGCCGGTGGTGGCGCTCTCAACGGGATGGTTCAACAATAAAGGGAGATGCATGTTTGAAGTATATTACCATCTATGGCAACGGAATGAGTGTTAAGGCGAAGGTGGTTGATGAGTGTGACTCCGGCCACCATGGGGTGTGATGCTGACCATGACTACCAGCCTCCGTGTCCTAACAACATTGTTGATGCCTCCAAAGCTGTTTGGAAGGCCTTGGGAGTGCCACAAAGTGACTGGGGAGATTTAGATGTTTACTGGTCTGATGCTTAATTCAATAAAACTGGGGGAACTTTAAAATAAATAATTAATAAATAAAGCTAAGGAAGACGACATTCCATGGTTATCCATTCTCTCAATAGTAGAAGGTATGTAAGTGGGAGCCTACATTATCATCTAATTTTGTAGCAGTCATCTGGTAGGATATGTAATGTTATTTAGTACGGTGTTATTGTGACAATGAAAATCAACATTTAAATTGTAGAAAAATAATAATAATAATAGGTTTCTTTTGCTTTTTAGTGTGTTTTAAACGTCTGAGTCAATAAAGGAGTTTATCTCCGATGAGTCTATGTCAACAAGAAGTTTATCTCAAATTCTATCGATTGTAATTTTCGAATTTAAGTGCGATTGAATAATGAAAAGCCATGCTTAATCTATTCCCTAATCTTGTGTTTGACAAGAGGCCTAGCTTTAATATCCTTGTTATGTGGGGGTGGAGGTTTCCTTCTTTCCACCTATGAGGCTTTTTTTTTTTTTTTTTTTTGTAGTTTTATTTTTAGGACGTAATTGTAATTTTTGAGGAAATAATGGGTATGATGTGTCCATTTTATTACTTGGTTAAGAGTGATTTCGCAACTTGGAGCATTTTATCTAATAAAAAAGCGCTATTTTCTACTTTATGTATTACTTTTATTTCAATACAAACCCTAATTGATTTTTTATTCCATTCTGTCTTTAAATATTATTTTTTTATTTTTTATTATTGTTTTCTTAAACTACTCGGATTGTAGGACCAAAAAAAAAAAAAAAAAAAAAAAAAAGAGATCAAGAAATGAGAGAGAAATGATTAAAAAAAGAATACATTAGTTATAATGGTTGCCTAAAAGTAGTTAATCAAAAAAGTAAAATTTGTGTTTTAGACAAAAAGAGAAATTGTTGGACATGATTTTTGCCTCGTAAGGTAAAACTCGGGGTGCCTCATCATTCTATTCATAAGATAGAATGAATAATTTTAAAAATGATGAAAATTCATCAAGCGATTATTTTTTATTTTTTATTTTAAAAAAAAAAAAAACAATAGACCAATTTTTGAACGCGTCAAAACCTAAGAACTGTGAGCCTAATAGTTTTACTTTTGTTACAAGCCATCTTGTTTGACTGGTGGTCGGTGTTTTTTTTTGACTCTTTGACTTTAAGGCATTGTTTGGCAATTAGTCCTTCATTTTGGTGGTGGGTTCTGATAGACCTGAAAGCACAGATGTCTACATTTCTGGGCATTTAAATATATAAGAGCAAGTTGGATGAATTTTAAAGCTTAATAAAAGGTGCAATCAGGTCACAAAAAAGAAGGAAAAAAGAAAAAAAAACATTTTGATGGGTAATTTGTTTGGCATCATATGATCAGGGTACTCCAAAAGAGTGTAAAGGAAACCACATTGAATAGATTGCTGTACAGATTAGAGCTAGGCCTCCATGGCTTGTTTAGCATGAACGGCAATTACCCATAACTATGCCCTTTTCCACCATGAAATTAAACCATCGCGTGTGTGAAAATTGAAATGGTGGCATCTTTGACTTCAGTAGACATTGGATGCTAAACACATAATTCATATAACTTCAATTCATTTCACAGACTGCATACGTCTGTATCAACCTACATGACCAGACACCATAAACAACCAAAAACAGGAGACAGACAACATTTACAATCACTACCAAACATATCCAACACACAAACGGGGAGAAGCTTTTGATAGAAAATCCCATCCATCTACAACATGCTGTCTGTCCTAGCCGGCAGACGGCGGAAGAAATTAAGCGGTCCTGCTGGCATGCTATGCCGGAACTTGGGGTGCCTCATGATGTAAAACCCGGCCAAAAGAACCATCACCTGGAAGGGTGTCACATACAACACAATGGCAGCCACAAAACAGAATAACACATATATAACCGTAGCACGAGGATCCCGCCAGCTTAGGAGTGCCTGGATCCGCTCTAGTTGGGAAGCCACATCACCAACAACATTCTGAATTTTCCCAGCCACAATCCTTAACCTATCATACCTTGCTCGAACTACATCAGAACCCCGAGATGTCGGAAAGGTATCGAATTCTTCATCAAGCTCATCTGGGTGTGCTGCATCCGCATAAGAGATTCTTGTATCCATGTGAGGAGGTTTCCTTGCACGGTATCGGAAATTCCAAAGTCCTATCACAAACATGTACAGAAAAACAGTTGGCAAAACCAGTTCGGGGAAACATGCGAGCATCACAAAGAGAACATGTACTAGCACCGTTGTAATGGGTTTCTTCCACATGCAAACATCCCCAAACCACTTTCCAAGCGCAAGTAATCCTGAGAAAATTGACATCAACCGGAAAAAGTTTGCCTTGCTACGCCTCATGCTCCAAAGATGAGAGTTTGCATCAGACATGTACTCAACCACCTCCTTCCTAAGCGGGGGTTCTGCTCGACCAAGCCTAGCTGCCACTATGCTCACAGCCTGGTGACGCAGCCAATCCTGCTGCATTACATTCAAGGGCCTTTTGTAGTGCATCTTCGGCAGAACAGGTCGAGAGTATATAAGCATCATGTTCAACAGGGATGTGCACGAGAACCGTATTGCCAGATGTAATTCACCCATTTTTTTGACACCAGAAGGGAAAAGGACTAGCAATGGATAAGAGTGAGTATAAACCCGGCCAGTCTCAAGGGCAGAAATTCGAATTCTAACTTTGCCAATGTTCTTATCTTTGTTACCGCTTGAACCACCAATGTGGCTGTCATCAAAGACCCCCACAGTAAGAACTGTAGCTGGATCATAAACCTCCCAAGTATACTGCTCATTGTACTTCGGGCTCAAGCTGTTCATTATTGTTCGAGTCCGAACCCATTTGTGCCCATACTTCGCCACACAATATGTGTCCGATGTACCCTTGCTATCCCTTGTTTTCATAGGGTGGAGGCCTTCAGCATTAAGAATGCCGAGTTCCAAAACACCTATTGATGACTTCCAGAGCTGCTTCGCTGTAGGTCGGAGGTCACTACTGTAGTGAGTAGGCTGATCAAGCACATGGTACCCTCCATCAAGACAGATGCGGAGATGGAGCTTACTAGAGAACTTGTCTTTCTTTCCACTATCCCCATCAATGGCAGCTGAAATGGACTTGTCAATGTTGACCCACCGGCTTCGAATAATTCGATCATCAGCACGCTTCTCGACAGAGTTCAATGGAATAACAACTTTCCCAATGTTCTCATCTTTGTTAGGACCTACACGATCTTCAATTGAAAGGATCAGAAGATCTTCAAAAGGCTCAGGAGCAACAAGCATGAACTCCTCCATCCATTGTGGGTTCCCATTCCGAGCTTGAACTGGTTTTGTCTTCAAAACCTGGTTACCAATCTGTACCTTAACATAAGTGTCTGGAAAACGAGACTTGTCGGATACAACAAGGTCCTGTGCCTCAATTACATTAACACGAACATACCACAATCTTGGTGAATGGTAAACTTTTGAACGGGTATGTGAGGACACCATTGAAGGGCTATCAGTGGAAGTAAATGTATCCGAGTGCCAAGCATCAGGAAAGGCCTCATCAGCTTGTGTGCCAAACCAGACAGCAACCATCAGCTCCCCACTGTTCTTCTTCTCTCGTTTCTTGTCTTCAAGTCTATACCATTCTGGTGCCAAAGGACTATCGGGTGGAACCCGTTTAGGAACTTCATTGAGATCAAACTGCAAAAACCCAACAAAGTCATCTTTTATCATATCCTTGTCCTTTACTACAACTTGCAGAACATTTGATTGTATATTGTCCTTTGCAAAGGCAAACACCTCATTCCACTCAGGGTCCTGTTTTTTCTCAAAGTGCTTTGTAATTCCTTTGAAGTTTCCAATTATAACTTCAACAAAAGGATCAAGACTCCCAGTAATGTCCTTTGAAGGAAGCTCATGAGCTTTCACAACACGTACAAAAAGGTACTGCATCTGTTCGACCAGATCATATGTGCTGGCTGGCCTGTCTCCAGGTATTACTCGCCCCCTAACAACCTGCCCGCCTCCAAGGTGAGGACTCGTCTCTTTAAGTGCATAATCAGCCGATTGCCCTGGTGAGCCCGAGTACATGCGAACAACATTTGGGGGCTGCGGTACAGATTTCATCTCTTGCATCCCAAAGTTTAAACTTGGTAGGGTTGACATGGAGGGAATGTTAAGCTTCTGTGGCTGTGCAGGAGTCGGATTAGGAAGGTGATGGAATGTGTGCCTGGAGTCAGCTTTTTCATTAGAGAATGGGTTTGGGACAAAATCTGGAACTTGTTCAGCTGGTGCTTGACTTTGGATTGAACGTGAGCCTGTATGCAAAGAGGATTCCATCGCAGGAAGTGGATTTGAGGATTTTATAGAAGGATCATCAGTGACAAAGACTTGCAGACCAAGCTCTCCTTTTACACGTGATAAAAAGCTTACTTTTTCCAGAGGGTAGTGCAAAACAACAGCATCAGAATACGGCACAAATGATGTCCCAGTGAGGCGAACTTTCCCAAGGCAGGATTTGGAGTTTTTGGCTTTATTTTGGTGATAGACATAGGCATCAAGGGTGAGGTTTGATAGGTTGTTTGGGTCAGAGACGTTGAAGTAAAAGCTCTCATTCCAAACAGGACTCAGGTCTTTTTCTTTAATAGTGGTACGGAATCTTTGTCCATCAAAGTGGAGCTCCACAAAACTACTAGATGAGCCTTGCCCATCTTTGGCTATAAGGTCATGGGCACTCACAACCTGAACCCCTAGCTTGAGATTACTCATGAGATTTATATTAGAATTGAGAAGAGATATGTGAATAATATATAAGCAGCTACTTGTCGGACTTGGCAAGAAAACAAGCCTACCTGAAAAGGAAGGAACAAATAGTTCAACATTGATGAACATAAACGAAGGAAAGAGAAAGAAGAAGAATCAAACATTTTAGACATGGATTTGAATAACGAAAAACACTTGAAGTGTTGAAATTTGTTCACAGCAAATAACAAATGAAAAAAGAAAGCTATATTGGATCCAGTCCCTTGTACTTCCACACCTATATGCACAAGTTGAGGCCAATATTTTGCCACAACCTGAATTTTCAATATTCTGTAATATGACTGAAAGATATGCTAGGTACATGTCGTTCTACAAAAATTAAAAATTAAAAAATAAAAAATAAAAAAAGTTTAATATCAGACTCAATACCAGAAGAGATGTGTTTTACTTTGTAAACCATCAATCAAGAAATCATGATGACACTGGTCAAAGAAGCAAAGTATAGTTTGAAGAGATTTAACCACCACAAGCGTACAAATCTAAGTGCAACTCAACTCAATCTAATCCATTACTAGCAATCTGAATCAATACATTAATACTCTTTGCCATTTTGCTTAACTGGACCTTAAGTCTTTAGGTCTTCTAATACTATCTCAAGCTCCTTTGATAAATTACTGCTTACCTCATAAGCATAAGATGATGGAAAAACATACAAATTAATCATTGAGTCGATCTAAAACTTCCTTCTATGTGTAGCCCCACAATCCACCCTCAATGAATGGGATCCAATTCGCGGAACTTGCAATTTTGAATGGGAGGCATAAAGTGAAGATAGGATCTTTAATACCATGATAAATTACCATTTGCCTCAAAAGTCTAAGATAATGGAAAATTATGAATTTAACCATCTAATCAATCTAACACCATGCGATGTGTTCTACTGATTCCCCAACCATCTAACCAAGAGACAGTGCATCAGGCATAAAGTAAAGATATTAAATTTGATTATTCCTTAACAAAGACCTCCTTAACAAACATATTAACCTCCATCACTCAATTGTTGCAACTCAAAAAATTATACGGCACAAAACAGTGTTTCCACACAGAAAAAGACACCCCCAGCTAATTGGTTTAATTGACACGATGATTTAATAATATTAAATATTTAATCAAAAGGCTAGACACCAGATATTGTTTCCCTTTCTTTTCTCATATTTCTCAGAAAGCAAAACTATAATAGATATGCCACGAGACTCCTGAGAAACAAAAGAAAGAACCAACAAAAGGTAATAGTAAAAATAAACTTCCATTGGATCCTTGACAAAGATCAAGACGGAAGAAATTTTATATATCTTTCAGCAGATTCTCATAAAAAGCAGCACTAGCTTTTAGCTTGCAAAAAGTTCTCAACTTTTTCTTCTTCTTCTTCTTTTTCATTTTTGTAAGATTCCGATAAGAATCAAGCAAGCAATTCCCTAGCCCAGTGACCATTCACTAAAAAAGATGAGGGCATGATATACGGAATCTTCAAAAAAAAAAAACACACAAAAATCCCCCTTTTTCTTTTTGAATCGGAACAGAACATAAAGACTTTTCCAAGCCTCTCATTAATCCGATCCACAAAATATTCAGGAAATTAGCAAAAAGCCTGGAAAAAGAGAAGCCACAAAAAATTTCCTCCAAAAAAAAAAAACAAATTTTCGGTCCGGAAAGTCAAAAATTTTCAGGAAATACAAAAAATAGAGAATCTAAAGCAACCTTTAGGGAAAAGTTTTGCTCCAAGTAGCTCATATACCACCAAACAAGACCACACAGAGACACGCACATGCACAGATACACAATCATTTACAGCTGATCAAACCCATACAAAAGAAAGATGAAACAAAACCCATAAAGAAGAAGACGGTCCAACGCACCTTGTTCAGAGCAACAGAGTTTCAGCGAGAAGCCAGGGAAAAATAAAGCTCAGAACTTTGATGTTGAGCTGAGCAACAGAGACTTTAAAAGTGAAGGGGAAACAGCAGAAATGAAAGACCAGGATTGGTTCTCGGATGGTTCCGCGAGAGAGAGAGAGAGAGAAGAGAGAGAAGAGTCGTGGAAACGAGAGAGAAAATATGGAACAGAAAAGTCTCCTCTCGTAAATCGTGAGTGATATATTTGTCTCTGTTCCCTCCTACTTGTGCTTTTTTAGACACGCTTATGCATGCGACAAACATCTATAAAATAAAATAATAATAAAAAATAAAAAGATATTTCCGTGTAATGCAGGTATTGGGTGAAACAACGTGTGGGGTTCTCTGTTCTCGACCAATGCAGTTTTAACACCTCAAAAGAAAAATTACTCTTTTATAATAAATAACAAAAAATAAAATTAACACCTCAATGTTGTGTATATGATATTAAATTGAGAAGTTGTATTTATAATTCAAATTTAATATAAATATGATCATCTCCCGTCCATATATGATTTATTTTTTAAATAAAATAAATAAACGTGATATAATGTACACAAATTTAAATAATATAACATCATTTGTACATCTTTAAATTGAATGCAATAAAGCAAAAATTTGAAGTGGGGAGAGTGACGTTTCAAGGGGACTGGAGTTGTGAATTTAATAATAGGAAGGGAAAGGGACAAACCATTTAATAGCCTTCATATTCGTTGTGGAATGAGAAATTATATATGATTAAACGTTTAATTGATTCCCCTCTAACCCATATAATTAATTAGAATAAACGTATTAAGGTGTGATTATTAACTCCAAACACATATATCATACTCATAACAGTCAACTCGGTAGCCAAAAAGTTGTCCAGTGGGACTAAGGTTGTTTAATGATGTAAACAATCTAGGTATATTATGGAAAGTTAATACATGTTTGCTTTCATGTGTCTATATATTAGAGACTTCAATTTTAAAATTAAACACAAATTTAAGGTCTAATCTTTTTTTCTTTTTCTTTTTTTTTGAAATGGGTCTAATCCATTCTTTTACTGGGCAAGTTATGAGATTGCTCCAGGTCCATAATAGAAGAAGACTCCAAATAGTAATTAGGGCAGGTTCGGGCAAGACATTTTTTTTTTAATTATAGTTTATTATTTTTCAATACATGTTTGGGTTATTTTGTTAAATTTGAATTATATTCAAAAAAAAAATTAATTTTATCTCGAATTTTTTAAATCATCCAAATATAATTTCAAACCCATACTCTTCCACTCTTTCACATTATCAAAATCAAAAGAGAAACGCTAGAGATACTGAATCTTTTACCGAGTGATGATTATAAAAATGAATTGAAATTTATTTGTTGGTACCGATAGCATTGTTTTTATTAATTGATTTAATCATCTCTAATAAACAAGCTTTACATCATCTTGTTACCCACTACTTATATCATTTATCAAATCAAAATCATAGTATTATTGTAAAAATAAATAAATTAATATAAAGATTAAACAAGTAATTTTAGATCTTAAAAAGCGAAAAAAAAAATGAATTTTAAATATAAATATTATTTAATTAATACGTGAATATTAAAAAATAAAATTCACTTATTTGTCTGTAGGCCTCAACTCTATGATGATTTTCCTTTATAAAATTAAAATTAAAAAAAGAAAAGAAAAGAAAAAGTGCCTACTGGTAAGAAATAGAAGGTTTTCCACTCTAAAATTAGTGCTGGGCCAGCTGGCGTGCAATACTATTCAAGATTCCGCAAACGCATAGAAAATTGGGTTAGGTAAAAGGGCACCTTTTCAGTATGCCCACTAACTATTTTCTACACATGGCTTGGAATATTTAATTCTTAATTAAATAATATTGGGTTATTTTTGTACAACTTTATCATAAAATCCCTAATACCAGCTGAGACATAATTAATTTTATACATAAAAGCTCCTTTTTGGTACATTAACATCATATAAATTTTTTAGTACAAAAACTTTCTGTCAATAGAATTAATATTTAATTATATATATATATACATAAAGAAATTATTTGCTTGATACTAGGCTCTGTAGTGTAAGCTAAGAGAGTAATTTAGACAATAATTAAAAAATAAAAAATAAAATCACATTGAGGGATTTTACACATCAACCTCCAGTTGGAAAGGGATCAGCGTCAGCGTCCATCGATGAGAAAGCGAGAAGCATATTTATTGGATTTTCAAAAAAAAGGTTTTATTTTCTCCAATCATTTTTCACGTGACCAAACTCGACAACCTTTTGTCTTTTGTCTTTGTCAAGTTCTTTTCTCCTTCACTTTCCGTATCAAAACCTTGGACTTGGACCCCCTCCTTCTTTTTTTCTTTTTCTTTTTCTTTTTCTTTTTTTCTTTTCTAATACGCTCCAATGATGTATTTGTTTCCCTCTTGTTATATATTTATTCTAGAGAATTTGTAAATATATAATCTTTAAATTAATATTACAAATTACATTTTATATTATAATTACGTCACAATCAGAAACAGATAACCACAAAGAAAGTACCAGTATATATGGACCATGACGGATGACCCTTGCCTCATCCTCCTCCTTTTGATATATATATATATATATTGATCTGGAACGTTAGCAAAACAAGTTATCTTTATGGGAAATGCTAAACGTGAGACTCTTGTCCGTCTCACATCCGTCCCTTTTCAGCGTGGCAAGACATTTTCCCCCAAATTTGAGAGCCACTCGGGTCAGCCAAAAAGCACAGCGCCAAATGTCATTTTCCCCCCACATTTTCTCCCTCCACATTTTCTCCTTCCCTGAAATCTCCTTCCCCAGCAGCGGTATTTGTTCCATTTTCCCCCCAGATTCTCCGGCCGATTTCCAGCAGCGAGGGTGTGAGGGACGTTACTGGAAGCTGGAGAAGGAATGGCAAAGTTACTTACAAACCCCTGGTTCGCACGGTCTTCTGGGTGAGAGAGAGAGAGAGAGAGAAATGGGTCGCTGGAACGGTGTCGGTCGGAAGAGATGGAGGTTGCGAGCGCCGTTCGTTGGGTCTCGGGTGGAGATCGGTGGCCTGCGGTGGTCTGAGAGGGCCGGACAGTGTCGGAGATGGGTTGCGGGCGCCGTTTGTCAGGGATCGACGGTCTGCTGGTTCTCGGATGGAGATCGGTGGCCTGCGGCTGAGGTGGTCTGAGAGGGCCGAACAGTGTCGAAGATGGGTCGCGGGAGCCGTTCGTCAGGGGTCGACGGTCTGCTGGGTCTCGGGTGGAGATCGGTGGCCTGCAGTGGTCTGAGAGGGCCGGACAGTGTCGGAGATGGGTCGCTGGCGCTGTTCGTCAGGGGTCGACGGTCTGCTGGGCCTCGGGTGGAGATCGGTGGCCTGCGGTGGTCTGAGAGGGTCGGACAGTGTCGGCCGTTGGGCGGCAGTCGATCGGTGGGGGAGGGGACAGTGGAGAGGAGGAGATTTGGGAAATGGCAAAATTTTTGAAAATCAACCTAAATGTCGACCACCTGCGTTTTCAAGCTTTTTTGGTTAAAAAAAAAAACAAAAAGCCACGTTGGAAAACCGACGGAAGAGAGACGGACAAAAGTCTCATGCGTAGAAGCACTCTATTTTTATATATAAACAAGTTAGCAAAACAGGCAGTTTTGGAACGTTTTTCTCAAGTATGACTTGATGTCTTTCCTTCTTGTATTACTGCTAGTGTAATTGCTGATCAGCAAATTGTTTCATCTGATTTATAACATCCGATGTTATTCTCAAAAAAAAAAAAAAAAAAAAAAAAGGGAAATGATCTTTTTATATCTATTATATATTTCTTTTTTAAATTAATTATTAAATTTGTAGGACCTACATATGGGTCCTATAAATTCTTAAAAAAGAGATATACATGAGATGTGCAAAAGATGTATGTGTATCATGTTTCAGTTAATTCAATCTTATGTATACCAAAAGAGATGTGTTATTTGTATACACACTCAAAGAGATGAAAAAGTGTTATTTGTACACACACATCGTAAATATATTGTGCATAATCATGAGTCACACACCAAATGTGAGTTTGTGTACAATAAATATCATTAGCCTTTCTCAAAAGAGATAGAGATATGATACATATATAATCTTTGTACAATTTTTTTTCAAACTAACTATTTTTTTTTTTTGAACAAATAAACCATTCATTATAATATGAGACCCAAAGGGTCAGTGGTAGTGATTAGTAGGGTTGGCAATTTTTGACACGACCCGCGAACCCGGCACGAACACGACACGAGAAAATCGGGTTTGGGTTTATTATAATCGGGTTCGGGTCGTAATCGGGTCGACCCGATTATAATCGGGTTTGGCGGGTCAACCCGCGGGTTGACCCGCCAACACGATTATAACCCTTCTAAAAAAAAAAAAATTAATAATGAAAGATGAAACCTAGCCAGTACTCAGAAGCGCCGCACACTTTCATTTTTCACTTTCCTTCGTTCGTTCAGTTCGACTCTCCGAGACTCAGAATCAGTCGGTCATCCGCCGTTCACGCAACCACGTCCACGAGCCCATGACGGCGACGACACCTCCCAGAGTCACACACAGCCACGGCGCCTCACAGTCACGGTTTGTGCTTCAGCCGGTCAGCCTTTCAGGCCCTTCAGACTCACAGTTTGGTGACTTCGGTAATTCAGTTCACAGTTTGTTGATTTTGGGTTCAAATTGCTGTGGGTTCTTTGTGATTTTCGGTTTCTAGTTCTTTGGAGTTGTTGATTTTGGGTTCAAATTGTTGTGAGTTGTAACTATGATTTAACTATTTAAGGTGGTTCATGGTTGGTCCTTTGTTGTGGGTTGAGAATGGCTGAATGGGTGGAGAAATTTTTGGGGTTTTTTCTTGTTTTCAATTGGGGAACCGAATGGGTTGAAGCCTTGAAGGGGTTTTTGACTTTTTGTTACTGTTTTGCTTAGAAATTTCTTTGGGTTGTTCCTCTTACAGTCTTACCCATAATGGCCGAATGTGAATTTTTTTTTTCTTTCAGTTCTCTTGTTTTTCGGTTGAGCACTTGAGCTACCGATCGGGTTGCTTCTCTTTTGGTTTCGGTGCCTTCTTGCAGAGATTGTGGAAAATTTTGGGTTGTTCGTGTTTACCGGGTCGTGTACGGGTAACACGATTTGGAAGTGGGTCGTGTTCGGGTTCCATAATCCAACCCGATTAATAATCGGGTCGGGTTCGTGTTGAACCCGATTATGTAATCGGGTCAGTCGGGTCGACACGAACCCGACCCGCCGACCCGAATTGCCAACCCTAGTGATTAGGGGTATAAAGATTCCCTGAAAACAAAGTCAGAGACTGGATCTTGACTTGGGAGTAGCTGCCTAAGCACATGGACAACAGTAAAAGCTTCTTTTTACACATGAGTTCCACTGGAAGAGATAAGTGAGTGCAGATTCTGATCTAAAATTAGCAGGCTGCAAAGGGTGACAGCATACCAAAAACTAAAAAAATAAAAACAACAAAAATAAAAACAACAATGGCCGTCGGAGATGAGCAGAGAGAGTCGCCAATGATAGCGCGTGTTGACCACGTGCCCTCACCAAAAGACCTCTCCATCAGAGAGCCACCGAAACCTCTAGGAACCGCCAACTGCGAACTGGAAGAGATGGTAGGGCCATCACGCATCGGCGAATGAGGAGTATTATCGGGAGACTAGTCTTCATAGATCGTGATGGAGGGGCATGGAGAGGATATGTCGCATCCTGCTATGATCCACTCCAATCTTGCTGGAATCCTAAATGCCCATCGGTTGTGGGCATCTCTTCAGTATCTGCCTCTTCCTGGCTTTTCTTCCACTTGGCGGCCGCTTGCGCCTTACCCGTATAACCCAACAATAAATATAACATCACAAATTCCTAATCCTCAAAAGGATTAGAGAATAAGACATTCACCTTCTGGTTTCACAGAAACGACACCAAGAGAGAAGAAAGGATAGCAACCCACTGCTCAATGCAGGGTCAAAAAATAGAGACGAAGAAATAGGGGGTTGGGGAGCAAGCCCCCTCCCCCTCAAACAACAAAACGAAGACCCCCTGGTGATTAGGGTTTTCTCCTTTCAAACTAACTATTAAATTCGTTTTCTTATATTTGAGTTGTACATTATTTCTAATGGTAGAATTTTTTTTCTTTTCTTTTTTTTTAAAAAAAAAATGGTTTTTGAGGCTTTACAAAAGTTGTAAATGTATTATATTTTTTTTTCTTTTTTTGAGGGAGTAAATGTATTATATTTCATACCAAAACGTTTGTCAGTTGACTTCTCATGTATAGTCAAATTCACATCATATCTAATTCAGTATTGTTTGTACTACTATAAATTCAGTTAATGATCGAATAACTAATTAAAAGCAAATAGCACAATTATCGTGGACAATCTCTTTATTATTAGAAGGGACTTGAGTTTACACATAGCTTGACATCCACAATGTTATCATTATTGAGGTTATAAGCTTAATAAAAAGAAAATCTAAAAGTTAGAAAAACTAATTAATAAATCATCATCCCGTTTTGTCTAACTTTAATCAAATATGAGATGAAAAAATAACATGCGAGAAAAAGAAGAAGCACTTATCAAGAAGGTCGGATTTCATTTTGATAGGTAATTGAATTGGAAATTATAATATATTAATAACTAATTGTTTTGTATTTTTCTTTTATTTAAATTTTGTTAACAGCACTAATTTTATTTATTTTTTATATATTAATTTAATTTTAATATATTTCGATGATATGTAAAACTATAAAAGAAATCAATTTTTAACGTGCTAAAGACGTTGGGAGACTAAACTAAAGTCATGGCAATTGGCAACACCTATTTGTGCTCCAACTCTCGCACGCTTCTTCTCAGACAGTGAGACTGCCCGCAAATATAGGAATCTGATAATTTTCAAACGGTTTATTTTTTATAATTTAATTTAAAATTAGACTTTTTCTTTTTAAAATTGCAATTTCAAACGCACGTTTAAGCAAAGGCAATGGCATATCTTTCTATCTATCTCTTATGCCAATCTTGGCCCACTGCACGGCTTCCCACCGAGAGTATGGCTCTTTTGTTGTTGACTGGTAGGCTGCTAGCAGCACAATCTGGTGGCTCAAAAGCACCATCAAACAAACATCCCTTTCACCAATTTCTTAGAAACTCATTCTCATTGATAGACTAGGACCCTAACTAGGTCAAAAATTAGGAACACCAAAGTTTCCTAGTTACAACATCACAGGCACCGAGAAATATTTCGTCCATCCATATTTTTTCTATGACTTTAGCCAAACCATGTGTAATTAGCCGAATTTGCCTTCGTTCTCACATAAACTACACTAGAGGATCAAAAGGGATTAAGTTATTGTTCGATGCGCTCTATGAAATGTATGAATTTGCTCATGCATTGAAAGGTTGTCCGAATTTATTTCGTTAACAACCTGCAATGCGTCTCCTTCCGGTATAATATGATACAACTCTATTTTCTTAGAGAACAAAACCGTATGTAACGTTGCTCAGGCTTCGGCCATATAGGGATGGCCAATGTAATGATTTGGGTAGTGCGCGGTGCGTGTTGCCACTACGCATCCATCACTATCCCAAGCAATTAATATCCGAAAACCTATACGCCCATGATGCTTTTTGTTGATTGATCACTGCATCCCAATTGGTAAAAATCAACTTTTTATTCTTAATCCTTGTTTGAATAAAAAGAAAATACAGTTGTTCTTAATCCTGTTTGTCATTGGAAAACCCCAATTTTCTCTTATCTCCTCCGTTTTTTTGCTGTGACTAGAAAATGATGGGAACTCAGACCCAAAAAAAGAAAGAATAAGAAGAAATTAAATGATGACAGCCTAGCTAATTAGATGTGTGTGTGTGTTTTTGTTTTCAAAGGATAAATAGGATGTATTTTGTGTTGCACAGTTCCTGTCAAACATTCATGACCATATATTTGCGGTTGGGGATGTTGGGTGGAACGTCACTGTCCCTTGGGCTCAACATTTTCCCAACTTCAAACCATTTATGATAACTCCTCTCAGGCTTCAGGCTCACGGAAAGATATTTGGTGCTCACACCAGCATAGCAGGACCGTGAATGTATATATCCTTTGAGAGGGGGGAATTAAGGAAGTACGAATTGTTGATAACTTTATTTTTTTAAAAAAAATATAATATTAACTTCTTTTCTTTTCTTTTTTTTTAAAAAAATTATTATTATTATTATAGATGAGAAACAAATACAAGCAAAGGAAACGACTACAAACAAGCTAGGGAAGCCAAAAACCAATAAAAAATGTTAGAGTTTCTTTTAGTGTTTTTTTTTTAGTCTTTTTACGTTGACATAATATCCTGTTTTTAATAAGAGGAATATTGATAGAACTCATTATAGTGTCCTTCTATGCTGACATTGCACCATATATTTTTTAATAAAAACAAGAGAGAGAAATCAAGCTATAATTTTTCTTTATTAAAAATAAGGTGTCATGCCAGCATAGAAGGACTCTAGATCGATGAACACTAGAAAGAGTTTTAATATTTCTCTTTTAATAAATAAAAATTATAGCTTGATTTCTCTCTCATGTTTTTATTAAAAAAATACAAGGTTCCATGTCAGAATAGAAGAATCTCATAAGGACACTAGAAAGAGCTCTAACATTCCTTAAAACCAATACATAATTAAAAGGGATGATTCAATTCTCACTATCAAGGAAAAGATCTAACAACGGAAAAATAGGAGTTAGGCCCAAGGTACGAAATTGTGAGTGCAATAATTAGCGCTCCTATAAACCTTGACTATCGAGGGTCGATCAACTATAAAGCTTAGCTAACGAGTAAAGGATATCAGAGATCAAGGACGAAATATAATCCTCCAATCTGTGGTGAGGAGCCTGAATTGAATAGGAATAACCACTAGTTCCGGATAGTCACCTACATGTCAGTATGATGTTATCCAACTTTAGTTTTGTGATTGATGCTTCGTTCGTTTCGACGTAAAATTGCTTTCGTTGTAAAATATTTTCGACGAAATCATTTTAAAAATAATAATAATTTTCTTGAAAATATTTGCCGGTGTTTGGTTCACATGAAAAAATTACAAAAGGTGAAAATGCAATTGTCTCCGGAATCCGACGACGTCCGGTCGCCGTTGCCGGATTCCGGCGAGCATGTTTGGCCGGATCTGGCCAAAATTGCCGGATTCCGGCCGGACTCCTCCGAATTCGGTCAGATCCGGTCAAATCTCTGTCATTTTGGCCAAATCTGGCCGACTTCTGACCATGGCCAGTTTCGGCCGGAATTTGGTCCGCCGGCATCCGGCGACGGTGGCCGGATGTCGCCGAATTCTGGAGCCAGCAATATTTCGGAAGCCAGATGTTGCCGGATTTCTGTGCCCCTGGATTCCGGCAATCGGATATCAAATATGCGTGTAAGGACGAAGAGTTTAATTTCGGAAAATGATTTACGGTTAAAGAAGGTTTTCCAAAAATTAAAGAAGGTTTTACGGTCAAATTGAAAATAATTTTCGTTAAACATTATTTTCGTCCATACCAAACACTGTAAAATGTAGAAATCATTTTTTAGAAATCATTTTACACCGAAACAAACGAAGTATGGGTGAAGGTTTCCTGTGCTTCACCAACATTAAAGTGATCACGTACAACATTAAAGCCTATTTGCCAGAGAGATTTTATCATGAACAACCTTGTTCCTCAAAAGCCAAACCAGATCAATGGCCTTTGTTTAATCCATTTGTTTTAATCAATCAAGCTGGGATCAGAAGGTCTCAGTAATTAACAAAAATTAATTGCTGATTACAAACACAAAATCATGATCAATCTTTATCATTGAACTCTAGATGACGCGATCGAATGGCCATATATATTATCTTATCATTCATTCCAAGTGCATCATGTTATTAATATAATCAATTAATTAAGTATGGCAGGTTAGGATGGAAGCTGACTCATTTTACACTATTTTATATTGCAATATATTGTCGCTATAAACCTCTAAAGTTCCTTTTCATGCATTGATTGGATATGAATTCATATACAGTAACCTTTTAACTACTGTAGGACAAAGTTTTCTCTAAATTGAATTAAATGAAATTATTTCACATGTGTTCTTAGAGCATGCGATTATCACATGCATTAATCCTTAGATAATTGAAAGAATTTCTTTTAACTCAATTTAGAGGAAAATTTTGTCCATTAGTTTAATTTGTTAAGACCGGCCCTAAAAGATGGGGTTTAATTATATATAAGGCTACATTAATCCGTTGGTAACCACTTGGCTTCATGCCCAAATCAAAACAATTTTTTTTTTATTATTAAAAAATAAATATGCAAAATAATGATAGTTTCTCCTATGTCGTTACTGTGCACAACAATGATGAATAATATAGAATGAAAAAAGAGAACAAAAGAAAATCAAGATACAGATTTACGCGACAATGTGCGGGCCTACTTCCACAGGAGTGCGGCTATATTCAATAACAATTTAAGGTTACAACATAACATATTTATAACAAAACCCTATTGTACGGATGGATATGAAAAACCTCAAAATACGTACCATGTATCGTACTGTTGCGATACTCCGCCAACTAGCCACTATACTGGTACTCTCATATTACTTTGTATGCTAAAAAAATATGAGCCACTTGTTCCAACGTGATCATTGATCCGAACAGCCATTCCTAGTTGTAAGTGTAACTGAATTGCGAAGAATATGGGAAACCTTAAAAAGGGGGAAAACATGGTCAAAACGGCAATAAATGAAAAATGAAAACAAAAAATTTCCAGAGCTTCTTGACCAAAAATGGGGAAAACCAGATGTACACAACGTGGCAGCACGAAAGTTTGTTGTTGAATTGATCAGCCCAATTAAGAAAAAGCCTTAAAAGAGATAACAACTCTTGGTTTCTCCCACAAAAATCTCTTGGGGTCTCGTCTCTATTCTCTTCATTTCAGATCGATCTCTCTTTTCTCTGCTTCTCCTTGTTGTCAGGATAACATGGTAAGCTGGATCTTAATCCTCGATCTGTAGCTGAACATGTTCATATTTGCAAATATTGTTTTTGGTGAATCTATTTAATATATGTATATAATAATGTATAGGCAAATTCGTCGTCTGGAATGGCTGTGCATGATGAATGCAAGCTCAAGTTCTTGGAGCTAAAAGCAAAGAGGAACCATCGGTTCATCGTGTTTAAGATTGATGAGAAGATCCAACAGGTGATCGTAGAGAAGGTCGGGAGTCCTGATGAAACCTACGACGATTTCACCGACTCCATGCCTGCCAACGAGTGCCGTTATGCCGTCTTCGATTTTGATTTCACCACCGACGAGAATGTCCAGAAGAGCAAAATTTTCTTCATTGCATGGTAAGTACTCTTCACATGCATGACATTAATTTTTAACTCTATCAATCATATATACCCTACGTCAGCCACCAGACACAAATCAAAGCTTTGATCCTCTCTCTCTCTCTCTATATATATATATATATATAAAAGTTTGGATTTCTAGCAATTTATCGATGGAATTGTTAGTAATCGGAAAGTGAATATGAGAAATCTTTTATAAAACCCATGCATATGCCCAAGTAGGAAGATCAGGGACGGAACCAAAATTTGAGATGAGGGGAGACAAAACTATAAAATGAAGATCTTTAAAGGTAAAATATTAATTTTGGATTGTCCAACCCATAAAAAAAATAACATAAAATTTAGAAAAAACTTTGGGTGGACTTTTGTCCCCCCAAGCTCAATCAGGCCAGTTCTGCCCGAGGCAAATGATTCTTATGATAAAAGCTCTATGATAGTTGCTGTATATATAGCTTGCTAGCACCGTCTGTTGGAGAAGACAATGATAGCAAACATTTCCTTAAAAATAAAAAAAAATAAAAAATTGTTAGTGAATTTCAATAGGAAGACATAAGATAATGTATATAATTTAAATTATTTGGGTTTGATTGGTGGTGTGTATTTTTGATCACGCTGTGGAGTAGGTCACCGGACACGTCGAGGGTAAGGAGCAAGATGCTTTATGCAAGCTCCAAGGACAGATTCAGGCGAGAATTAGACGGCGTTCAGGTGGAGTTGCAAGCAACGGATCCTAGCGAGATGAGCCTGGATATCATTAAAGGCCGAGCTCTCTAAATCCTATACAAATCAAATCGCTTTATCTTCAGTTTCTTTTCTTTTCTTTTCTTTTCTTTTTCCCTGGTTTACTTAATCTTTGTTTGGATTTAAATCTTAACGTTTAATGGGATTTCGTGTAATACATTCTTGAATTTAATTTGGCTAAAAGTTGGATTTTCTTGTATTCCAATATTCTTGTATACCCAATTAAGGGCGGGCTCATAAACAGAACTTCTATTTTTTCTTGTCATTTTCTCTGGTTTTCTTTTCCATAAATAAATTAATTTTTGAGGGTTAATTTGTTTCATAAAAAAAACATGAAATTGTAGGGTTACTTGGTGTCTCGAAATCTATATTAATATCAAGTAATGATCACCTACAAACAAAAAGATGGTCAAACCTTGGGGCATTTAGTAATAGGAATTTAGGTAACAACATTTATGATCATGTATGTTTTTGGGAACAAGCCAAGGCCTGCCTTGGACTTGGTCCCTTTGCCCAAACTTCTAGAGGTTAGTTTAAGTGCTAAAGACCCCCAAAAAAGATACTGTTGATTTGGTTGCAATAAATAATTTCAAATGACATTTACCACCCAACTTGGCCATCTCATTCTCATTTAAAACTACAAAAAAGCAAAATAATAATAATAATAATAATAATAAATCAGCCTTGCATTTTAACTCACTTAAGTTGGGATCTGAAATAGTTTTAAAAACATTTTTCACCGTTTAGCTGTATTTCTAATCCAAGGAGATGTGAGAAAGAGTGTTTGGGAATAGATCAAAGACATTCGGAGTGAAATTGAGATCCAATGCAATTGTCTACTTATATTTTTTGCAATTTAGGCAAACAATTATGAAAAGACCTTTGTAGGATCTACTTGTCTAAGCAAGTGTTCGAGCAGCCTAAGACCTACTCGAATAAGTAGGCCCTGTAGGGGGTCCTCTCACAATTGCTTGCTCGGGAGTGTATGAAGCGGCGGAAAATGGTTTTACGCAGATGAGAGACGTAAACAATTTTACAACTTGTGAAAGTTATTTTCCTTGGTCAACTGAAACTGTTAAGTTGTTAGTGTTAGCTAATTCAGTGTCAAAACTTATATATTGTAATCATTCGGTTGAGGATTGAGTTGGGATCGAATTACGGTTGAAGAATCATTGAAAATTTTAGTCTAGAAGAGCTTGGTAGATGCCCGGTTGACCGAGAATGTGAACGCATCGTTCATCGGAGTTATGCGATTGTGTTTTCGAATTAAAAAGGTTTTGTAAGTAGAACAATCTATAACATTAAGTACTCTTCGGTGAATGCCTTTGGAGTTGACCGACTTCCGAAATGATTTTACATTGGTTTCACTTCGTCATTATACCTGTGTGTTCATTTAAATTTCTGCATATTGTCATTGTGGTGGCATTATTTGTGGTTCTTAGTTTTATAGTTGTTGTGTTTATTGGGATTAGATGTGTTTTTGTTGGCCCTTACAATAAATTAATTTGTTAAAGCAGAAAGTCTGGCCTCTTTCACATTAAACAGTGGATAAATGACAATACAAACGTATCCAGACTCCAGTCTAATAACAATTAATCACAACTTCATTAAATAAATAAAAGGAAAAAATCATATTTAATCCTTAAGTTTTTATCTTATTTGAATTTATTTCTTGAGTTTCTAATTTCAAGAATATGATTCTTAGATTTTGCACAAATTTTAAATAGGTCAATCTGTCACATTTTTTCCTCAAAATTAGTAATTTGTTATATTTCACGTGTGTCTCAATTAACACATTAACGTCAATATCAACACCTAATATCATTGACACGTTATTAAGCGCCAAGTCATTCATAAAAAAATAAAATAAAATAATAAAATAATAAAAAAAGAAGAAGAAAGAAGACCCAAACTCTAAAAATAAAACCATCTTTTCCGTCATCCTAATATTCTAGACTTGTAAATTAAATGAAAAACCGTTAACTTTGATGCTGACATGAACATTGACATTGTATTGGGTACTAACATGAACCCTAGAGTGTCAAATGAAACACATGTGACAAATGAAAAATCGTTAACTTTGACAGTAAAATAATAGAGTGATCAATTTGAAATTTGGGCAAAACTTAAAGACCTTATTTTTTAAATTAACTAAATCCAAATCAGATGAAAATTTAGAGGCTAAGAAGAAGAAGAAGGTGTCATATGAATAGAGTATTCTGAATCATTGAGAAGAAGATATAGATGTCATATGAATGGAGTATTCTGAATTATTGAAAATAATATTATTGACTTCTTTTTATCTCTTTTTTATTGTTTACAATGGTTTCAACATGATCAGGTGGAGGAGGGCATTGTACAGGGGGGTGTATCCTTGGGGGAAATCACCATGGACTCCCCCATGAACTGCCTCCATGGACCATTTTGAGGACATGCCATTGTCTCTGAACAAATCTCGACCGCTCCTTGAGGAATTGTTGGTTTAAATCTCATCAGCTTTGCGTATTCTCTTAATAAGTAAAATTTGTAATCGTACACAAACTCCATCTTCAAATCCTCTTGAATGAATTTGCTAGCGGCTTCCCCAATAGCTTGTGCCTGGTTAACAAAGAAAGTTGAAGCGGTTTTGGTAAGAAGCATTAGGGATGGCAATTCATGTTTGTGTTGGGTTGGGTTGTATCGAGTTATGAGTATAACATTATATAGGTTAATCATATTCAACCTATTTAATTAAACAAGTAAAACCCCATAATCTTAACCCGTTAATTTCATGTTGGATTTATTAAATCACTATTTATCCCAAAAGTTTAAACTCAATACGTAGAATATTTAACTGAAATGTGAGGTAAACGATGGAGTCAAGATTCAAACTCAAAACCTTTCTTTCGATACCATGTTAAATTAACACTTGTCCCAAAAGCTTAAGCTAATAAGAATGAATGATTTAATTATTTAATCAATACTTTAACAGGGTTCGTGTCAGGTTTGCGGGTTGTGTAAAAAATTAACAGCCCTAAATGTGTCGCGTGTCGGGTTCAGGTCTTATCGAATCATAGATATAAAACTATTTAATTCAACCATAACCCAACCAATTTAATAAAATTGTCAAATCCCTCGACCCTCACCCGTTAATTTCGTGTGAAATTCGCAGGTCCTCTAAAAAATTGTCAGCCATAAATGTTGCTTGTTGAATTTGGATCATTTCAAGGAATGGATATGAAACTATAAAAGTTAACCCTAACTTAACCCATTTAATTAAACAAGTCAGATCCATCAACTCTAACTCGCTAATTTTGTCTTAAATTCACAGGTCGTGTAAAAAAATTGACAACTCTAAAAGAAACAGTTGGGTTTATATGAATAAGCTAGAGGCTAGGGGTGAAGAGAAAGAGAGGTTTACCTTGTCAGTGTTGTTATTGCCCCATTCGACAGCAGACTTAATATCTTTGCACAGATTTGTTGGGCTGATGGGCCAGTAATGCTTCTTTGCTACCAAGCTTCTTGTGTAGAAGTCAAAATACTTGGGCTTCACTAGCAAGGTCATGGAATCGCAGCCCAAAATGTATTTATCACTCACTGACCATGCTACCCCTTCTATGAAAATTTTATATCTAAAATAGAAAAAAAAAATGTCATCAATAAAAATATGCAAGGTATTATGACATAGTTCAAAGGAAATTAAATAAAAATGAACAAAATATATTGTTGGAAATAAATAAATAAATAATGTTTACCTGTGGGTGCATTGATCTTCTAGGTGTGATTGCTTGAATCCTTGTTCGGTTTCCTTTTGCCAATCCTAAATTCAAAGAAAGAAAATACGTACACTAAATACATAATCAAGAGAATATTTACAAATTGAATAAAGAATATAATTACCATAATATATATATATATTGAAAATATTATGGCACAATTACTGTAGTGAATAAAAAATATTACCAGAATATCGAAGAAATTTACCTGCGCATATATGCGAGCTTTCCAATCATTTTTGTCGGAGACATTGCATTTCATAAGGTCTCCTCTTCTTCCGGATGTAGATGGGTTCCCTTTCCAATATGCGTAGGGTTTTCTATCCTTCCACTTTATTCTCTTGTTAGCTTCCCTTAGGCCCCACAACATAGTACCCCATGGTCTTATATTGATCTCACCCCTTCCACATTTAAAAAATTATATTAATTATGTATCATTTAAATATATATATAAATAAATTAACCTTTTACAAATGTTATCGCCCTACGTGACGTGTTTTAAATGACTTTAACACGTATCACATCAATTGTTGTAAAATGAGTGTGATAAATAGTCGAGTAATTCTAGATATCATACTCATGTCCCTCTACTTATAATAATGTGACTTTTAAAATTACTATTTTATCAAAATTTAATAATGATTAATTACAAGTTCAACGGTGATTTTAAAAGCCACATCATTATTAGAGTGACAGAAAAAAGGGAAACGAATCCTCTTCATTTCACCTGAAATGAAGAGGAGCCGATCCATTGTTTTACAATGAGCAAAATTGTCATTTCAATGTTGATGACAATTTTGCCGTTTGTAAAACAATGACCGACTCTTCTCTATTTCACTTGAAATAGAGAGGATGCTATATATTGACATATGTTCTATAATTACTGTAAATAAACGTAAAGATAGAGTAGCCTTACTCTTAAATGGGACAAAAAAAAAAAAAAAAAAAAAGACACAAATTAATAATTCATTATTTAGAAGAAGAAAAAAACCACCTTCTTGCACAAAAGAATTATTTTCAATTACGAGACTGTACGTAAAGTAATATGAAAGAGGCTTTATTACCAACCCCAGAAGGACCAATCAGGGAAGGGAATATCCAGCGAATCATCGTCCCCACAGTAATGAAACACCGGCGGCGGAGACGTGGCGTGGGGCCAATAGTAGTCACGTTTTTTAATCACAGGCTGGTCACCGCAGGAAAACAGCAGCTCAAGATCTGGTACCTTCCCAGGGTACAACCTCAGAAGCTGCAAAATCCCCCATACTGTAAAAACGTCCCTTGTTTGAAATGCTTTCCTATACATCTTAACGTAAGCCTTTCCCTTGACAATCACAAGCCTTAAATCTCCATAGTTTTTCCCTCCATCCATCATGCGCCTCGTGATTCCCGTATCCCTCCACGGCCGTAGATCTTCGCGGATCCACCGGAAGTAATCCGGGCACGCCACAGGTGATGATACCCCAGTCTCAAATGTCGCCGGGTAGTTGGTTGGGCATGTTAGTGTTAAGGCTTCATTGATACACTTGAGTGGGTAGTCAACTTTGACAGGTGGCTTCTTACTATTAGATTTAGGAGTACTGCTAGTGCTTGTGGAAATGGATGTGTTAAAGAAGAAAGCACCAGTTATAGCACGCTGAAAAAGAATCGGAATCTTTATATATTATAAAAAAAAATAAAAAAAAATAAAAAATCTATATCCTGTCATAAGAAATACCCATTTTTCGACAATTGTAAAAGAAAGCATAAATAGTAATTGTAAATTTAGTTTGAATAACTCAATTTACCCAGAAATTGAATCCAAGAAGCAGCCACTTACTCATGAAATTAAGCCACTAAAGCAATATATTAAGGTGTGAAAGATTCTTTCTAATTGAAGGAATACACATACTCAAAAAACATGATAATATTTCAATCTAAAACTAATATAGATGTGAACTTGTACGCATGAATTCTCCTGACATGGGAAAAGGGTTCTGTTCTGCTGTTGTACTAGGCAAAAAACAAGCTTTTGAATTGATCTCCTGATCATGGAATAAGGGTTTTGTTCTGCTGTTGTACTAGGCAAAAAACAGCTTTTGAATTGATCTCCTGATCATGGAAAAAGGGTTCTGTTCTGCTGTAGTAGGCAAAAAAAAAAAAGCTTTCGAATTGATCTCCTGATATGGAAAAAGGGTTATGTTCTGCTGTAGCTAGTAGGCCAAAAATAAGCTTTTAAATTGATCTCCTGATATGAAAAATGGGTTCTGTTCTGTTGTAGTAAACCAAAAGCAAGCTTTCGGCAAAATGATCTCGATTGAAAGACCCCTCAGCTACCTTTCCACTCCCCCCCAAGGATATGGTCTTAACGGAAATATCAACATACAAAAAGAAACAAAAAAAAAAGAAAAAAAGATGGAGGTCAACGGCTAATTATAACTTAAAAAGAGACTTACAACATCAGTCCAATAGATGAAGGTGCTGGTAAGGAGGACGATGGAGAAGACGATAAGGGCGGTGGACGCCCATCTCTTCCCCGGAGTCTCTGAGAACCATCGAGCTCCTCGTGACCAAAGCCCACGAACTGAATCAAACCAATTCCCCATAAATATTATTCACGGTAACTTCATCTCTTTGATCTTCCTAGCTCGTTCAAGACTGTTTGCCATTCATTGAAAGAAATAATGGCTTACTTATCTGAAAGATGTGGACTGACTTGCTTGGCCACCTTTGTTGACCTACTCCTGGATGGGCACGAAGCGCAACGTGCACTCTCGGTATTCGCCCATAGGCCCCATACCATTGACGGCTGATCGAGGGAATTGAACGGGACCGGGGCCGGGGGGCATGGCCCTGCGAAACGTGAGAAAACGTCCCATTCTTCTACAAGTGAAAATAATAATAATTTCCTGATATTCCAAAAACAAAATTGAAAAAACAAATTGTTAAATCACGGCTTCTCCTAAAAGCTTAAGAATCTATTTGGATTTATGATTTGAAAAAATGCGATTTAGGTTACGTTTGAAATTGCAATTTTGTAAACAAAAATTGCGATTTGATCTGGCAAAAATGACCAGTGACGAGATTCTGGCACAATCGGTCGGATTCCAGCCATTTTCGTAAAGAATTGGCATACCAGATTCCGGCAACACTGGCCAGATTCTAGCGTCATTGATCGGAATCCGGCTAATGCCGCCGGATTCTTGCGACTGGATCCTGAAATTCAAAGACCTTCGGCGATAGATTCGAGCTACCAACAAACTCCAATGGTTGGTGGTGGTGAATTCCTATAAGCATGTGTGCCAGAATGAGAAGTTCAAAGTTAGAGAATGAAAACCCGTAAATCATTTTTCAAAAATTAAAGAGATTTTTTCGGTCAAATTAAAAAATAATTTCTGTTGACCAGCATTTTCAGTTGAACTAAACATCCAAAAATACATAAAAATATTTTCTAAAAATTATTTTAGGCCCAAGCCTAAATAGTATTCCTAGTATTTCTCTATTTAATTAGTTGGGCCTCCGAATTCTTTGATAGTTCTGGTTCCACCAGAACTGTACATACCAATTTGATCAAATATGTTGGTTGCCTCTTTAGACAGCTGCCGTTGAATGTGAAAAATCAACGGAGAGAGAGGTTTCGGTGTATTCATTTAATTTTACCCATATATAATGATATAATGTCCTTTTTTCCCTATAGAAAATAGAACCATGTTTATTCTATATATTGTGAAAGACTCAAAGAAGTTGACACCTTTAGGAGTATCTACTGTATACCAACTGAGTTCATATATTTAATAGGTTGTTGGGCCACCACACAATAAAAAAAATTAATTCAGCCAAAAGATTCGAGCCTAATTATATTATATTAATTACTTACATTTAGAATGATGCATATTATACACCATCATTGGGAAAATAGGCACATATATTAAAGAGACATGTCGGATATTATTAGTGGTGGCTGGCGGATCCAGCCATGTGAATATGGGGGCCATTGAAAAAAAAAAATTAGGATTAAAATTAAATTTATTTATATAAAAAAAAAAGTAGGAGAAAAGTTTTGGAGCATAGGGCTCCTATGTAGGTCCGCCACTAGATATTATTCAATCCAAAACTTAAGCCCACAAATTTAAGCTCAATTATATTATATTAATCTCACATTTGTGCGGGACATATCTTTAATATGAATCTAAATCATTTTATACTCACTCATATATAGTCAACAGTCTCACGATCTAAATTATAAATATCCCTCTCACACCCTTTGGTTTGTAACTTAATCTAACTTCAGTAATTTATTTATTTATTTATTAATATTGAAGTAAAAGTTCAAAGACTTTGTACCACTACGTGTCCAAAAATTGTGCAATTCGGTAGGAATCAACCCAACGATTTATTTATTTATTTATATTTTTGGTCTTGCCCCATCTTATGATCCATATAGAGTCAAGTTATCTATTTGGGAAAACAACACTCCTAATATATATAGCAAAAATGACAAAAATACCACTACTCAATAAAAAAATAATTCAGTCAAAAGATTCGAGCCTAATTATATTATATTAATGAGAGCCCCTCCTATATCGGATCTTGTGTAAACACTCTTATTTACAGCATTTAATAAAAATTGGACACATAAGCTTGAAGCACAAAATAAAATAAACTCAAAAACATTGGATTAGCCAACTCATCGTTTCATGGATACTTTTAGAGAAATGCTAGGGGTACTTAAATTTTTTCAAAGGAAAGTGTACAAATTGACATGGAGCTTCATGAGAGGCTCCACGTCAACTTAATATTAAAATAAGTTGAAACAACTTTTAATACATAAAGACCAAACTACCCTTCCATCTCCGGTTGGTGGTGCTTCCAGGTTGCGATCGAAATGCGGCGTTCAAGAGATGTTATTGTGCCATGTAACACTGTGCCCGATCATCGCCTTCTTCGTGATAAGGCCAGATCACGATAGGTTTCGGTGTTTAGGATCACTGGCCGGATCTGCTACCGGCCGAACACCGAAACCCACGGATCTGCTATAGGACGGACACCAAAACCCACGAACTGGCCGGATCTACTCCCGGCCGAATATGCTACCAGCAGGATCTCCCAACCGAACAAATCTCCCTCTCCTTCTCAACCATCTCATGTTTTCTTGGTCGGCCATCAAAGGCTGGGAGTAGGGGTAGGTGAAGGGCATTTTTGTCTTTTTAGAACATGCCATGTCAGTTTGTAAGCTTCTCTTGGTAAAACTTTAAGTACTCCTAGCATTTTTCATACTTTTATCATCAAACCCTGGCCTCTATCCCTGAAGAACCACACGATGCTGCTACCACACGCTAAGCAGCAGCCAACGCAAAATCAAAAGCGAAAATGCAAAGAAGCTTCCCACCTGAGCTTAATCATAGCTCGGTCGACGGTGAAGGCAGAAGAGGCAATTGGGGAGAGAGCAGAAAAACCGGATCACTTAAAAAAAGAAAACCCAACCAAATCTGCTCAGATACGAAACCCCACCAAATCTATTGGAGGTTGAACCACCCCCACCTATTTCACCGAGTGCCGCCGTTGGAATCCGCCCAAGGTGGAGTAGCTCAATGAGTGTTCCTCTCTCTACTTGTCTTTGCAGGAATCCAATCCCAACTCCATATAATATCTATATATTTTAGAAATATGACTAAGTCAAATAATCCATTTGATCATAAAATTTTGCAAGATTGTCTTGTTAAAACTGAAATGAATAGCGAAATCTTGCCAGATGGGTACGCAAACAAGTACCTAAGGCTCTGTTTTTTCTGCGTACTATTCCAGTGGCATCCTTGGGTTTCGTTGCTCCGGTGACGTTGTCGTCGGCGAGCAAGGGAGGTGGTAGATGAAGAGGGAGATGTGTATTATGTGTACTCCAAGAGAGGCTGTGGGGGGATCGTTACTTTGCTGCCCTTAAAAATGACCAGTGACGAGATTTTGGAAATGCCGGCTGGATTCGGGCCAGTTTCATAAAAATCTAGCATGCCGGATTCCGGCAATATTGGCCAGATTCTGGCGACATTGATCGAAATCTGACTAGTGCCACAGGATTCCAGCGATTGGATCCTGAAATTCAAAAACCTTCGGCGATAGATTCAAGCTACTAATAAACTCCAATAGTTGGCGGTGTCAAATTTTCACAAACGTGCATGTCAGAATGAGAAGTTCAAATTTAAAAAATAAAAACCCGTAAATCATTTTTCAAAAAAAATTAAAGAAGTTTTTTCGGTCAAATTGAAAAACAATTTTTGTTGACCAATATTTTCGGTTGCACTAAATACCAAAAAATACATAAAATATTTTCTAAAAATTATTTTACGCCCAAGCCTAAATAGTATTCCTAGCATTTTTCTATTTAATTAGTTCGGCTTCCAAGTTATTTGGAAGTTCTGGTTCCACCACTACTGTACATACCAATTTGATCAAATATGTTGGGTGCCTCTTTAGACAGCCGCCGTTGAATGTAATTGATTTCTCAATAAATGCAAATTTCAGCAGCCCTTCATTTCCAGGACTATTGAATGTCAGGATTTTTACATGCCAACTTTGAGGTCAATTTGTATACCGGAGCAAGAGAGAGCAATTAAGGAACAAACGGTGGTGAAAGATCATTTATGAAAAAATTCATCTGATCGAATAAGTGATTGAACAGCCTAGCTAATTTTTATTTGGTTAGATAGATTCTGTAAGTAGTCTCTCATAATTACCTTCTCAAATTCTCTAAAATTTGGACAAATAATTTATGAGGATCCTAGACCGAATAAAACACCACAAATGAATATAACTAAGCATTTGTGTTGGTCGAATCACATAAATATATGTGTGATATTTTATTTCTTCTTGTCTACTGTTCAAAATTTCTACCATTGACTTTTCTTTTGCCTATTGTCTTAGAGCATTCTCAGCAACTTCTCAACAATTTTCTCTAAATATAAAGAACAAAACTACTCTTTACTTCCCTATCAAAAAACACCACACAACAACTTCCCTTCATTTTTCTCTATATCATTAAAATATTATTTTTTTTACTTTTACTTTAATTAAAAGTAGGAAAAAAAAGATAAAGTATGATAGAGATAATATATTTTTGAAATAAACAATTGAATGGGAAGTGAATAGTGATTTCCAATGCATTGGGAAGAGAAGCCACTGTGGATGAGTTTTTGTAACTTTCTTAAATTTTTTTCTAAAATTTAAGGAACAAATCTCCTTTAAAAAAGCTGTTGTGAAAGCTCTTGTACTCCATATTAATGAGTTATCTACTCCTCGGCAATCAAACTTGTGTTGGAAGAAGATTTTTCTTGAGTTTGACTTAGACAGAAGAGAAGAGAATTTATGGTGCTACCGGATTCATGTAATATTTACCCATTATATATAATGACATGATGTCCTTTTTCCCAATAGAAAATAGTGAGTTCCTATTATTTAATAGGTTGTTGGACCACCACTCAATAAAAAAATAATTCAGCCAAAAGATTCGAGCCTAATTATATTATATTAATTACTTATATTTGGAATTATATTTTAATAATAAAAAAAATTAAAAAAAAAAAAAACACTCAACCTTTTTATACCTACACATTTATACACCATCATTGGGAAAATATGCACATATATTAAAGAGACATGTTGGATATTATTCAATCCAAAACTAAAGCCCACCAATTTAAGTTCAATTATATTATATTAATCTCACATTTGTGACATCTCCTCAATATATACTCACGCATATGTAGTCAACAATCTCACGATCTAAACATAGAACTTATAAATATCCCTCCCACACCCTTTTGATTTGTAACTTAACCCTACTTCAATGATTTATTTATTAGTATTGGAGCAAAAGTTCAAAGACTTTGTACCCCTACGTGTTCGAAAATTGTACAACTCGGTAGGACTTTAACCCAACGATCTTTTTTTTTTTTGGATCAAGTTATCTATCTGAGAAAACAACAGCTACCTCATTTCCAGGGACGGAGCCAGAAATTCTTATGGGCAGGAGCCAATGGCCGAATTTTGTTTTTTGGTAGGGGCCAAGTACACTAAATTTTTATTTTTACCTTATATTTTTTTATTTTTTAGATTTTTTTTTCCCACCTTTAAATTTTTTTTTTAAAGAAAATTTGGGGGGGAGGGGGGGGACCATGGCCCCTGCCAGCCCCCCTCCCTCCGTCCCTGCTCCTTTCCAACTACTACTACATATATTTGCAATGTTTTTTCAAATTTTATAAAGTTATAATATACAGTATTATTCTATTAGCCCCTTCCATTTACCCTCTACCATTTAAAGTTTTAGTTAACATATATAGATGTCTAATGCTGCACCATGTGATTTAAGATGTCTATACCCTTGTAAAATTTATGAAAATACAACCATGCCTATAAATTAAAAAAAAAAAAAAAAAAAAAAAGAAAGAAGAAGAAGAAGAAGAAGAAAAAGAAAGTTGAATTGATGCACAACCTGGTTGTGGGTCCTTTTTTGTGTTTTTTGTTTGTGTTTTTTTTTTTTTTTACAAAGTGGTCTTTTTGTCATTTTAGCTATCTCCATTAGGATTTAATTGGAAATTTTAATTGAGTAGGTAATTGAATAGGGCTTGTAGAGTAATTCCTCCCACATTGTAATTTTTAAAAGTTTGAAAGAACGTTGCAAATAATTAAGGTGGTAGTTCGAGGGGGTAAGTATATATAGCTTATAGCTCTTATCTATTTTGTTTGAAAAACAATGAATAAGTAGGTTTGAAATCTTTTAGAATGGAGGAAACTTCACCTATGTACCCCTCTTGAAATGTCACGGCTTTTGCAATGTCGCATCCACACTATCAAAACTTGTAATGTGGGTATTCGTTGTTTCGGTCCCTTTCAATTCCCCCTAGCTATACAGTCAGGGTTTTTCGTTAACTCAAACAACTAACAAGTGAAATGTCTCTCATACCTCTGTAAAGTTTATAAAAATAGAAATATACCTTTAATTAAAAAATTGAAAATTGACAAAATATTAGAAACTCCAAAAAATTAAAAAATAGAAAAATAAAGTAAAAATGGCTGATGACCCACGACCCGATCATGGGTCAATGCATTTATTAGTATTATTTTTTCATATTTTTTGTTTATTTGGTCGTGTCAATGTAGTGTTTTTTTTTTTTTTTCATTTTTTCTTCTTCTTCCTTTTTTTATTTTATTTTATAAATTATGGTACTTTCTTCATTTTTGTTATTTCCATTAAATTTAATCTGAAATTTCAATGAATAGAGAATTGAAAGGGTTGAAAACATCAAACACCCACATTACAACTTTTGTTAGTTTAAGGAAGACATTGCAAAATTCATAACAGTTCAAGTTCGAGGGAGTACTAAAGAAAAGTTCCCCCTTTAGAATGTTAATGAAACCTTTGGAAGATATGTTTCTAACATAACATTCATCAATGAGTACACTAACATCTCCATGCAAGAACTTAGAGAATACAAGTAATTGCTTATATATATATAGTTAAGCATAGATATGAAACACAAAAAAAACACACACAAATCTATTGCTTCTTGTTTCGATTCTGCCAGTATTCGATAGTATCAGAGCATTGTATAGTATGTTTTTTCTTTTTGGAGTTCATGACCTTGTAAAGAATTATTAATAGAAGGGTTTAATAAAATAGGAGATTAAAATTTATAGTTGTAAATGCACGCTTCCATTTAAAATGTTTGTTTTTAGCACTCAAGTTCGCGTTTCTCCTTATATCCCAAAACGGGGGCGTGACAACATGGTATCAGAGCATTTTGCTCTATGGACTGTAGGAGTGGATCTTTTTAGAGTCTAACTTCTATAAGATCTAGGGAGCGGATAGGATTTTGCATCATAGCAGATTGACTTTGTGAACCATAGGATTGATCTTATTAAGGTTGAAATCTCTAAGTTGGAATCAATACCAAGGTATAAGTTATGATCAGTATCAAAGTAGGATAGGTTACAAGATTTGTTTACTTAAGTGTTAAGTTGTACAATCTTTCTCGAGGAATAGCAAATTGTATCGGTTATAGACCAACTTGTTTTGAGGTATAGTCATGATTTATGAAATGCTTTTAGAAATATAGAGTATGGAAATTCGGATGCTTAATATCTTGGCAGATTTTTGGATATCAAGTCAATAAATGTATTAAGTATCATGTAGATATTTCGTGTGTTTAGAGATAAATATTGATGTTTTGAGATTACTTGATTAACTCTAGGATGCAAGCAACGATATATTCTAACTGATGAGGTCTATTATTTTGAATCTAGTATCATTTTGAAGATGGATACTTAATCTATAGATTGTTGATTCATGTGTTTTAAGGACATATAAGGAAATAAGTTGATGATCCTTGGAGCAATTATATTCTTATGATCTGATAACTTTAGTGAAGTTAGAATTTATTAATGGAGAAATTATTGGAGTTTTCTAGAGGACAAAATAATTCATATGATATGATGAATTTTTGGAAGATCCTAATTTTGAGAAGTACCTTAGTTATCATATTTGAGGATTGATCAATGGCATAATTGAATTGGATTGATGTTAAGGCTGAATCCATTGACCTATGAGGATAATAGTATTTATGCAGGATAAGAAAAAGATCATAGTACCTAAGTAAAGAATCAAAGGAACAAAAGTACAAGGAATATGACAGTCTTAGAAGATCTTTGATATAATGATTTTCTTTGAGAAGATTGATCAGTTGTGATTGATGATTATTATGGATTCATAAAGAGGACTGCAATGCTTTGAGGTATGGATTATTAATTCTTCAGGTATTTTAATTTGTAGACCTGATAAAATCTGATAATTTGGTCTGAGAATTTTGAGGTTATGCAAGCAGTGTATTTGTTAATTAAGAATTTGGAGATAGGAATTCTGAACAATCAAAGAATCGATCATTTGAGTAAAATTAGTACTTAACAGTTCGGATTAAGAATTTCTGCGTTTGAGAAGTTCATTGTTAGCCTAATAATTGTGTTCATGTGGAGATAAGATACAATGAGACTCTTAGAATAAAATGGTGTTATTGTCAGAAGCTTGTTATTTCCCTATTTAGTAATCTAGTTTTTCTTAGTTTTAGTTATAATAAATTTGAAAAGGAGATAACGTTTGCTTGGATGGTTAGTGGATTAAACTGATGCTAAGTCTTAGGAATGGATTTAAGTTGCTCAGGTTGTTAGGTAAGACTGTGGTGATTATCAATCTTAGCCATGAATTGAGAGTTTTGATATTCTATTATATGAGGATTTCTTAAATGATATCTAGATAATCAATTATGATGAACTGTCGAGATTCTAAGGAAAGATTTTTAACTTGGTTTATGTTGGCTGAGTTTGAGGTTTAAAAGTTTAATATCAATTCCATGATAGCAGCCAGTGATTACGGAATTTGATGATAAGTTTATATTTAAGATGATTCTAAATCATGGAACTGAAAATATATGATTTTGTTATTGGAAGAATTTTTTGGTGTTATAGAAATATGATTTGCATAATTATTGTTGGAAAACAATATGTTATGATTAAATCTCATTTTGAGGTTCATTTGGATTAGAATAATTTTTATGGGATAATACTGTTAATATTCTTTTTTACTAGAATCATGATGAATGGTAATGACAAATGTGGAGACTAGGTTTCGATGCATTACTGATTATGTTATTTGAGGTTTAAGCCTTGGATTTTGAAATTTGCTGATTTACAGACTTGATGTTCATACTTGATGATCTTAGAATTTCTGCATCTTTATTAGATATTAAGTATACCGTTGATGATTAATTGATCTATACTTTGAGGTTAAATCTTGCTATGGAATGCAAGGATATTGCCTGATTTATAATTTGAGGTTTACCTATGATTGGAGACAAGATTTGAAAATGTTATTGTCTTGCACACTTTTTGTTGATAAAGGAAATAATGATTATAAGACCTGATCTTAAGCCTTTATACCCTTGTCATGATATTAAGAATAGTTATGATTGATTGATCTACGTGTTTATGATATATTACTAGTTTATAGTCGAGGTAAAGTTTCGGGATGCTTGCTAATATGAGTAAACAAAACTATTTGGTGTTATCGTTGGAGGATCCTAAGGTCAACATCTTAGTCTTTCGCTAAGCCAATTGAGGTTGATTGAGGTACTATCTAGATTTTAAATTCTTACTGGATGGAATTATTATGAATGATATGATTTATGTTATGAAGTCTGAAGATCTATAGACTGTCTTATTTGAGGATAGGAATGGTTGGACTCGGAATTAATGTTTAAGGATTTTCTAATGGAAAGAAACTCCAACCCCTAAGGATTAATTAAGCACGGTCTTTTTATCGAGATGTTGAACTTTGAATAAGATTCTTCCCTAGTATTGGGAGGTGGAATTTCAATAACACAAGATGGAAGACTTCGAATAGCAAAGTCAGAGTTACGTATTCCTAAGGTAGAAGACTGGATCTAAGTTAGATGAGACTTTATCAGGTTGTGTGTACTTACTAGAATGCAGCAGTTATATTCTCTTGTTTTTGACGTGGTTTATAAGGATGTTTGTGCGGACCTGTTAGTCAATATTGAATAAAGGATGGTACCTCCGCCCTAGTTGGTAGATTGACTCTTAGAGTAGATAATGATACTATATAAAATATTATTTTCTTACACCCTTTTTGATAGGACAAGAACAGCCGCTTAGCATGAAGGTTTTCGTCTATAATAAGTTTATTTCTGAAAAGAAGTAGATGAAATTTCAACAATAGAAGATAAGGTGAAATTTCAAGATATTGCTTAAAGTATTTTGAATACAATGATCTGATCAGGTACTGCAGACACAGACGAACGAAATAGACGAGCTCTACAATAAGAGCAGACCTTTACGTTGAAGCAGAGAAATGGAAATGGAAATGATGTGGATGGTAAAGGTTAGATAGAAAGTCTTATAAGTTAAGGAGTTATGGCAAGATGTTATAAATATGCTTTCTTTTTTCTTCGTTAAGAAAAAACCCTATAGTTTTGAATTTCGAGGACGAAATTCTATTAAGGGGGGAAGATTGTAATATCCCAAATTTTTAATAATAATAATAATAATAATAAAAAAAGAGACTTGTTGAGTAAGTTAAGTTAACTTAATTGATAAGTTGAAAAAAAAAAAAAATTCACAACTTGCACAGCAAGTTGTCTTGTTTATTAAAATCTTCTTCTCTTCTTTCTTTTCTTGTCTTCTTCCTTCTTCATTTCTCCTTCATTCTTTCTTCTTCTTGTTCGAAAATCACACAGAGAGTGAGAGGGAGAGTACAGGGAGAGGCAGAGATTGAGTGAGAGACTGAGGGGGAGAGATGCTGAGAGTTAGAGAGAGAGGCCGAGAGATCGGGAGAGAGAGGATCTGTGAGTGGGAGACCCGACGAGGCAGGAGGGAAATCCGACCGCTCAGAGGTCCGGTTCTCGGTAGGTGGTGTTGGGTTGTCGTCGGCAGAGCCAAAGCCGACGATCGGTGGAACCCAGGAGCTCCGACCGTGAAGCCGCGACCCGCAACCCATCAAACCCGAGAGACCCGTGAAACCAGTGACCTCGTACCCGTGTGACCCGATGGCTTGAAGGCTAGGTTTCCGGTGGTCCAGTGAGGAATTTCCGGCGATTTCTAATGGATTTTTTGTGGAATTGCCAGGGTAAATTCTTATAATCCATTTTGAATTATTTTAAGAATTTTCTTGTTGATTATTGATGGATTGAAATTCTGTTTTTGATTTGGAATGATCAAATGAGTATTCTGTCTTGGGGTGTTGATGTTCGAATGGTTTAGGGGTGTTCTCTGTTGTAGTCGGTTGTGTGTTGGCAGTGACCATTTGGGTGTTTTTGGACTGTTGGCCGATTGAATATTTGATGGTTTCACTGTGGTTGACCGATATTAGGTTGATAGAGTTGTTGTGGCTTGATTAAAGCATGATGATGTTTTTTTTTTCTGATTGGGTACTATGCTGTTTTCTGAATATTGGATAAGTATTGGGGCTGATGTGTGTCGGCAGGGAGTGTTATAGTTCATTATATCCCCTGTTTTGGCCAACCGTGTATTGATGTTGGAGGACTGATCATTTGGACTGTTTGGCCACGGTATTTAGTGAAGACCTGATTTAGATGAGTGTGGATTTCCATGTTCTTAAGATATTAATTGAGTTTAGTTGTTCCCTAATTTAGTATTAATTGTTCTTGGTTGATGATGGATTAGTGGATGGGGCATGTTTATGAGAGTGATGGCAGTGGCCTTGTTAGTGTACTACTTTGGAATATGTTCTTGAATTAAGACGTTTTGGTTTGCTAAGTGTACAGGAGGGTAGTAATATTTTGGGGTGTTTCTCTGTTAGCTTATTGAAGGAATGCTTGTACATGACCATGGTATTTGGTGATTGATTTGATAATATATTATTATTGCTTGGCTATTTGATGTTAAGTCATATATCATGTGTTGACCGAATCCATGTGAAACATGATATTTGTTGTTTAAGTTATTTGGGGGCAATTTAACTGTGTGCTAACTATGGGTAATCTTGGAATATTGATAATTTTGGGGTATAATTTCCGGTTGAAATGTCGTATTTGGAGTAGCTGTTTGGGTATGTAATTGAGTACGATATTTTGGTTAAAGGATTAAATATTATTTTGATGAGTTGGCCATGTGCTATGTTTTAGGATTTAGTGATTTTGTCTATAGGGTATTCAATTATGTTTTAGTCAGATGGTTATGTATATAGGATAGTTTAGTTTAAGTCTTAAAACTGAAATTTCAGAACGCTCCACTAAATTCATCCTTGTGTTTTATCTAGGTAAAAAGGTCGATCCTGACGCTAATGGCAAGTCCAGGTAAGGGGATACAACACCGAAAAATCCCTAACAAGATTTTATTATAAATCTTTTGAAAAAGTGTTGGGGAATTTTACAAAGCGTTGCTCATGTGATTTTTTTTAATGCCAAGCTTTATTACTCATATGATATTGTTTAAGACTTTTGAGCATAAATCACAGTTTTGATTAAGAGCATTTTTAAGTTATGATTTATGCATAATTAAAGATATGATCAAAGGCATTTCAAAGTTATGAATTATGCATACTTACAATGATGAAAAAGAGAGCATTTGAAAGTTATGACTATAGAGCATTCCAAAGTATATGACTCTATTCATGAATACAGTTTTGAAAGAAAAGAGAATCTAAAGTTAAATTTTGCACATGACTACAGTTATGAAAGCGGCTCTTACAGTTTCGAAATAAAGTATACAGATAAAGCAGAGTCTACAGTATTACAGAAAACGTTCATGTGCAGTAATTGTTTAACCCCGAGGCACTATTACAGTTAGGATTGGTACCCATAGGGTAGTGATGTGTGTTTTAAATAGTACTCGCAAGCGCACGAATCGTTTGCAATATAGTGTGTGCAAGTGCGAGGTCGAATCCACAGGGAAATGGTCAAATATTGGTGTCTTGTTTAATCAACCTCATTTTAACCTAGTTCCAAAGGTTTGAGAATTGATTCAAGAACAAAAGACTAAATAAAATAGATGGAATGAAATATGCAAATTAAAAGGAACTAAGGCTAAGGAATCCACCAAACCAAATCCTACAACTCACTCTCTTGGTTTCCACTTGAACACCCAAAGAACATTAAGCTTAGGGTGTCATTCAAGTTTCTTAACCATAAACCCGAGAACCATTAAATGAATCAAACACATAGACAAATCACAAAGAGTACCAATTGAAATCAAAACATCCAATGTATCATTCAATCACAATGGATATCATCATTCAAACCGATAAAACAATGTATTCATCGGTTGAAACACATAAAATGTCCTCTTTCCACCACTAACCACATTCATTGCAAAAGATAAAGCTTTAAATGAATGGAACTTGAACAACCAATATGATATATCATTAAATGTACAAGTGGTACAGCAAGATTGTGAGTGTCATCAATGGAAAGGTTTCATCCTCAACCCTAGTTGAGGTTACTAGCCTTCCATGACTAAGAACACCACAAGAAAATGATGAACAACCATGGAAATGAAAGAAAAGCTTTACAAAGAGAAAGTATCTGAAAATAAAACTACTGAAATACACTACAAGATGCACGAAATTAAACCTATCTACTGATTTTTTGCTCTAATCTACTCTATTCTACCACCTTTTAACAAGGAGGCATGGCTATGGCTTTTATAGAAGAAAGCTAGGGCTAGAAATGACTCATCTACCCTCCTCTAGGGTTCCCCTGCTGCTAGAGACAACCAAGAACACGAAACCAGCGTGTTCTGCTGCGAAAATCAGAGGGAGGACTGCTTTTTGGCTTCTGATTGGGTGTTCTGGCGCGCTCTGCAAAAGCAGTCTCTGGGAAATTTCGATCGATCGACTTCGGGCAAAGTTTCGATCGATCAAATTTTAAGTTCGATCGATCGACTTTTCAGGACCTCCGAATTTCCAGTCATTTCCTTATGAATTTTTTCATTCCTCTCTTATTGTCCTACAGAAACAGAAAACGGAAATTTCGATCGATCGACTTTTATTTCGATCGATCGACTTCGGGCAAAGTTTCGATCAATCAAATTTTAAGTTCGATCGATCGACTTTTCAGGACCTCCGAATTTCCAGTCATTTCCTTATGAATTTTTCCATTCCTCTCTTATTGTCCTACAGAAACAGAAAACACAAAAATTAACCAAAACATTAGAAAATAACAAGGCTAAAGGTCTAACTAGTGCAAATCAAGGGGTCCAAATACATAATATTTGGCACTCATCAGGTAGCATGGCAAGCATACCATAAGTTGGTGTGTGCTACCAGCCGAGGTTGGCCTTCACCTAGGGAAGATCCCCAACTCGGAACGGCTCTCCCCTGTGACGACAGGCTGAGTCCATAGGTCTGTGTGACAAAAGCCAACGTGCTCCGCTCACGGGTAACAGCGGTTTAGAGTCTGTAAAGGGTTAAACCACATATAAAGGTTTAAAGAGAAAACTGATAAAAAGAATTTACTGAATCATTAGAAAATCTGTTTAATTGTTCATCTCGTTAATCTGCATAAACTGTCATTCTTATACCATTATTCATATTCTTCAAATTCTATTTAATTGTTCATATGCTATGCCACCTGTCCTAAAACAATACATCACATTTTATGAATCATGCGTTAATATGTGTTTTCTTATAAAACATAAACAGCCTAGCATAACACTTTTCAGACAATTTTCATAATTTGAATCTCCAACTTATACTCAGTCTAAAATCACATATCATATTCATACTTTTAAACATCATCATAATTTTTAATATACTCAACACTTAATTCATCTAAAATAAATTAAAATTAACATACTATTGGTTTAGGTTATAAATCAATTTACATTATGCAATTCATCATATGTGAAAATAATTCTTATCAGTGAGTAGAATAAATCTGTCATTATGCATGACTAAAGATTATGGCATAAAGGTTTATAACATGTTTTATTCCCCTAGTGTTGTATTTTCCATACTGAGTTGTCGAACTCACCCATTTTTCCTCCACCCCTTTCCAGATGACAACAGTAAGACGAAGTCTTTTTCCTTGTAAGGGCGTAGACCTCGCTGAGAGCGATAGTTCGTGATGAACCAGCCAAACCCTAGTATTGTATAGTATGTTTTGTTCTTTTTGGAGTTCATGACCTTGTAAAGAATTATTAATAGAAGAGTTTAATAAAATAGGAGATTAAAATTTATAGTTGTAAATGCACGCTTCCATTTAAAATGTTTGTTTTTAGCACCCAAGTTCGCGTTTCCCCTTATATCCCAAAACGGGGGCGTGACATTAATGGAGCTCCTTTTGAGTCTTCGTGGACTTTGGAGTTTGGAGTCCTTAATTGAAACCTACTCCATCATATAAACTCTCTCTCTCTCTCTCTCTCTAGATCTCTCTGTGATACAGTACTACACACACATGACACGTACATTCACGTACGTTGATATATCTCAAGTTGAAAGTGATGAAAGTTGTGATTCAATTCCTTGACGTACAGTGAGGGTAAGTCCACGTTTCATGTCCCTGATTCGCTCCCTGATTGCATGCTAGTTTTCACGATATATGCAAGACTCTCGGGTCTCCTCGATCACTCTCCCAGTCGATCTAGGCCGCCTAACATGGGGCCAAAATTGGGATTCTCGTTCAAAAGTTTGGTTATAATTCATGTTACATCCCACCACAGAAAAAGAGTAGAAATTTGTTGCCATCTATAATTTAAGTTGCATTGCAGGCGCACGTGTTAAATGAATACCACTTATTCTAAAGACCCCTCAGCTACCTTTCCACTAGGGGTGAAAATAACCACCCGCTAACCGTATAACCGTAAAACTGTTAAAACGGCCTAAAAACCGGTAATTGGTAACTGCCCTAGAAAGACGGTTAGAGGTTTTTAGAAAGGCGGTTAGCCGCCTTTATTATTATTATTATTATTATTATTATTATTATTATTATTATTATTATTATTATTATTATTATTATTATTATATACTTTTTTTTAAAAATATATTTTTACATATGAAAACGACGTTGTTTTCATCCTAAAACTAAGGCCAAAAGATTACAAATGAACGACGCCGTTTTCAACCTAACCCTAAAGAATACAAAATGAACCCTCTGACTCATCTCATTCCATTTTCTCAATCTCCATTCTCCACGCCGCCACTCACCCTCAAACTCTCGACTCTCTTTGTCTCTCATCTCCGAGATTCTCCATGGATCACGTTTTATTCTTAATTCTTCAAGGTCTGCGATGCCGATTGGGACGGCAGAAACCTGGAGTTCCGTCGCTACATGGATGATTCTAGGTCGCCATGAACCCAATCAACACCGTCGGACTTCAGCCATATCTGAATTTTTTTTTTGATAAGTTCTTAGATCTGAATATTTGTGCCCTGATTTGTTATTCTAGGTCTTAGATCTGAATGTTTGTGGTTGACGATGTGAAATCTGCTATTTTTTGTGTATGATCGGCGATCGGCCAACAGCAAAAAAGCCGAAAAATAAAATAAAATAAAATAAAACCGGTTGCCGGTTGGCGGTTCATAACCGCCAACCGCCTAGGCGGTTTCCATATTTTTGATAACCGCATTTTCACCCCTACTTTCCACTCCCCCCTAAGGATATGGTCTTAACGGAAATATCAACATACAAAAAGAAACAAAAAAAAAAGATGGAGGTAAACGGCTAATTATAACTTAAAAAGAGACTTACAACATCAGTCCAATAGATGAAGCTACTGGTAAAGAGGACGATGGAGAAGACGATAAGGGCGGCGGATGCCCATCTCTTCCCCGGAGTCTCTGAGAACCATCGAGGTCCTCATGACCAAAGCCCACGAACTGAATCAAACCAATTCCCCATAAATATTATTCACGGTAACTTCATCTCTTTCTTCCTAGCTCGTTCAAGATTGTTTGCCATTCATTGAAAGAAATAAGGGAAAACTGCAATTTACCCCCCTGATGTTTACACCAATTTGCAATCTTGGTACCAATGTTTAGATTGCTTCAATTGCACCCAAGAAAGTTGCAAAAATTTGCAATCCACCCCCTTCCGTCCAATTACTCCGTTTGAAGTGACGGAAGTCACACCACGTGCGCGACATGTGCATCTTTTGGTCCAAACTTACCGAAAATACCCTTATTTAAACGGCAGCGTTTCTCATTCAAATTCTTTTATATTGAAAAACTGCGCTGGACCAAAAATTGCCAAAAAAAGAGCAAAAAACTCAACTGCACGTCGTCGTCTTCTTCGTCAAGGACCGCCATGCGCTGCTACGCATGCTTCACACGTCCGTTCATCTCTCAGTCTCTTGCTGACACTATGGGGAGTCCGTATAGGAAAATTTTGGAGTGCATGGGCCACTTTGGTCACATGTGTAGAGCTTCTTCTGGGGAGATCATATACTGGTATGTGTGTGTGGCAAAGA